>CM062818.1:1292573066-1293173066 GCA_031772625.1 Pinus tabuliformis
AAGCCTCCGTCCATGTGGGAGGGTTGTGTGCAGTAGGACTTGGGCTTTTATGGCTTCTTTAAGACTGCTGATAAAACATTCCATGTAGAACACATTTGAGAGACCCCAAGTGCGGAAGGCTAAGGCTTCAAAGGCTGTAATATATTCATCCATTGTGCAAGTCTGTTGGAGCTTAGTAAGACGACCCAAAAAAGAAGATTCCTAGTCAAAGCGGTCTATAAGAGATTTTTTGAAGTTGGTCCAAGCCTGAAAAGGTCCATTGCAACATTGATGCCATTCCCACCATTGCCACCTTTCATTGTCCAAGTACATGCTCCCCACCATAAGCTGAGTCTCATTATCTAAGATGTTATTCAGATTGAAATACTGCTCCATTTGTGCTATCCATGCTGCCTAGTGAGAACTTGTCAAATTTATGCATATCCAACTTGGGAGGTCGCTGACGGGATTGTTGGTGGGTGCCCCAGATGTGAGGAAAGTGGCTAGACCCACCCTCACTGTGTCCATTGCCATTATACGCCTCCTTGTGGGCTTCCTCCTTGCCCTTCAGGATTAGGAGAGATAGTTTGTCAAGTTGACTTTGGATGGATTGCAAGGTTTTTTCAAGTTTGTCAATCTTCTCATTGGCCATATCTTGAGCCCTAGTTTCTACCATGCACCGAAAAGATGTTCTTGAGATTTGGGACCGCCTAAAAAAAAATTCAGTAAGAATTGAATGGTACCATCGTGCTCAGCTCGTCGTCCTGATTCTGATGGGCTAGATCACCAATAAGCGCTTTTTTTCTTCTAAAAACTCCTAATGCAGTTTTACTCCTTCCTTATGAATACTGCAGTCACCAAATCCTCGAAATGTAAATGCTGCAAAAAGCCCTGCGAAAATTATGCCCGGGTATAGGAATCCCACACAACTACTCAGATCTGATGGATCTGAGAGATCTGAATGGTAGATCGGATAGCTCTAGGTGGCGGAATAGACTGCTGCTGTTGTTCTGATGGATCGAATAAATCGGAATGGCTGGTCTGCTAACTCGGAACTGCGGGACTGATGTCTGTTGCTGTTGTACCCCTTTGCACGAGCGGATCTGGTAGAGATGATGCATGATCCCAAGATAGAAAAGGGAACTATGGTCTCGAGGAGTCTCAGGTGCTACAGATCGCAATATACATAAGGGTCTGGCAGTAGTACTCGACCTAATGTTTCAGGGCTCTAACTAAGCAGGATCAACCGTACCCTTAGTCGTACAACCCGACTACCCTATCGTATGGGCGAGTAGTCTCTCCGAGTGTTGTTCTCGGTGTACTGTAGCAGCAAGGTGGCCGACGGTTTATCTATGGTGAGGTTTCAAGGGAGCCTAGGGGGCTTCCGATATACCCAGAGGGTACTTGGAAGACATTCCATGCGTGGTTCTGTCTAATGCACTACTACTCGAAGGGGTACCCATAGGGGTTACAAGGGAGTCCAACAAGCGTGACCACCTCTTGTATTTTCTGCGTGCATGCCTCCCCAAATCCGCAGGTTTATGCGCTCAACGACAGATCCTGTGGTTTAAAGACGCTGGAACATGTCTCTAGCCAAAAAAATAAAAATTTTCTAAGAAATGGAGATCCCACCGGCCCTAGAAAGTGCTCTGATACCAATTGTTATGCTCTTAACCTACAGAAAGATACCCAAATACAGAATATGCGAAGAAAGATACCCAGAACATAGATTAGTGAGAGACAACAACAAATATTTTATTATTCAGAAAGCAATGTTCACTAGCCTCTTCGAGGGGGAAACCTCCAATAGAGCAGAGCTCAATTCAAAAATAAGACACGATGCTCCTCGCAGGGAGTCTCTATCCTTTATATATGACTCATACATGCAATACCATGGATCAATACCATGGGTATTATTAATACCATCTATCTAATACTACGACCCATTTGCAACTAACTGTGGTCCCGTCATTAATTGCGGGTTAACCACTTACAATTATTAATATGGGCTTTATTGACTCTTGACTATGACTCGATCCCATTACATAAATAAGGGGGTTAGGGTGGGACCCTAACAAATATATATAGACATATTATATATATTTATTATTGCAATACCCAATCTTGCTAGACTCATGAACATAGTAAATATATTATTTAATCTATAGGAATACCATAAGTATTCAATATTTCCTTACCCAAAATTTATTCAATAATTCTGTGTGAGGTTTTGTCTTTAAATAATGAAATTTTTTAAATACCTTAATCTAATTACTATGAACCTCTTTTGAGATTCAAAATGATACACACACGACACTGAAAATTAATATATATTATATATATATATACACACACACACACACCTTATGTCCAGTAGAAAATTTAAGGGATTCCTCACAATATCCAAACCCAAATTTTATTCATTACTACATAAGATGAATCCCTTACCTGCATGTACTTTTCAAGAGAAAATACTTAATTTCTTGTTCAACCTACTACATACTGAAATCTCTAACTGCTATCACTATTTGGAAATATAACAGATATAGTTTTCTTATCTATCTCAACATAATACATAGTACACACAGAGTATACAAAATTTATTTCTAAAGGGATACTCTATCTATGCATGTATAACTTGTCCCATATACAATTTATTCTTTAATTCAACATTCAATCTATCTCATCACCATAATGACATTAAACTATCATGAGATTAAGAATATAAGGAAAAAAAAACCATATATCTAACCATAGTTTGTTGCTGGGGAAATAATTGGGAATAGAGAACATTCCTCCCAACCATAATTTGTCACCAACAATTCCCCCCAAACTCAGACGTTCTTACCTTGAGGAATTAACAACCTCTTATGTTCTTGAGTTTTTCTCTTATATATCTTCCCAGCTAGTTTTTTTCTCACCATCATCCTACTTTAAGGGTCTGCATCACTTAGTTACCTAGGATTTTTTGTTTTATTTTAAGAAAAAGTCTTTCTTTTTCTTTAAAGCATACCTTTCTCTTCATCTATGATTTTATTTTGATTTTCACCCACCTTAGCATTTCTCTCTAGCTAATTTTTAACATAATCTTTCTTTCCCATTATGCTATTTTTTGTTTTTTTTTTTCTCCTTGCGATTTTTAGGAGAATATTTGAAAGGTGCACCATGTGGACTTAACCACTAACATATTTTTCTAGAATGGCAAGAAGTCTCTATTAATCAGTAATGTTTCTTGGTTATGCCCAAACAAATCACTTATTAATTAAATAAGTTTTAAGTACATAATCCATCATTCCAATCCCGGTTTCCATAAACATTAACTTAAGATAATAATCCAAATTTCTAAAAATAGTCATACCATAAAAAACAAAAATATATGTGTGTCACAAGTCGCTAGTGAGGCATAGACTAATAATGAGATTTTCACATTACAATTTGCAGACTACGGAGGTGCAAGGTTGCAGAGAAAGCAAAATGACACTTTGTTTGTTGGCATAAAATTGTAATTCAATTTAAATCTTACACTTTATTTGTCCTTTTACTTAATGTAAGAAATTATTTTCATAGTTTAAATGAAAAAAATACTTTACTTTTAAATAGTAAAAATGTAGTATAAACGAGATGAAAAAGGTAAGTGTTTTGTTTCAACGTAAACACATCCTATTTGAAATTAGGATAAAAAAACATTTCTATTAGTTAAACAATGCATGTTTCCTTCTATATGCGAGTACTTAGAACATTTATACAACGTACATTACATCCATATAATAATGAAATGTGAAGTTCAAAAAGTGGACAATATGATAGTGCTAAAAATATTTATACAATATAGGTTACTATCATGTAGCTGCTAAGTCTGAATTGTTTTCGTGCTATGAAAAAAAAAAAAAGTTCCTCTTATTTCTATATATTTGATCTAACTTGAATTGTTGGAGTAGGGAAAATGAACACAAGTAGAACAAATACAGTTAAAGAAAATGATAAATTTTCTAATAGGTGTGTTCATGCCCGATTTATCGTAATTTGATTATTATTACATTATACAACTCTCAGTTTTCTTTTGCATTATTTTTTTATATAATATGTGATATGTAATTTTGTATAGATGAGGGTATATGAAAATGTATGTAGACATACGAAACATTGTAGAACAATGTTTTTGTTCCCTTTTGTGCAAAACCATTCTTCCACAAAAAAAAGACATTTCACTTAATATTTCATAAAATTATGAGTAAAAGCACCATTGTTCCACTCTTAACAAGCAATAGTAAATGCACCCGGATGCGGGTGAAATAAATGAAACTTAATGTTATTTAGGACAGACAGATGAGCGTGGTACTGCTAGATGCAGACCAGCGCGGTAAGCTAAGAGTTCTTATGGCTCATGGTGGATATGCTGAAGCGCAAAAGATTTGGCATGCTTTCAGAATTTATTGCGCATTCCGTCCAAGGTGAGGTTCTGGTTATTATAACCATGGCATTTTGGGCTATCCTTCCTACTGTCAGCGTTTCGCTTTCTCATCTCAGGCTTTGGCCGGATGCGGGTTTGTGTGTCAGGTTGGCATCTGAAAACAAAGGTAAGATTTCTGTCTGCATTATGTTCTCTGTTTGTCTCAGGCTTGGGTTAGTTGTGCGTTTCGATAGAAGATTAGTCTCTACAATCAATGGTCAACTCTCAATTGCCCCTGCTATAAGAACTGTGCTGCCCTCCCTACACTTACAGGCCTGTTGTCTTTGTGTGAAGTGGTTTCCTGTGTTGCATTACCATTTTCTCTTCTCTACCTCCGGTTTTTCTATGCCTCTCCTTAATATCCTCATCATGGTTCGCCACAGGATGAGGAGTCGTTTTGGGGGGGAGTCGAGGAGGGAGTGGGCGGTTGCAGGTAGCCTGCTCTGAGAATCCTGCTCGCAGAGCAACTCCGAATCATGGGTTTCAGACCACTCATTTCACGTTTCAAAGCAATCTTAACAGGCCTTTAATCTTTGCCAATATCACTATTCTCTTCTCTGAAGATGATTCTCTGCCTCAAACTATGGTTCACATGGTGTCTGAGCCTCCTCAGAGCGCTCTCAGAGAGGCTGGCAGTCAAAGCAACATGCAGGTAAGGGCAGGGGAAATCCAAGAGGAAGGTAAGGGGGAGAGGCTTGAAAGGGGCGATGCTCCCGGCGTCATTCTGCCTCTAGAAGCCTGGGCCTTGAGGATAAGGGAAGGTTATTCTGGTGATACTAGTCCCTCGTTGATGCACCCAGGCAGCAAAAATGTTGGTAGTGTTAATGCGTGGGAGGGTAACGTGTGCACGGTGATGGAGGAGTCTCAGAATGTGGATGGGGCAATTTCAGGCCATCTGGGCCAAATCCTTTTCGATTTTGCTGATGACCAGTATTTTCAAGTTCAGGAGGTTTTGGATGTTGTTCTGGCTTGGCCTCTTCAGACAGGTGGTCTTATTCCTCTCCATGGTATGCGACAATGTAAAGATATTATGGGTTTTTGGGCAATGTCTCATCTCGCTCTCTGGTCATGTGTCCTAGACAGATGGTTATTCGACCTCTTCTTCATGTTATCTTGGTTGATTCCTGGTTTCTATATATGCTTTCTTGCCTATTGTATTGGGTTTTCCCTTACCTGGGATAGATTTGATGCTGAGTGCTCTCAGATGATGATTCCCGAGGCCTCGATCCCTTGTAATATTATTTTGTTTTACGGTTAATAGAATTAGAATTTGCCGAGAAAAAAAAGGAAGCAATAGTAAATGTAATGTTTTCAATAGCCTTGAAAAATTGTCATTCAAAAATTGGTTGTAGCCTTAACATCTTTTGAATAGTTCCCCACGAATACTTCCTCCTTTTAAAATATTGCCACTCCACAACTTGCCTTGTCTCCTTCAAAATTTCTATTAGTATTAATTAATAATGCATATTGAATAATAAGTGTTACATGTTTTCTCAAAACTGAAAAAATTCTTGCCACACAAAAACTTGCCGTGTCTCCTTCGAATCTGTTATATCAAGTCACTTGGCATATATCAAACAAAACACACAGCTGATTAAGGTTATGAAACTACATGTTCTCACATATTCTCATACAATCATTGTCTAGGTGAAAAAGTGCTTCACTATAATTCCTTATCTCCGCACAATCCTTCATCCCACAAGTTTATGGCTTTATGCACTTGTTCGCCTGCATAACTAAATTTGTAAAAGTTTGAGATGGAAAAGAAGTTTAAAATGAAATAAGAGTGAAACAAACTAGCAAGAGTTCTAATAGTGTTAATGTCAATGTTAGTGCTCTAGAAGATTCTTCACACCTTTGCACTCAGCTTTGGTGTCATTGGACATATCGGTAGCAATCTCAGGCATACCAATGTTAGAGCACTCACTAATAAAATGACCACTCACAAAATTATCATTTTTTGTCCATGCCTCGAACCTGAATACTAAATTAGCTTTTCGCACACCATGAAGGAAGAAAGCATGAATCGATATGTTCCCTTCTTAACAAACTCCCTCGCACCCACTTTATCTGCAAACCCTTTCTACTGCTTTTCCCCCACAACCTTTCTTCTTGCTTCGCATATCACAAAATTATCCTTTTTTGTCCATGCCTTGACCCCACATATTAAATTAGCCTTATGTAGAGTGTAGAGGTAGAAAGCTTAAACCAAGATAATACCAACTCTTTAACAAACTCCCTCACACACAATTTCTCCTTACTTCCTGCACACCCTTTCTATACACAATAGAATCATAGTAGTTTCATGTTAAATTAATATTTAAAGCTACTTCAGCATATTTCTTCACCCCTCTTCCACGACTGCACTTCCCCCACAAAATTTCTCTTTCCTTTGCATATCACAAAAGTAGTTGTTCTCTTCCATGCCTCGACTAAAGATATTAAATTAGCCTTAGGAGGACAACTCAATATAGTCTTTTCTCTTTAAGAAACAACCCCATACACTATTTCTGCACATGCCCTTTCTCCCACTCTTCACATACACCCTTTCTCTGCACAACAAAATCGTAGTAGTTTGATATTAAATTAGTATTTCAATGTTACTTCTACATATTTCTTCAACCCCCCTGCTTATGTAAGGCACTTGGAACCCCTGTCAGTTTTGACTTCATTGGGTAGAGTAGTAGCAATCTCAAGCATAACAATCTCAAAGCACTCATTGACAAAATCACCACTCACAAAATTACCATTTTTTTATCGATCTCTCAAATCCACATAATAAATTAGCTTTAGATGCACTATGAAGGAATAAATGTTGACTCGATATAGTTCCTGAACTTAACAAACTACTATGCACCCAATTTCTCTACACACCCTTTCTGCGACACTCCCCCCACACTCTTTTTCCTTCCTTTGGATATCACAAAATTAATATTTTATGTCTATGCCTTGACTCTACATATTAAAGTATCTCTATGTGGAGTGCGGAGGAAAAAATCTTGACTCAATCTAGTCCCTACTCTTTAACAAATTCCATTGCACACCCTTTCCCCTGCACTTCTTGCATATCCTTTCTCCACACACCCTTTCTCCACACATCAAAATAGTAGTAGTTAGCCACGCCCCCTCTTATGTAAGGGACCTACAACTCCATTTAGGCTTGGGATCATTAAACAAAACAAGAACAATGGTGGGCATAACAATGTTAGAGAACTCATTGACAAAATGGCCACTCACAAAATTAGCCCCTTTTTTATTTTAAAATGATTTGTCAGACACTACAAATCATGAAAATAAATCACCCTCTACCAAGGGAATTATGTCACATCAAGCCTTGCTCATCGAAGTGAAAAATTAGAAATAATATTTCCAGAAATTTAAAATTGATTTTTGAATTTATAGAAAAATAGGAATATTCAACATATTCCCGAAACCTTGGTTAAAATTACAAAAAATCAGCAAAACAATCGATGGTCAACAGATTTTGACCATGAGGTGAGTGCTATAGTCCTTGGTGAGGTAGGGACTAAAAAACGTGTATTAACAATCTTAACTATGGAGATTTATCCCAAAATTATGATGAAGATGCTTAATTATAAATATGTTTTGTTACAATACCATGAATCAGTATCATGACTTCTCAATATCACATGCTCAAAAAACCATCACTAACTTTAGATTACACTTGTTCTTATGGCATTTTTTTAAATTAATTAATTTAATTAAAAGGAAAAAGTGCATAACTACTTTGAAGTTAAATATAAAACTTTGATTCAATTTGTGAACAACTACTAAAAATATTATAGAATATTATGTGGAGGTCAAATCTCTACTGTCCATGTAATAATTATTGCTTACATGGAGAGACGCTCTACAACCCCATATGAAGTGAATGTTGTTATATAACGTTATATTTGAAAATAATAAAATAGTACTTACATTAACAAAATAAAAAATACTTCAATTTCCACCACAATACTACATTTTTATATAGAGCATTAATGTAATTGTATATATATATATATATATATATATATATATATATATATATATATATATATATATATATATATATATATATATATATATATATATATATATATATATATTAATTTTAACATGAGAGAGATGTAAAAATAATATTAATTAATATGGAGTTCACTCATGAGATGTACAAATAATATTATTGATATTATATGATGTGTAATCCATTATATGTACTTAACATGCACTATTTAAAACAAAACTATATTAATAACACAAAAAATAATGTGGGTTCAATGTCTATATTAAATAACATAATTTCAGGAAAATTTGCACTCAAAAAGATGTTTTCATCATGAGAGACGAAGTCTCTATTAATGCTTGGTAAGTTAAAAATAAAAATCTAATTAATAATTAAATTATAATTATAAAATCCCAATTTCAAAATAAACACTATTAACATAAAACATTCAACAAAAATATTATTAAAATGTGAACATCTGTTTTAAATAATATACATAATAGTTAAATTTTAAATTTCATTATTTAAATTACATAATTATTATTAAACTATAGATCATCATTTAATTTTATTTAACCAAAAAATAGAATATTGTGATAATTAAAATTCTTCGACTTATCCCCAACACAACTTTTCAATAGTAAAACATTCATATCTCTCTCACAATGTTAGTACAAAGCATATATAACACAAAGCGGATTTATACTCAGAGACTTAGACAACAATAGTAGAGAATAATTCACAGAGACAGAGAAATGGAGAAACAACAAGATTACTCAATCAGAAAAAGCAGAATAAATAATACAATCACTAGAGAACAAAAATCACTTTGCATTACATAACAGGCTTGGGCCTTTGCTTGCTTTCCTTGGCTAGAGAAATTACAAATTTATAGAGGCAGAAGAAGGATCTAGAATCCTATGTGTGATTCAGATGGAGATCTGGAATGATCTAGAAACCACTAGCAGTGTAGGAGGATCTAGAATCATGGAGATCTAGAAAAATCTAATCTAGAAGGATCTAGAATACTGTGTGAATTTGGCTTCACACTTAACATTCTCCCACTTGAAGCCAAATAAGAGTCATCAAGTCACACCGAGTCCTACCATGCCTCTACATAACTCATGTTTATTTCCTGGTAGAATATTAGTGAGCATATCAGCACGGTTCCTATCTGTATAGATCTTTTCCAAGGATAACTGTTCTTCCTCCAACACATGCCGGATCCAATGGCACCTTAAGTCAATGTGCTTGGTTTTTGAATGAAATGCTAGGTTTTTTGCCAAGTGAATGGCACTCTGACTATCACAATATAACACATACTTGTCCTACTTTATTCCTATCTCTCCTAGGAATCGTTGCATCCACAACATCTCTTTACAAGCTTCTGTTGCAGCTATGTACTCAGCTTCTGTTGTAGAGAGGGCTACTATTCTTTGTAGCCTTGAAACCCAAGATACTATTGCACTTGAAAATGTATACAAATAACCTGTAGTGGACTTTTTGGTATCCATATCTCCAGCCATATCTGCATTTGTAAATCCTTCAAGCATAGTCTCATCATGACCAAAACATATACAATAATGACTAGTACCCTTGAGATACCTTAAAATCCATTTTACTGCTTGCCAATGTTGTTTTCCTGGATTGGCAAGGAACCTGCTCACTACTCCCACTGAATATGCAATGTTTGGTCGTGTGCATACCATGGCATACAACAAACTTCCAACTGCTGAAGCATAAGGAATTCTGCTCATCTCTTCTTTCTCTTTGTCATTACTAGAACATAATTCAGTACTCAGCTTGAAGTGGGCTACAAGGGGTGTACCAACTGGCTTGACATCCTTCATATTAAACCTTTCAAGCACCTTCTTGATATATTTTTCTTGTGACAGCCACAACCTTTTGTTTTTCCTGTCACGCATAATTTGCGTGCCCAATATCTACTGTGCTGGTCCCAAATCCTTCATTGCAAATTTTCTACCAAAATCTTTCTTCAACCTATTGATCTTATTCTTATCTTGCCCAAAAATCAACATGTCATCCACATATAACAATAATATGATATACTTTCCTTGATCATACCTCTTGATATAGACACAATGGTCAACTTCCAACCTCTGAAAACCATGTTCCAACATGAATAAATCAAATTTCTTGTACCATTGTCGAGGTGCCTGTTTCAACCCACAAAGACTCTTCTTCAACCTACAAACAAGGCCTTCTTTGCATTTTTCTATGAAGCCTTCTGACTGCTCCATATAAATTTCTTCCTCCAATTCACCATGAAGGAAAGCAGTTTTTACATCTAACTGTTCACATTCTAGGTCTAAAGCAGCAATTAGACCAAGAATAACTCTAATGGATGACATTTTAACAATAGGTGAGAAAATTTCAGTGAATTCAATACCTTCTTTTTGGGAAAAACCTTTCACCACTAGTCTTGCTTTATACCTCTCAGTCTTTTTGTCACCTTCATGCTTAATCCTGTACACCCTTTGTTTTGTAGAGCCTTTCTACCTTTTGGGAGGTTTACCAACTCCCAAGTTTTATTTTCCTGCAAAGAGTTCATTTCTTCTTCCATTGCTTTCTTCCATTCTTTACTGTGCTCGACTTTACAAGCTTCTTGAAAACAATTAGGTTCGCCTTCACCAGTCAACAAAATATAGTTGAAGGAGGATACCTTTGTGAAGGCTTATGAGGGCCTAGAAGATCTACGAACCAACTGTGGTGGTGCATTTTTAGGTTGAATCTCCTGTAAAGGTTCCTGCACGATTCCTTCTTCTTCTTGTTCATTATTTTCCACTTTTTATTCTTCATGCTCCTAAATTTCCTGTTCATTTTCTTGTATTGGTGGTATGTTTTCTTGCTGCTCTTCAAACTTGTCAATAACCTTCTTGATCTCCAACTCACCTACAGTCCTCCTGAACATTTCTGACTCATTAAATATAACATCCATTCTTCTAATAATTTTATGTTTGACTAGATCCCATAGACGATAACCAAGATCTTCATCTGCATATCCCAAAAAAATGCATTTCATAGATTTATCATCTAGCTTAGTTCTATTTTCTTTGGGAATATGTACGAATGCTTCACATCCAAAGGTTTTCAAGTGAGAATAATTCAAATTCTTACCAGTCTAAACTTCTTCAGTGATACTGTAATCCAAGGCTATAGTTGGAGATCTATTTATGAGGTAGCAAGCAGTCCTGACTGCTTCAGCCAAAAAATTCTTCTCCAAACCGGAATTGGACAACATACTTCGCACCTTTTCCATAATGGTGCAATTCATCCTTTCTATGACACCATTTTGTTGAGGAGTACTAGGCACAGTCTTCTCATGCTTTATGCCAAACCTATTACAATATTCCTTAAATGCATTTGAGCAATATTCTCCACCATTATCTGTTCTTAAACACTTCAGCAATTTGTTAGTCTCTCTTTCAACAGTAACATGGAATTTTTGAAATATTCCAAATGCTTCACTTTTATTTTTCATAGGATATGCCCAAACTTTCCTGGATGCATCATTTATAAATGCTACAAAATATGATGCTCCTCCTAATGATTTGATGTTAACAGGCCCAAACACATCCGAGTGTACCAATTCTAACACTTTTTTCTTTCTGTCATGGCCACCTCTAAGGAATGAAACCCTTCTTTGTCTACCATATATACAATGCTGACAAAGATCAATATTGTAGGTTTTCAAACCTGGTAATAAAGTTTTACCAACAAGGATTTTTAAGCCCTTGTCACTCATGTGATCCAAATGCTTATGCCACAGATCTGCTGAATTTCCTTCTTTTGTGACAACAACCAAATCTGATTTTCCTATTAGTTTCTTAAATGTGTATAATGTTCCTATCTTGGGTCCTTTGGCCATGACCAATGCACCTTTGCTAATTTTCTAGCCTCCTTTTCCAAAGCTTGTCGAATAGCCTTCATCATCCAGTCATCCCATAGAGATTAAACTCATGCACATTTTTGGTACATGCCTGACCTGTTTCAACAATATATCTTGTCCATTTTTCATCTTGATCTAGACATCACCCACTCCAACAATACTGCAAAAATCATTATTCCCCAAATGCACTCTACTATAATCACCAAGATTATATGAAACAAAACTATCTTTGCATGGGGTTACATGGTGAGATGCCTCAGAGTCAAGGATCCAATCAAAGCTACTGCTAGATGTATATACACATGCATCCTCTACTAAAATAGTAATCAACACATCACCATATGTGGCTACAACAATAGTCTCACCTTCAATTGTACTGGATTACTTGTGATTTGTAATAGACGGTCTCTAATCCTTTTGTCCTTTCTTCTAGAATTGACATTCTTTCTTCATGTGCCTGGGTTTGCCACAATGAAAGCAGATGATCCTTCATCTCCTTGATTTTGATCGGCATCTTGATCTTGATCGCCCTTGCCGCTCTTGATCCATTCTCTTACCACAGTCAACTAGAGCTAGAGCCTCTCCTCCCTGGTTTTCCGCAATTGACTTGCATCGCAGCTCCTCATTCATTAAACTGCTGCCGACATGATCAAACTTTAGGGTCCCTGTAGTTGCTGAAGTGCTCATAGCTGCAATTAATTTTTCCCAGCTATCTGGCATAGAACACATTAGCAAAATAGCTCTAATTTCATCATCTAAAATGATTTTAACAGAGGCAAGTTGATTAGTAATAATATTAAATGCATTCAAGTGCTCAGCAACTAAAGCACCCTCCTTCATTTTGAGATTATAAAGCTTCTTCATCAAGAATGCTTTGTTTCATGCTGTGTTCTTCTCATATAGATCATGGAGCTTCTTCCATAATCCTTCAGCTGTCTTTTCTCCGGACACTTTGAAATAAACATTCTTTGCTAAATATTGGTGGATTGTTGTAATCGCCTTTCTATTTAGCTTATTCCACTCTTCATTTGTCATCAATGAGGGTTTCTTTGTTGTGCCCTCAATTGGCAAATACTGATCCTTTAAAATCAGTATATCCTCCATTTGTGATTTCCATAGGGAAAAATTAGCCCCGTTCAACTTCTCCATATCTGTAAGTGTTGTCTCCATTTTCAATCAAATTCACGCCCCAAAACAAAAAAACTCCACTTAAAAATAAAACTTTAATTATTACTCTTTAAAATTTAGTAATAATGACCTTCCTCCTTTTTAAAATACCCTTTTCAAAATTCCTGCTCCTTTTTAAAATATACTTTTCAAAATTCCAACATATAATTATATATGTTTCATAATAAATATAAAAACATATATAATGTTTTAACCTTTTCACATTTAATACATACATATGTTGGTTTGAGAAAAAGAATTTACATATACGTGCAAGCTTGATGTAAAAAAGAACTTACGAACACCACGTTTCAACTCCAATCTCCACGGATCTCCACATTTCAAACTCCAGCAACATGTTTCAACATAGGTCTACGACATTGTTTTTCTTGCAACAATTGTCTTTTACTTCCGGCATTCCTCAGCTATTTCCTGGACATATCCTTCAACAGCTCCAGGGGTAGCAACCAACGTTTTAATGAACACTACCAGAGCAAGGCGATGGCACTAAGCGGCTTGCACAGTGGATATTCGAACTTGGCTCCGATACCAGTTGTTAGACTAGAGCATACATAACACACAATGGATTTATACTCAGAGACTTAGACAAAAATAACAAAGAATAATTCACAGAGACAAACAAATGGAGAAACAACAAGATTACTCAATCAGAAACAACGAAATAGATAAAACAATCATTGGAGAACATAAATCACTTTGCATTACATAACAGGCTTGGGCCTTGGCTTGCTTTCCTTAGCCAAAGAAATTAAAAATTTATAGAGGCAGAAGAAGGATTTAGAATCCTATGTGTGATTCAGATGGAGATCTAGAATGATCTAGAAACCACTGGCGGTGTAGGAGGATCTAAAATCGTGGGGATCTAGAAAAATCTAATCTAGAAGGATCTAGAATACTATGTGAATTTGGCTTCACACTTAACACACAATCCATAACAGCAATGTTTCATCTAGCAATTTATTGGTAGACAAGCCAACTACACACATCAACTTGCCCATGAACCATAGTTACAAAATTAGGCAGTATCGGCATTCTGATACGTAATTATTACTCCTCAAAACTGAGGATGGGAAATAAAAGTGATTTAATACAAATTTTTGCGTCACCCAAATCGTAAAAGAACATTAATAAATTGCTACTTATATTCATCACAATCCATAGAGTCATAGCAGACAACATCGCAACCCAAAATAAGAGTCCTCTATTTAAATTATTTGTAGATTTGGTACAATATGAAATATTAAAGCTAATATTTTAATACTTTGATATATATCATTAATTTTTTTTGAATTGAAAAATATCTAATCAAATTATTTCCATATTGTATTTCGCACTCGGTATGTTAATATATTTTCAAAATGGAATCATACGTAGAGCAAGGGAGCCATTGTTGTAGTGGTAGTCCCTGTCGGGGTTGATAAACTCATGTAATTGCCCATACACACAATTGTATGAAATGAAAGGCAGGTAAACAATATGTAGTTATGTCATTGGAGTGTCATGCAGGGATTGTTGGCACTGCTCCAACTTAGCAGCGACTCCAGTAAAGTTGAGGAATGCACTGCTAACCAGCCGACGCACAATGGGTTCTACATCTGAACAAACAGTATTGTAATAGCCCACTTGAAGGTTGTCACTTACTGTAGCCCCAACTAAAGCACAAAATATTACAGCAAAGAAGGTCACCTTATGGCACAGAGTCTTGAGCCCATGTAAAAGTTTTAATGGATATAGAGGTGTACCTTTGCAAAGGACACTTGGAGTGCATGCAGCGATGTCACATGCAAAGTAGTAATAAATCACCATGTTTTAAGCTGTGGGCCCACAAATCCCACTCCACCCACATAGCTTGATTTCTGATACAGATTTCCATTTCTTTTGGACAAGATTTGTCTCAAGACATCGGAAATGTTTAGAAGGCACCCTCATTACGAAGAAGAAGGCATCGACCATACAATGATACGAGAAGCAAAATAGGTACAACAGAATGACAGATTCAAGGAAGCACTTATGTACTATCCATCTAAATCTAATTATTTACCCTCGACCAAGAGCACAACAGAATACATAAAAGAAATCCACACAATAGGAAAATCAATCATCTCTATGTAGAAATTTATATTAAATCAACGAGCAACTCTTTGATTACCTCATATAAAGGGACTAAGAGAGATTCTGGCCTTAAGGATGGGGTCTCGATCTCAAATATAGGCATCGAAATCCTGCCACCTTCAAAACACGTTTTCTTCCCATGAGGAAAGGCTATAATAAGACAGAAGAAACCATTACATTCGTGATATGCGCAGGCATCACAACCAATATCATCAGCACAACAAGTATTCCAATGGGAGAAGCAACAGTAGCAGAGGAGGAGGAGGTAGCGGTGGCAATATTAAAGGAAGAACAAGCAGCGAAGTCGTGAGGCAAAACAACATCAATAAAGATTCGATACTAAAGTAGTCAGCGATGCGAGAACTCTTATTTGCCCATTCTTCGCCTTTCATGTGTCATCTCGACACTTCCACGAATGAACCATGGTGAACACCATTCATTATGTTCTGCATAAAGTGCATCTGGAGCTCCCAGCCACATTTGGACCTCGCAATCTCAGAAAAGAAAATGATGATGAATTCTGTGTCAATTCATCGCAATATGAATGAATTTACTAAATTTGCCAACCAGGGTTCACAAATTTGTTTCCACGTTATGGTAAGAGGTGCCTTTAGTGTCTTATTGTCATATATAATAAGGTATCACGAGGAAAAATTGTGGCACTACTACATGTAGGGGGGTTTTAAGACAATATTTGAGTCAATTGTCTTAACTTAAGACAAAACTCAAATATTGTCTTAAATATTGTCTCTAAGCGGGTGTCTCAAAATATAATGTCTCAAAAATCTGTCTCTATAAAGACAATATAGAACACATATTATTATTGTCTCTATAAAGACAATTTGATTTGTCTCTCTAGAGACAATTTCATTTGTGTCTCTTTAGAGACAATTACATTTTCGTCCTTTTAGAGACAATTCCATAATTCAAACTATTGTCTCTCTAGAGACAATATAAAAAATTATTTAAAAAAAAATAAATGTCCATAATTCAAACTATTGTCTCTCTAGAGACAATATAAAAAATTATTTAAAAAAAATAAATGTCCATAATTCAAACTATTGTCTCTCTAGAGACAATATAAAAAATTATTTAAAAATAAATAAATAAAATCATTTTGAATGTCTGCTGGCTCGTATCTTTCTCACCTGGAACAAATTCGTAAGATAATAAGTAGGAATCTTCCACACAATAAAGAGTTAACAAAATGTACGTACGCCTCCAGATGCTTAGTATGCACGTTAGTATTAGATAAAGATTCAATTCAGACAGGGTGTTAGTAGCTGAGTTCCAACATATAATTGATCAAGACACAATGTTTTGGTCGTAGCTGATCAACAATGCCTGCCTGTAATTGATGAAGAAATCTAAAATGTCCAAGAGTAGGATTTCTTTAGAAGGGTAAAATCACTAAAAGCATGATGCTTTAAAAATTTTAAGGCTTACTTCAGGTCTACTTCAGAGTAGCATGTATGAAGGGTAAGTGTTTTGTTCCAACATGGATCCTTCCTCAAAGTGCATCGAGTAGTGTAGGTAGCAGCAACAAGCATTGATGGACCGTAGATAGTCCATGCGCTTTATGGACATATCTTGCCATGCCAAGCACTTAATGTCCAAGAGGCTTATAAAGGGATAAGAGGCAAAAAGAGGAAACATACATATTCAACAATAAAATAATAGAACGAACGAGAAGTGAAACACAGCCAAACCACATAGCCTCCAATTCAAATATAAGTAGACAATACCGGCATCCGTTGTATGATTGCAAACAACATAAATGTTTTCATGTCATTGTCAATAAAATTGAATGTAGGCTAAGAGCATCATTCTTTGAATTCCCCAAGACTCTCTCAACCAAATATTTTTGTTGAATTTACAATTTCTTTCATCCAATTTACAATTTATTTCATCCATTAGGACATCAGAACATGCTGGAATAAGAACACAAGACATACTATTCATGTTCTTGAATATAACTTTAACACCATGTATAATCATAATTCCACAAGGCTTGGTAAGCAATAAGAAGCACTATTTCTATACAGTTAAAAAGTGGCCATAAAAAGATTTGACACAAGTTAGCAAGATTGATGGTCCCAATGCACAATTATTTTGCCAAATCAGAAAATACACATATTTGGGGATGCACACTACTGCAAATCTAGAAATATTTACATTAATCTAGGTGAAGAGAGCAATTCTCCTAGTTAAGCAGATAACTAACTCTCGAAATTCTTCTCTGGCATCTCTGTCACTGTCTTTAAAATTTGAGAATTGTCGTCAGTAATACTTCCTTGTGTCCAGCGTTTTAACATCTCCAAGGCTACTTTTGGTTGATCCATTGGGACCATATGACCTGCATCATGAACCTGGTGCAGCAAAATAGAAGATTCTGTTAGGAAGAAATTATCTACTTGTACAATGAAATCAAAGATGATCATCGAGTGCCTTTTACCTTGAGAAAACTGAGTGGTCCATAACTGGTTATTAAACCTGCTTCCTTATCGTCTACAAGGAAGGATTTTGTAGGTGCCTTCTTGAAATTCTCACTTCCAGACCAATCCATGGAATTCACCCATCTTGAATTGCCTGAAAGACACATAATTTGAACAATTAACTTTTCAATTTTGAAGATTAGACTGACAAGCCTGAAAAACACAACTGCAAATAAGTTAATGACAGACTTAACACCTAAATCATAAAGTCATTGTCCAAAACAAAAACAATATGTTATATGTATGCAGTATCATTACCTAACCAATTGCAAATGAGATCATATTCTCCTGCATAAACTAGCAACTTAACACCATCCTCCAAGAGTGTTGGAATGCCAACTTCCATATTCTGCATCTAGTCAGTAAGCATAGCTTCATAAACCAAGGGGCTACAGGAGACAAATTTTCGGCTGCCAACCCCCAGGGCATCCCTTACGGAACCCTGGTTTAAGTAATTCTCCATATTTGAAAAATCATAGCACAGGCCACCATTGCACTCCTTCCGAACATCATAGTACTGCAAAATATAAAACAAAATAATGAAAACTAATATCGTAAGATATATAAAACAATGATGACAAACTACATTTTAAGATACAAAATGCCGATAAAATAAACATAATGTCTGGTTGCCCAGTGTTTAGAATTTAAGTCTTACATTGATATTCCCAGCTAATGCCATAATGGAATTGAAAATTGAGGTGCACACCAAGTATGATGCAAAGCATGTGACAGTCCCTTTGGTACCTGGCAAGTTATCACACTGGCTATAATCAGAACCTACATTAAGAACCTTCGATAAAGGATCCATCATAAGATCAGCCGTAACCAGTTACTTAAAACACTTCACAAATGGTAACTAAGGATCATAAAGCAAACAACATTTAGCCATCAAGCTTCTTGCAATTTAAAACATAGTAACAAGATTTCAATATGAACACATACAAATCTAGTTCAGTAAACAAAGCATACATCTCATAAATATGAAAATATGCATTTAGTTCCAAATTTTAATAGGATTTCAGCCCCATGAAAAAATATTCCTTGAAATTTGATGACTAGTTTATATTTATAGGTGTCTATTTCTGAGATTTTTGGGCTGTTTTTTACAGATTAAAGGCCTACAAGCATCAAATACATGAGATATATTATCAAAAATGATAAAAAGTGGACCATACTGCAAAATGTTTGTAAAAACACACAATAAACAAGAATGAACTAACTAGAGGAGGGGAAAGCATCACCTATACACAATATTTTGAGATCCAGATAAGCCTTCACTACTGTTATGGAAAACGCTTGCACAAACAACTTAAGAAATACATTGAATATTTAAAAAACCACATCAACAAACAAGCCTTCCATAGCGGATAAGTGTTCAAAGCCCTTAACACAAATTTTATGGATTGTACTTGCTCATTATGTACTGAAGCAAACACAGTTCAACTAAGAAGAATGCTAGATTTTCCATCTGAATAATAGATAGTACGAATTGTTAGTACAGTAGGGTATTATTAGGAATACAATAAAGAAAAGTAATTTATATCAAGAATGCTAGATTTTATGAGGCATTTTCGAAAGTAGATTTGGTCAATGCCACACTGGCTGCTTTCAACAATATAAAAAGTGGTGTCATTCAAAACTTTACCACTTTGTTGGAATCAGCTGCCTTTAGAAACCTGAGGAGGAATACATATGGCCGAGTGGGAACTATAAGCTTGAAGTTCAGTTGCTTTAATATCGTAGACTCCTGCGAAGAGTTATTATCAATTGATCAGTCAATCTGAATGTTTGGAGACTATGTTGCAATCAATGACAAAGAATTATCAGTTAGAGCTAATTACCATGGCCACTATCTGTTCTGACGTGCATTCATTTGGGAAGATGCGGATGAAGTCATTGACCTGTAGCCAAGTATAAACCAGCTCTTATCAATATTGTGTTACCTATTATAATATAATTTTTGTGTTGATTCCAGCATAAAGCGTAATCTTCTGTAGGAGTAGATATTGCTGGTGTATGTACTTTTATACAACCAACAAAGTGTTCTTTTAATTAGATATAAACACATCCTTTCTTACAGATGTCAACAAGTCATCCTACATGTGGAGGACAGACTTCTTCACATTTGCTAGCTATAAACATTGCAACGATAGTAAGTAATGGCAAATTCTTCCTTGCAATACTCTGAATAGAAAAGTATCTGTCAATGATGTTCACAATGAGATACAATGTCTCTGGCATTAATTTGTAAATTTATAAAAGTCAAAAATGCATGTGAAGAATGTAAATTTGTAAATTTGTCAAAGAAATAATGAAATTACAATTAATTTAAATAAATATAAAAAAAACAAAACACAAACTTTTTTGGGTGCCAACACACTAAGATCCTGATTACTTATTCATAAGATGGATACATTAAAAATTGAGAAGCTAGATGCTTTACAACTTAAAAAATTAATTAAAATCGTACTTCCTGCTTAATAAATCTAAGGTTAAAAAGGATCTGTGTTGAATATCAATCCCAATTATGACTAGTGTTAGCTCTATAGTTTTCCATCATTGGTTTCTCTGTAGTTTTCCATCATTCAGGTGAACCCAATGATTTTGTTAGTGTATAGGCTTTAAGCGAAACCATAATTTTCCATATTTGGAAGAACCAATAATTTTATTTAGACCCTAGGGAAGAAACCACCAAAGGCATAGAGATCAGAGATCTGAATCCATCAAATTCATTTCACTAGCTTATATTCATCTTGATTCTTAACCCATAAAAAAATTCTGCAAGATTCATTTTTGTTTGAAGGTGCAAGCACTTCAAATTTGCAACTTGAGGTTTTTCATCATCTTGACACGTGATAGGTTAGACATTGTTAAAATGGATCTATGTTAATTATTATTTTTTTCTTCGAACACAACATTACACATCCCCAAACCACCTGGACTATACAATGTTCTACTCTAGACAATAAAATCAACACTGTTGAAAATATATCCTACTCAGAAGTTAAAGAGAGATGCCTAAATAGTTTGCCAAGATAGCAATTCTGCAATAAAATAAATGTCAAATTACAAATCCATTATTAGTAATTTTTAGAGGTGTAGATAGTCTTCATGTCTAGTCAACAGAGATATGCTAGCCCTCTTGCTTACAGCAGGCAGGGGGCTAATGTACAGATATCCTAAGTCTCCCGCTTACAGTAGGCAGGGGACTTACACATACATATGCTAGCCCTCTTCCTTGTTGTAGGGCTTATGTATAATTGCTTTTCTAATAAATTCATTTGTTAGTAACATATATGGAATTTTCCAAAACAAAAAGGAAAAGGAAAACACCAGCATACAACGTAACCTTTTTTCCTCAGTAACATACAACAAAACATGTCAGAAGAAACATTGAATAAACTGTTCAATGGAATTTTTCTAAATTCTGTAAAGAACCAAAATTCTGCAAATATTCGAAAATGTTTACAAGTATTTATAGGCACACTCCCATACCTGAAGTTTTTTGGTTTCAGCGCCAGCTTTAGTAGTCTGGAGATTTATCCAAGCTTCAATTCTTGCTTCTTCTCGCTGATATCTGAAATTTACAGACAACCTGAATGCTCAGGCATTTTATTGCAAAATTATATATAAAAAATGCTAGTAATCTCTTAAAAGGCCATTTCATACTATTGTAAGCTAATTTTGATCATGATTTTGTGGCAAAATAAATTGAAATAATTTGAAATTTTTTAAAGCAGATTGTGACTTATGTTAGAGATTTGCATCAAATGAGCTTCTTCTGGACTAACGGAGTTTCTCATCCTAGAACCATTTTACACAGACCGAAACTACAAATCAAGAAAGGTTTAGCTTCAATTATGTATTTTGTGGAAAAATAAATTGAAGTAATTTGAAATTTTTAAGGCAAGATGTGATCTACATTATAGTATGCCAAAACTCAGATTCTTCTGAATCAACTGAGTTTTTAGAGCCATTTTACAGAGAATGAAATTACAGATCACAAAAGTTCTGGCCGAATAATTTAAGGCAAGGTTATATAAATTTCCTATAATTAGGAGCTACTATAAGGAATCACTGGTTTTCGATGAATATAAGGAGAATCAATAACAAATGGCCCTTATTCTTCTAGTCCATCCAAAAATTTCCCTGATAAAGGTTATGTACTTGAACTCAAACACGATGTTAAATATGTGCATGCTCGGTTTCTATCTCAAGTTTCAACTAACTGTGCATTCTCAAAAGTTTAATCTCCGAAGTGGTATAAAAGCAAGTACTAGTAAACTTTTTGATCAGAGCTATTTGTCTAAAATTCAAATCAGAGATACTTGTCTAAAATTGAAACACAATCTTTGAACTTTGGGCTATGCATCCTCAAAATATATGCTATCCAATTTGAAACGAGGTGACTCGTATCAATGAAGCCTTTTCCATTGTGGTTCAGTTCAATTTTCTATTGCCCTATTCTATCACATTATGGATCTCCACTTGTTAGGCCATGGTCCCATGGTGTGGCTTCCATCTATTGATGCAGTAAACTAGGAAAATTGTTACCCACAACTGCTGAACTACTAGGAAAAATGGTCCTAAACAACAGGGGATGATTGTTTTTAGCAAAAGGTTCCACCCAATCCCGCAACTTCTTTGCTTCTCCTTCAAATAGGGATATGGCACTGTGATTTAGCAGGTTTGCCATATTAATGTGAACGTTTGCAAATAGGGATGCAGCACTGTGATTCAGTAGGTTTGCATTTAAGAAGGCATCACAAAGACAGCGATCAGAAGCTAGGGAACCCAGAAAACACATGAACACCACCAAATAATTTTAGTACTGAAGTGAGGGAGAGACTATCACATCAATCCAGAGACCTATTGGCAAATCTCTTGGTTGGCGTAGTATTCCATGAACCCCACCCTTGGCAAAGCAGCAGACCATTATCTTATTGCCAATTGGTCTTTGCACGCTATCTATATATTCCTACATCTATCTGAGAAATACCTCACAAGAAATCAGTTTCTTTCTCACTTGCATGAAACGAATAACAGAACGAGAATAACTGGATTAAAACATAGTACGCAGACTCAATATTTAATCCTGGGGATGTTGTTAAGCTTGGGTTACGATTAAGGTGAGATAAGAAACCGGACAACTATAGCAAAATATTGAAGGGTAGATAAATTGGAACTGTATTTGAACGGATGTAAACACATCGAGCCCTGATAACTCCCCATTGTACAAAAACTAACTTTTAATGAAACTATAACAACAGTAGACAGTAAGCATATAAATGAATGACGGAAGCAGATAATTAAGCATATAAACGAATGACAGAAATGAATTAATATCTTCCAGCCAACCCGCAAACCTTGGAACGAAATTATTTACATAACTGTGATAGAGCAGTAACTCAAATACTCCTGGTAGAGGTATTAGATTTGATAGAGAATTAATTCGAATGTAAAACCAATTACTGATAGCCAGCTTTTAGTGGGACTAAAAGCCGCAAATATATGTATATTCATATACAAGTCTGGAAATTCCGACAACAGAGTCATGCAAGTTCTCCAGGCAATTTTCTTTACTGAAACATTAATGAGGGTTGTCAATCGATTATCCAGAGCCATAGGTCAATAGAAGAGACCATGCAAAAAAAAACCTAAATTAAAGAATGACCAGAAACTGCATGAAATCTGTAGAAAGCCATAAACATTCACCGTAGCCTGGGGCTATAATTGCCACTAAACACAACCATCACTTTTAGCATCCCATGCAGAGGAATAGAAACAATACTATGATATAATACTTAGAAAAGCCCCGAGGGCTACGAATATCGTGAAAGGAGTAAGTATAAGATGGTGTTTAAACATTATAATTCGATGAGTGATATACACCAAAGCTTTACCCATTCATATTATGGAATAATACAGTGAAATTACAGACAATTCTGAAAAGACGAGAGCATGTCCACACAGGTTAACACTGCTAAACCCCGAATCTTGGGTTAGTTTGGCTCCACCTGGAACCAAAATCCTAGTAACCAGAGAGGCGCAAGACAAGTCTAGTGTGACATCTTGCTGCTATCTGCGACCAGCAGTGGAAAAGAGGGAAGGTTGTGGGCCGTGGGCTGTGTCAAGAGGTACGAGGGAGAGAAACCCCCTCTGTTACCAGACATTACATGAAACCATCAATACCGGCAACTGTTCATGGAGTGATTGGAAAGAGCATAGCTGTAGGGAAGTCGGTAGAGTCAAAACACTAGAAGGAGATGTACTTTTTCCCGGAGCAGGCTCGGAAGGCTAGACAACACCTTTCCATGAAATCGAAACAAACATAGCATATATTAGTCAAAAACACAAAACTCAAAAAAAATTACAGGAGCCAAGAGTGATGAATTCAAACAGAGTAAGGCCGCATAATGTAAACTTACCAGGAAGAAAAACATCTAGACTGTGTATGTGATGCTTCCGAATGGTTGCTCAACGAACTGAAAAACCCAGGATGATCCTGCGGCAGTATAGATTCGGAACGGGTTGGAGTTGGCTCACCAGAGCCTCTGCGGAAACCTTGGGAAGCCGATCTGAGCCTTGTGTCATCGGATAAACCTGTGGTGGAACATCCGGGGCAGCACAACCCTTGGATCACCATCAATCCATCTCAACCATTTAGCAAGGTGGTGCTAAACGACGGCGCGAACTCCAGAAACCCCGGACCTCATCCCTTCACGTGGTTGAGTTGGCAAAGTTAAATGCCATACCTAGGTGTTAAGTGCTGGCACTGCCAGCAATGAACCCTCTGTACAGTGCATACGGCAGAAAATTGATTCTAGCATCGGAAGGATGTTAACCACAAATTTTTCCCGTTGGACCATAAGTTCGGAAAAATTAAATCTAAACCAATCTTTTTACAGTAAATTAATGCCCGTTTTATAGCGATATAAATATAAAAAAAAAAAAAAAAAAATCATCCTGGGGTATGTGACAACTATAGGTAGTGTCTAGTAATTTTTTAAGGAGCATTCATCAAAACAAAGAAATCTAATGAACCATAATAAATATCATATTTATTGAAGGGATTTTATCATCATAAATTACCAAAATGTAATTTGAGTGACTAATAAAATTCTACTATTACAAATAGATAAAAGAATTCATTCCACATTCATATACACTTCAAGGTGGAATGTGCTATTCTTTAGTAATTACACCTTATTATCTTGACATCTTTGCTTATGTAATGACTATCAATCCTTCCCTCTTTATTTGATTATTGTGACTTATTGTAATTGCTTTGCATGTAGGTAAATTATTTAAATAGAAATGCCTCCAAAAAGGAAGGGTCAATCAACTAAATTTTTTTTATGTATATTTTAAAACATCAAAGACTTATAATGTTAAATATATTGCATATATACCTCATTTGAATGATGGTGCTAATTAAGATATGAATGAAGAGTATTTTGTTGATATAGAAATTCATGGCAATAAAAAGGAAGGACACGATGGTGGATCTAGTAGTTCGAGGAGGAAGGCCTTCTCAAAATGTGAATTCCGAGAAGAGTGGATGATAAAACATCCTTGGGTGTATAGTATCAATGTTGAATATCACAAGACTCATATGAAGTGTAAAATTTGTGAGAAATACAAGGCTCAAGGTCCATGGGGTATTGGAGATGGATTTAATACGATTCAATATGATGTTGTGAGAACTCATGCAAAATCCATTATTCATCAAACATCAACTCAGAGAAATTTGTATGACACTGAAAGGTTTGAAAATCCCATTAAAGAGCACATAGTGGCTATAAGTGAGGCTAATAAGGAAATGGTTAGAACTACCATTTAGTTAGCATATTTTATTGCAAAAAAAATATTTCAATTTTTACTTATGAAGATCTTTGTCATATTCAAATGCATGTACAGACGCCTAATATGCCTTCTCGAGTGGAGTATTCTTCCCACATAAATAGAAAAGAAGCTACTAAATTCATTCACTCTATATCAAATTATCTTGAAGAGGTGAAAACTAGAAAAGTGTTAGAAAATCCCTTTTTCTCTATAATGTTAGATGAAAGTATAGACAATGGTTTGGAACAACACCTTGTTGTGTATTCTACATATCTAGATTTAAAAGGTTTGGGCCCTCCAGTCACACAATTTATGAAAATGATTATTGTTCCTAGTGGAAAAGGAAAGACTATATATGATACCATCGTTAATTTAAAGGAAACAAGGTAGTTGGAAAATGAGAAACTAATAGCCGTTTCGACTGATGGTGCTTCATCTATGGTTGGATGTGAAAATGGATTTGTAACACTGCTAAAGAATGATTTAGCAAATTTGATTGGCACTCATTGCATTTCACATATTGAAGCACTTGTAGCATCATATGCTTTGAAAAAGATACCTGAGTATTTGTATGTTGAGACAATAACAAACAAGGTATACTCATGGGTTGGAAATTTAGCAAGGAGAAATAATAAGCTCATTTCCTTATTAGAGATAATGGAATTAGAATCCTTGCAGGTTCTTCAAATCCATGGGATTTTATGGCTCTCTATTTTGAGCGTGTAGAAGAGAGAAAGAAAGAATTCATTGTATCATAAGGCAAGGATTTGTATCATAAGGAAAGGATTTTTTTAATTCAATTTTGTTTAAAAATGCTTGCTGATGTTTTGAAGGAGTTGAATAATCTAAACGAAAAATTTCAAGAAGATAATGTGGATGTCACATTTCTTGGAATACCTATTAATCATGCACTAAATACTCTTAAAAGATATTTTTGTGTACTAAATTATTTTGTAGAAGGTGTTTTACATCTTACTAAATTTTTGAAAGACTCCAAAGATGGTTTCCTTGAAAATGTTGACAAAGAGGGGAATACCCATAGACATGATTTTTTGTATATTTCAATCCATGATGAACAATTGTCACAACCAATGGTAGCTTGCACTGAGGGCTCCCTTCAGAGTTGCATACAACTTACAAGAAATTGTGTCCAAGCATTGATTGAGATTTTCGATTCAAGATTTCCAGATCTTCATCTTTTTAATCCAACGAGTTTGTTTAGTCCTTGTCATTACTCGTCAGATATTTATGTCAGAGAAAATAGTGTAAAGCATTGGCTTGAAATACTTTTTTCACATTTGCAACATAAAACATGTAATGAAGGTGAAAATGTACTAATGTTTGATATTACAACTTTTAAAAGATAATTATATCAATTTATTGACGTGGTTTATTTGAATAGAGAAAGATTCTTAATGGAAGATGCATGGAAAGTATTTTCTCAAACAAAGATTGGCACTTTAGGTATCCAAATATGCTAAAATTATGGCAAGCAATGCTTGTCATACCAATGAGCACCGTCGCATGTGAATGAGGGTTCTCTAAGAAAAATATGATCAAAGATATAAGGATAATAAGACTATCAATTAACACACTTGATGCATTGATACATATATCATTAATAGGTCCTAACATGACAGAGGTGAAATGGGAACAAATTTATGAGATTTGGCAAGTTGCAAAGGAAAGAAGGCTTTTTGACATGTGAGGATTATTAAGTTATATGTTTCTTTACTTTGCACAAAGTTTATGTATGTATATATATATATATATATATATATATATATATATATATATATATATATATATATATATATATATATATATATATGACTTTGTTTTCTTTTACTATATGTATATTTTTGATGAAGTGAATAAAAGTTTATAATATGTAGAGATGTGATCTTTCTTGAGTCTTCCAATGTTGACAATGTTGTTGAGTGGCAACTTAATTGTTTGAATAGGTTCAAACATGAAAAGTATTTTCAAGAGTTTGATAGTGATATTCCACATCTCCTTCTCTTAGCTCTATAATTTCTATGAAGAGCCCTGAAGAAATCAGGTTGAAGGAAATTCCTACCCTTGCTTTGTTAAGAAAGAGCTAAGAGACTACTAGCAGCAGGTAGCCAAATTTGATAAGTAGTGAGGGTACATGCGAGATACAAAGCAAGGATTAATGCAAAGGAGTGTACTAACTATATACATATCATTAAACATATTTCATCCCACATAGGATGCCTTGCATCGTGCCTGGTTAGTCGTACAATCATGTTGGTCACAACCTCTGTAGCTTAAATAAACAAGTGGTATTTCTCTTCATCTTCTAAGCTATGTAATAAAAAAGTGAAAGGCAGCAAGACACGTACAGGAAACAATGGAATGACTTTCAGTTCTTGCAACCATGCATTTCATTGAAGACAGAATGATACAACAATGATAAGCAAACTTTTAAGCTACAATAAGAGGTGTATTTCAAAATACGTGCTTTGTTTTCCATACCTAGCCTCCACAGGGTTATGCATCAGATGGGGTCTTCATGCGGTCCTGATATTCTATCATACCTTGGGTTCCTTGGTCTACTTATTTTTATCCTCAGCGCCTTGAGATTCATCTATCATGTCATCTTTCTTCGTGGCCCCTAAGAGACATAATTGTATATTTTCAGCAAGAAGTGACCGTTGCGGAATGAGGCCCTGGGAGGAAACATTTACAAATTTTTAGCTGGATGAAAGGCACTACTATTGGATGAGGTTGTGGGAGGACACATCTATGCAATTTCAGGATGCAAGGCAGACTGGGTAATCAAGGGAAAAAACTGCACAGTTTCTGGATATATTGGGTTCCGGTTGAGGGAAGGACATTGGAGAAAACCACTCCATAGTTTTGAATGCTAAGGGAGGTTGGGATTTGTGTGCGTTGCACAATTCCAATAGGCAAGGGAAAATCTTGAGGGTTACGTATGTGAAGTGCACATTTCAGGAAAGTTGGTTGAGGCTAGGTTGATAAGGATACTCTGAAATTTGGCTAAGTGTGGGAGCAGTGGAACTGATGTGAACAATGATAAAACTTGACTACGATCACACACTTGAAAACTTATTGATACAACATAAACCATCTAGAACATATAACACATACTTCGCTTAATGAAACAATGTTTGTGGCATCTTACGACAAGTGTGGCTCTGATGATAGACTTTGGGATGATGATAGATTGTGTGAAATGAGTTTGAAACATGTCTATGTGGTGAGGACAACCCATTCTCATAAATATTTCCGCTTGAATCAAAACAAACCTCCCCATGCCCAAAGATGACAGATTCTATGTAAAAATAAAAGCATGAATGACTCTTAAGATCGAAAAGGGGAGATTGAGATCATGATCAACTTACAAATAAGTGACTAAGGAACGATTCATCACAATATCAATATTAGGCTCCAAAATTTAAGTGCAGGCCAAAACTTTCAAGGGTGTTGCGGCCGCTACAATTGAGACTTCACCTTCTTGGTAGCTTCTTTTTCAACCAGTGCCTTGAGTTCTACGAACTTGGAGAATGTCTCATCCTTCTTCCACATGAAAAATATCCAACACTTACATGAGAAGTCATCAATAAAAATGACAAAATATTTGTGTCTAACAGTGTAGATTGTCGAGAAAGGTCCATAAACATCATAGTGGATCCTTTCTAGGACTGCATGTGCTTTGTTGTCCTCATCATGGAATGTGGATTTTATGTACTATTGTAATGTACATCCCTTGCATATATCCTATTGCTTAAGTGCTCCTTTACATATATCCTATTGCTTAAGTGCTGCTACCCACTTTATGTGCTGCAGTTCCTTGTAAGATCTGGTTGATCATGTTAATTAAGATCTGAGCGTCCCCTTCAATTATGAATGGGAAGAATCTATTGTTCTGAGGCAGGAGAAGTCCTTGCCAAATTCCTTCTAATTTGACTGATTTGTTTGTATCCCAACCTATTGACCCCATGAATGTTTGGAGAACATTGCCCTTGTGATTTTTAAATATTCCCCCAAATCCTGCTTTACCAAGATTTCCTTTGACGCTCCATCAAAGTTGAGCAGTACCATGTGTGGTGGGGGTGGAGTCCATTTGTCAGGTGTATCTCCAGAGGGAGGGATTTTCCTTAGGTTTACCTGTTCATGGTTCCACTAAAGGTTCCAGTTCAGCCATATATTTTATTCCTGTGGTGTGGATGGGAAATCATCATCAAGCCACGTTTGGAGCATCAAGGTGTCTCGTATGTTTTGACATATATTGATCCATAGAACTTCTATGGGAGAGGAATGGTCTTTGATGATGCAGCTATTTCTCTCTTTCCAGATTGTCCACATGAGGAAACTTGGTATTAGCTTCCATAAGGCATTTAAGATTTTTCTTTTATAAGGGTGAGGTGCCCAAGAATGAATAGTGCTGGCTGAATTCTCCTTATTTTGTCCATCTCTTTGACATCTGAAGCTAACCTTCTCCGAAAGTCGGGTTGCTAACAGACATGAGTTTAGGAGATGTCCGGGTTAAAGTACTCGATCCATACTCTTAGGTATAGCCCTGCTGCGTTGAAGAAATATGGTCCTCCATCCAATACCTTGTTTCAGTCCTCCATACAATTGAAAATGGCAGTAAAGAAGCCCTTAGGCCCTAATTGCAGTATTATGTGCCCTTTTGGCTTCCATTTGGCTATGATCCAGCTGTGCAAAGCTTCCTCCGTTGGCCAAAGGCCTATGAACTTTCCTATCAAAGCATGATCCCTCATAAACTGGATCTGATTGTTGATGCACTAACTTGGGAGCTCGATTTTGGGTCTGTCAACTGCTATCTACTTGCAGGTGTTTGACGTCACTTGTGGTTCTTCATTTGTGTTGTTATTCGTTGGCGTATTGTAATTCTATGTTGTTGTATCTTTTGGATGGTCCATCCTGACATTTTCAGTCTGTCGCAGGCCGTTTTTCGTATCAGCGGGGGGAGGCATCCTGTCCTCCCCCTGAGGGGGTTCCATTGCACAATAGTTGTTCCTTATTGTGTTGTAGCTGCCTTATGGCTGAAGGTTAATGGCAGAACATCGCAGTCTGTGAAGGTCTGCCAGTTCCAGAGCAGCATCAAACCCTAAGCGCTCCGCTCTCCATTTTCTTTTCTTTTTTGACAGAAACAGTTAGTTTTTATTTAAAATTTGGCAAATCAGCTGCAGAGGACTTTAACACTGAAGCCCTGTATTTCCTTGTTACAGTTGGCAGGGAAAGAAGATTTTGCTTTTGAATAGTCCACTGAATGAGTTACACTGTGAATGCAGATAGAGGCTTGAAAAATAACTTGAATTGGTTTTAGAATGGTGCCTTGAAATTTTTCTGCTTTTGCTTTCCGTGACGTAGCTCTGCTTCCTAGCTTGCAGAGAGAAGATCCAATGCGCCGGAGTGCCGGATCATCCCAAGAATCACTACGTTTTCTTTTTGAAATGTCTGTCAGAGTGTTATATAGTGTTCAAGAATGCCAAAAGTGGTAAATTGGCCTTGAAGAGGCCCTCGTGAACTCCCCAACACCTACCCAGACGTAGCAGTGAGTTCCAACGATGAACAGAGATCGAAAATGCCACAGTTGCATTCTGAATTTTCCCTTGTGGACGAGTTCGCGTTTCCTAATAGTAGCCAGCTCAAAATGGTACGGTCCCGATGTTTGGAGAATCTGAATCGGCGAAATGCTCAAAAGAGTAGAGGCCCAGAGAACTCCAAAATTAAGGAATGTTGCAGTTTGATTCAAGATCATTTACTAACAGAGATCTCCTGCTCCTAAGAGAGCCTAGGTTGGCTGCCAAGTCCGCCTGTGAGCTTAACTTCCTCAGAACATGATAGAAGGATATTTTGTGGAACTTGGGCAACAATAGTCTGATTTTTTTGAGGATGGGGGCTAACTGCACCTGAGAAGGGATCTTTTTTTGGAGAGACATAACGGGGATAACTTGGCCCAGTTTCTTAGCAGGTCCTGAATATTTCCTGGAAGGTCTATTTTGTCACGTCCTAACATCAGGACACCCTTCCAAAATTCTTGAGCAAAGGGGCACAATAAGAACAGGTGGTTAACCATTTATTCATCCAATGCACAAAGAGGGCACCTGGAGGGACCTTCCATTCCATGCTTCCTCAGGTTATCTCTAGTGAGGATACCTTTATGCGCCAGAGTCCAGCAAAAGAAGTCAATTTTGGGGAGAGCAGGAAAAGACCAAATAAATTTCCAATGAGTTGGTTTTGGGGGGACGCTAAGGAAAACCATCATACTTTTGTAACCTTCTACTGCTGAGTAAGAGCCTGAAAGAGAACCCCACCCTCTTTTGTCCTTAGAAGAGGCCTTTAAGGGAGATTTTCCTTGGAGAAAATCCAACAATAAATTGGCTTCACCATCCAACCAATGAGGGACCTCCCCTAAATTCAAACCATCCCATAGACTTTCTGCATCATTTGTCCAATTGGAGATGTCCCAAAGGGTTTCTAGATTGTCGGCCTGAAGCCAAGCTCTGATATTTTCCAGTTCTGCCATCTGATTCAAGGGCTGATCTCCAAGAATATGTGTCCATCTCATGCTATCAGAAACAAGGCTCCCTATGAAATGTGGTATGGCCACATTCCTTCAGTGAGGCATCTCAGGGTTTTTGGTTCCTCATGTTATGCCTTGATACCTAAGGAATAGATAAAAAAGCTTAGTGCAAGGAGTCACAAATGTATCTTCTTTGGATACTCATACCTCCAAAGAATACAATCTCTATGATAAAGTGAATAAGAAGTTTATAATATCTAGAGATGTGATCTTTCTTGAGTCTTCCAAGAATGACAATGTTGTTGAGTGGCAGTGTAATCGTTTGGATAGATTTGAACATGCAAAGTATTTTCAAGAGTTTTATAGTGAGATTCTACATCTCCTTCTCTTAGCTCTATACTTTCTATGAAGAGCCTTGAATAGATCAAGTTGAAGGAAATTCCTTCCCCTGCTTTGTCAGGAAAGAGCTAAGAGACTGCTGGCAACAGGTAGCCAAATCTGACAAGTAGTGAGGGTACATGTAAGATACAAAGCAAGGATTAATGCAAAGGAGTGTACTGACTATATACATATAATCAAATATATTTCATCCCACTTAGGATTCCATGCATCATGCCTGGTTAGTCATAAGATCATGTTGGTCACAACCTCCGTAGCTTAAATAAACAAATGGTAATACTCTTCATCTTCTAAGATATGTAATAAACAAGTGAAAGGGAGCAAGACATTAAGAGGAAACACATGGAATGACTTTCAGTTCTTTCAACCATGCATGTCATTGAAGATAGAATTAATCGACAATGATAAGAAACATTTTAAGCTACACTAAGAGGTGTATTTCAAAAGATGTGCTTTGTTTTCCATACCTAGCCTCCAAAGGGTTATGCATCAGATGGATTCTTCATGCGGTACTGATATTATCTCATACCTTCGGTTTCTCAGTCTTCTTATTTTTCTCCTTAGCTCCTTGAGAGTCATCTATCATGTCATCATTCTTCATGGCCCCTAAGAGACATAATTGTGTAGTTTCAGCAGGCAATGACTGTTGCGGGAGTAGCATCATTAATATAGTTGGTTTACACTTGGCACCACTGCACTAGGTGTTTGCTTGCTATTTTTTTCTCTTTTTCTCCTATCATCACTGTTTAGTCTTTAAGGTCATCATTGTCTTGACATCACTGTGCCCCCTAGGCATTTGTGATAGAGAATTTGAGGTCTTCACCCTCAATTTCTATTAGGACATATTACTCCTCCTCGTCAAGTTAAAGTACATCTTCTGAGTCCTCCATTGATTCCTCATTTTGACTCTAGTTCTACTGATTCTTCCAATTCTTCCTTTCATTCTGCATCTTCTCAATGTTATACCATCACCATGTCAAGCACCAATGCGGGTGTGGGAAACCAAGGTGGTAACCCAAGTACTAACTAGGGTAACCCCATGAGTGTAACCTTCACTAATATGGGCACTCCTACTCCATTGCCTCCTTTTATGGCTAGTTTGAATCTCCCTAATTCAGCCAACTCATCAACGACCCCCTTCTTCATGACCCAAATTGGCCATTTATGCCTACCAAGATTCCTTCCAACATCCCCAATTTTGAAGGTAATCCTAGAGTAGATCCCACAAATCATGTTCACTTATTCCATATGTGGTGTTCATCCAATTCTATCATATAAGACTCCATTTGTCTTCGCCTTTTCTACTGCACTCTTATTGGAGCTACTACTAAGTGGTATCTCGATCAAACCATATCCACTCATTCCACTTTTGTGACTCTTGCCAAAGATTTTATAGCCTATTTCAAGTTACCTTTCTGTTATGATACTAGTAACAAAATTTTCACTTCTTTTCGTCAAACTTTTTCCATTGGCCTATCTGATCATGTTCAAGAATGACATAGAAGGAGGAGCATATGTAAAGCTCCTGAATTCTAAGACTATGTCTATATGGATTGGTACCTTAAATCTCTTTTTGCCCCCATTGCTAAAGAAGTAAATTATCACTTCCCTTAATCTAAGGAATATTCAAACCTTTTCTATAAAGAAATAAGTTTTTTTTCTTTAGAAAACATACAGTTTGAGGTTAAAAAACTTGTAAAGGGAAAATTTAAGAACATCAAAAGATACCAAACAAAAATCTTAAAAATTGCTTTGCATGTCATTTTTTATTTAACAATCAAGCAAGACTTCCCTAAACCCTACACTCAAAGCTTTATTGTACCTACTTTTAAAAGTGGGGATTGTAGAAATTAATGTGCAAATTCTAACCGCTCATGAAATTTTCTAAATCACAAGACTAGAAGCTACTCTACTGATCTGCAAAAGTAAATTCACAATTGAGAACTCATATCATCAACACGCATCAAGATTCAACACACATACACAAAGATTTATCAAAGGAAAAACAACTTGCCCTGAGAGACAAACAGTTCCCCATCTCCTTTCCATACTTCCAAACCAAGGAGAGTACACACGATAGTTGTGAGTTGTGTCTGTGTAGCTGTTGAAGGCTCGAAATTCTCTACCTCAACATTATAAGGGAGACCACCTAGCCGGGAACTTAAAGCATCTCATTTTCCGTTGAAATGGTGGTTCTAACTGGTTAAACTAGGTCCAGTTACTTTCTTTCTATCGCTAATGGCTTAAAGTATGCCTTTTACCTACCAATAGAGAAGAGACGTCAGATCAATGCTCTTACTGATCACACAAGAAAGTGATCCTTAAGCTGATTTGGGACTCAACCAAGCCACAACTAAATTTTTCCCCTTTAATAAGAGGACTTCTAGGAATGTAGAATTAAATCTAAATGCAAGCAAAATGAAATAAATCCTAAGCCTATCTATAGCAAGTCTCTATAATGATCTGTAACAGCTCTTCGAATGGCTTCATGAGTCCTTTGTCTATCACCTTTTGCATCTTGGATGGAGCTAACATTATTCCTTATCTTTCTGGCTGTTGTTTGCTTGTGAAAAAAAACTGAGTTCTTGTCACCCCCTTGTAACCATAATTGTCTCAACTTAAGCCTCCATTTTGTTTCCTCTTCTCTGTTAACTCGGTATAGCTGTAAGTAGAGTTCATTTTCCTGTTGTTTGTTCTCTTGGGAAAGGCCATTATCCTCTATTGGTCTTTGGATACTCTCCAGATTGTTCTTAATTTCTTTTTTTACCTTCTCTGGTTGTTGATACTTTGTTTTAGCCCATTCTTTGATGGCTTGTTCTGTTTTCTGTATTTTTGTTTCCCAAATGAAACCGGGAGAGCCTTCCACGTGTTGGATCTAAGAGCTGTAAACAATTCCTGCAACTGCTGGTATATCATTCTAGAGAGAACTGTATCTGAATGGAATGGGCCCAAGTGGCCTATGATTTTCAAGCATTAGAGTTATTGGGAAGTGGTCGGAGGTAGAGCACATTAGAATGTTAGCATATATGATGGAGAAAGCAGAGAGAAGTGTAATATTGATGAGAATTCTGTCCAACTGCTCCATGATGTTACCAACACCCATCCTGTGGTTGTTCCAGGTGTATCTACGGTTTTTTGGAGGGACATCCATAAGATCATGCTCCTGCATGATATTTTCCAACTGTATTCTATATGGATCAGGCATAAAACTGCCTCCCCTTTTCTCATTGGCGTGGAGGATTAAATTGAAGTCACCTCCTAGAATAATGTTAGTGTTCTCTTCTGCGTCCAGACTATCTTTTAGATCATGCCAACAACTATCCTTATCTCTGCAGTGATTAGGCACATAGATGTTGTAGATGATAATGGCTTGCGAATCTGCTTTATTTTCTAGAGTTGTTTTGATCCAGTGTTGATTTATTGTTTCCGAAATATAGTTCCATATACCTTGATTCCAAATTGTTGCTATTCCTCCTGAGGCTCCTCTTGCCTCACTAATGCTTCCTCTATACTCTCTCTACTGCTCAATGACTTTATTCATTTCCTTGTGGTTTTGTTTTGTTTCTTGTAACATAATAATTCTCGGCATCTCAGAAATGATAAGATCCCTTAGGGCTGCTACCTTAGAGGGGTGCCCAAGTCCCCTGATGTTCCAAGATAATATTTTCATCATTGGATATGTGGTATGCGGGGAGGTGCTCTCCCCCCTTGGTCCTTGCTGATTTCTTTTTTGTCATGTTGACCCAGGATATAAGTTTCTATGGGTGTCTGCGTTCCCATTGCTATGTCCTTTTGTGCGTTCTCATCCCTGTGCTGCTTAGCATATTTCTTGCCTGGGCCAGGTTTCTTGGAGGGTTCACTAGAACCCCCGTGATATTTAGATGAGCTTCTAGTGATTTTGTTGAGGGGAGGATCAAGAAGAGGCTGAGAGGAAATAGTAAGAGGCAATGAGGATTCGATACTCTCTTGGCGTTGGCTTTCAGGGAGAGGGGGTTGCTGGGGATCACAAGGAGAGTGGGGGGATGAGGGGTCTTCTTCCTCCAAAGATTCGAAGGGGTTTGATGTAGAGGGTAATGGTTGAGTCAAGATGGGAGGGGAGGAGAAGGATGCAGCTTGGATTTCTGGGGGAGGCTTTGGTTTTGGGCCAGACTGTTTGGGGTTTGCTTTCTTTTTTTTGACTTGTTCCCATGTGTCTTCACTAGCTTCAAATAGAGATGGGAAGCTTAACAGTCATCCAAAAGGAAAATATATGCCTGCATGTAAAGGTAAAGGGAATGCTAGGGGGGTAATTTGATTCAAACAAAGGGTGAATTATGCTTCCCTGAATGGACATCATGAGAATGTGTTTAAGATTCACCATTCCGAAGCTACGAGAAGACTAGAGTGTAAGCACAAGAGAGAAGCTAAACATATTGTGGGTTGCGAAGAGGGCCAAGAAGGCCCTTTCTGGTTCTTCCTCTTTTATATTGGAGACACAAGATTTAAGGGTGTTTATAAGATAGCAATAAAGATGAGATGGATTGTCAAGCATATGCTGGCATGGGTGTTGTTGGATTGTCACAGTGGAAGAAATGATCTAATGGATAAAATGAATGTCTACTGAAAAAGAAAATTTCAATGTTGAGGTGCAACTCGGGAGGGGTAGCTGATGGTTCCCTAAGCTAGGTCAAGTGCTTGCAATGGATTAAAGATCAACTTCTGCTGCAAAGTCTCATGAGGAATATGATTATGCAATAACTGCACCTAAAAAATTGGAAGTCAAAGTCTAGGACTCATTATAAAGAAGCGGTTCAATCAATAACCACTAATTTTGAATGGGATCTAAAAATTGACTTTCTCAAAATTGAATGAAGTTGGAACCACTCTGAAACAACTCTAAACAATTAATGTTAATATTAAAAATTCAAGTAAAAGCTGACATTATCCTTATCTTTCCTTTTCAAAAAGGAAAGATAAGGAGAATGTCAACTTTTACTTTAACTTTAAAAATTAAATATTACCATTAATTACTAGGGTTAGGTTTTGTAGGGCCCTCGAGTTAATAATATTTTTTTTCCTTTTCAATATTTTTTATTAAAAAATTATTATTTGGTGGTCATTAGCTATGTTGCACTACATTCTTTAGAATTGGTCAGTTTATTAGAGAACTAGTGAATTTGGTGTTTTAAGGTCAGTTCAATACAACACCAACCTTAGCCAATCTGAACCACCAAACTAGACTAGTACAACTCTATAACCATTAGGACCAACCAATTCCACTAGTTCTAGGCTAGTTCCAATAAGAGTTTTCCCTTCTCATCTTCCTCTGAAGTCGTTTTGTTGGATCCTTTTAGGAATGGTGATTTGGAAAGTGCCATAAACTGTCAAATTGTTGTGAGCACCTAAGATCATAAGTAGTTAAGCCTTGGCAAACAAAAATTTACAAGGACCTAGTACAGACATCCCAAAAGATATTTAGTGAGGATGTGCATGCAAGGAACTATTACAGACCTCCCAAGATACTTAGTGAGGACATGCATGACCAAAAAGCATAATTAAAAAAACATCAACCCTCAAAAACCATGCCCAAAACATTGAAGTGTGGTGCAAAACAAATTGTTGGTAGGCTATTAATGCTACCAACAATCATTCGCTCTCTAATTTCACAAGAATCTCCTAATCAAGCTACCTCCTCCACTATGGTTATAGCAAGTTCTTGCAACTGTGTTAGCTACAAGAAATTAAAACTACCTTCGAATCTCCACCAATTTTAGGGGACTTGACTTCTCTTCATGCCCCAAATATTTTGGGTTGATTGATCAGTTAACTAGATGATCACTGAGTTTGACTGAAGTTCCACTGCTTAAATGACCTTCCACTAGTTCCTCCAAAAGTTAGAACTAGTTTAACTGACAACAACCTGAGATAATTGACCTTTATTGCCACAAGTTAGTAATCGAATATGCAGAACTGAACTCTATCTCCTCCAACTCGAATTTATTGAGTAAACTAGCTGACACAAGCCATGCCACACAAGTTAACATCATCCAAGTTGTCTGTTGATGTGGAAATTTGAATTTTTTCAATTTAATCAAGGAAAAATCAATTTGAGAATTTCTTGCTGCATTTTTCAAAACATAGTTCATTGGAATGTATTACTTTCACTATGAACTTGGCATAGTTCACATGTTAAGTTCATAAGGTTTTGGACTGATGTGGTTCGATGTGTTGTGTATATAAATAATAGGTGTCCAACTCTTGCTATTATAAACAAGACTCCCTATGAAATGTGGTATGGCCACATTCCTTGGGTGAGGCATCTCAGGGTTTTTGGTTCCTCATATTATGGCTTCATACCTAAGGAATAGATAAAAAACTTAGTGCAAGGAGTCACAAATGTATCTTCTTTGGGTACTCATACCTTCAAAGCATACCATCTCTATGATGAAGTGAATAAGAAGTTTATAATATCTAGAGATGTGATCTTTCTTGAGTCTTCCAAGATTGACAATGTTGTTGAGTGGTAGCTTAATTGTTTGGATATATTCGAACATACAAAGTATTTTCAAGAGTTTGATAGTGAGATTCCACATCTCCTTCTCTTAGCTCTATAATTTCTATGAAGAGCCTCAAAGAAATCAGGTTGAAGGAAATTCCTTCACCTGCTTTGTCAGGAAAGAGCTAAGAGACTATTGGCATTAGGTAGCCAAATCTGACAAGCGGTGAGGGTACATGCAAGATACAAAGAAAGGATTAATGCAAAGGAGTAATGCAGAGGAGTGTACTGACTACATACATATCATCAAACATCTTTCATCCCACTTAGGATGCCTTGCATCGTGCCTGGTTAGTCTTAAGATCATGTTGGTAACAACCACAGTAGCTTAAATAAACAAGTGGTAATACTCTTCATCTTCTAAGCTATGTAATAAACAAGTGAAAGGGAGCAAGACACGTAGATCAAACACATGGAATGAATTTCAGTTCTTGCAACCATGAATGTCATTGAAGACGGAATGATACAACAATGATAAGCAAACTTTTAAGCTACATTAAGAGGTGTATTTCAAAAGACGTTCTTTGTTTTCCATACCTAGCCTCCAAAGGGTTATGCATCAGATGGAGTCTTCATGTGGTCATAATATTCTATCATACCTTGGGTTTCTTGGTCTGCTTAGTTTTCTCCTTAGCTCCTTGAGAGTCATCTATCATGTCATCTTTCTTCGTGGCCCGTGAGAGACATAATTGTGTAGTTTCAATGGGCAGTGACTTTTGCGGGATGAGGCCTTGGGAGGACACATTTACACAATTTTAGGATGTAAAGCACTACTTGGGATGAGGCCCTGGAAGGAAACATCTATGCAATTCCAGGATGCAAGGCAGACTGGGTAGTCAAGGGACAAAACTGCACAGTTTTTGGAGACAGTGGGTTCCAGCTGAGGGAAGGACACTGGAGGAAACCACCGCGCATTTTTGAATGGTAAGGGAGGTTGGGATTTCTGCGTATTGCATGGTTCGAACAAGCAACGAAAAATCTTGAGGGTTACATATGTGAAGTATGTAGTTCAGGAAAGTTGGATGAGGCTAGGTTGCTAAGGAAAATCTGAAATTTAGCTAAGTGTGGGATCATTGAAACTTATGTGAATAGTGATAAAACTTCACTACGATCACACACTTGAAAACTTATCGATACAACATAGACCATCTAGAACATATAACACATACTTCACTTAATGCAACAACCTTTCTGGCAGCTTACAGCAATTGCGGCTTCGATTATAGACTTCGGGAGGATAAAGGCAACACTTGTGTAAGAGTGTGTGAAATGAGTGTTAAACATGTACCATTCTCATAAATATTTCCCCTTGAAGCAAAACAAACCTCCCTTTGCATGAGAAGCGATTACCCCCATGCCCAAAGATGACACATTCTATGTAAAGATAAAAGCATAAACATAGGTTTGATCTAAAGTGGTCATTGTATTAAATATAAAGTTTTCTCTTAAAATATTTTTGTCTCAAAATGCTTTTGTCTTAAATATAAAGTTTTTTCTTAAACTAATTTTGTCTTAAATTGTTTTTGTCTTGAAATAATTTTGTCTTAAATTGTTTTTGTCTTAAAATAATTTTGTCTTAAACTATTTTTGTCTTTAAATTTTTGTCTCAAACTACTTTTGTCTTAAATATAAAGTTTTGTCTCAAAATATTTTTGTCTTAAATTATTTTTGTCTTAAATATGAAGTTTTGTCTTAAAATATTTTTGTCTCAAACTACTTTTGTCTTAAAATATTTTTGTCTCAAACTACTTTTGTCTTAAAATATTTTTGTCTTAAACTATTTTTGTCTTAAACATAACGTTTTGTCTTAAAATATTTTTGTTTCAACCTATTTTTGTCTTAAACCTTATATTTGAGACAAATAAATTGATATTAATTTTTAATGTAAAATAAAAAATGAGTTTTTGAGACAAAAGACTTTTTTTGAGACAAAAGATTTGTTTTGTCTCAAAAAAATGTCTCAAAAGTTCCCTTGGTGTAGTAGTGTGGGCCCACTACCCTACAACTTGTCTTGCATGCGATAGCTTAGATTCAACGCTTTGCATTCATTGTATTTTCCCTTTAGCCTTTTTCCCTGATGGATTCCATGGGAGTTCTCATTCCAATGGTCGTTTCATCATTTTCGGACTTTGTTTTTACAGGTATTATCAAATCAGTTTATGCATCTTTTCCTGCTTTTGCATTTGTTGGGTTGCATCACTATTTTCAACATAATGAATGCTTTTATTTTATGTGTATTCTATGTGGGCACCATGTGATGAATCTCTTCCACTTGATGATTTTATAGAAATCAGTCTTCTCTTTCTCAACATGAGAAATGTGGGTTTTGTTATTCCATAGCTTGCAAAGTATGCTTTTTGCAATGAAACCGATCTATCAGATATTACCGAAGTTTAAAATTGGTCTTCAAGGCTAGGTTTTTTCTAATCTCATTTGAGTCTAGTGTGTTTGGAAAATGGGCAGTTATTCTAGAACATGAGATTATGCCTTTCACGTCTTTCATAAAACAAAATTGGTTTCAAGTCTGTGATAAACTCGAGCTATCCATGAATTCTCGTTTGTGAGAAAACTTATTTGATGTTGTGCGTCGTCTTTGTCTTTGGGAGAGCTTTGTGGTAGATCACGATGGAAATGCTAATGATATTTCGATGTGGAGAAGCTCATTTGACCAGACTGTCCCTCATATACGACGGTGAAGAGTATAATGAGGATCAGAAAGAAGTGTATGCATAAAGCCCTCACTGCACGCCCAGCAAAATACAGACCATAGAAATGAGATGTCTGTGCATGGAGATGACCCCCTTGGACATTCCAGTAGTCCGAGATGAATAAAGCAGCATGGGGATCATTGGCGCTGCTCCAGCTTAGCAGCTACTCCAGTAAAGTTGAGGAATGCATTGCTAACTACCCGATGCACAATGGGTTCCGCATCTGAATAGATAGTATTGTAGTAGCCCACTTGAAGGTTGTCTCTTACTGTAGCCCCAGCTAAGGCACAAAATAATACAACAAAGAGGGTCACCTTATGGCATAGAGTCTTTGCAAGGCCATGCAATGTAGAGATGTGCCTTTGCAAAGGACACTTGGAGTGCATGCAGAGATGTCACATACAAAGCAGTAATAAATCACCACATTTTACACAGTGGGCCCACAAATTTACCATTTGTCTAACTCTTTGGGCCCACGACCCTACAACTTGTCTCGCATGCGATAGCTCAGATTCAGCACTTTGCATTCACTGTATTTTCCCTTTAGCCTTGTTCCCTGATGGATTCCATGGGGATCTCTTATTCCAATGGCTTGTTTCATCATTTCCGGACTTTGTGTTTACAGGTATCGTCGTATCAATTTATGCATCTTTTCCTGCTTTTGCATTTGTTGGGTTGCATCTATGTTTTCAACATAATGAATGCTTTTATTTTATGTGTATTCTATGTTGCTTTAATTCTATGTGAGCACTATGTAATGAACCCTTTCCACTTGATGATTTTATAGAAATCAGTCTGCTCTTTCTCAGCATGAGAAATGTGGGTTTTTTTATGCCATAGCTTGCAAAGTATGCTTATTGCAATGAAACCAATCTATCAGATATTATTGAAGTCTAAAATTGGTATTCAAGGCTAGGTCTTTTCTAATCTCATTTGAGTCGAGCGTGTTTGGAAAAAGGGCAGTTAGTCCAGAACATCAGATTATGCATTTCACGTCTTTCATAAAACAAAATTAGTTTCAATTCTGTGATAAACTCGAGCTATCCATGAATTCTCGTTTGTGAGAAAACTTATTTGATGTTGTGTGTCGTCTTTGTTTTTGTGAGAGCTTTATGGCAGATGATGATGGAAACACTAATGATATTTTGATGTGGAGAAGCTCACTCGACCAGACTATCCCTCATATATGACGGTGAAGAGTATAATGAGAATCAGAAAGAAGTGTGTGCATAAAGCCCTCACTGCACGCCGCACAAAATACACACCATAGAAATGAGATTTTTGTGAGTGTTCGATTTTCATAAAAGGGGCTTGTTTCTACAACATAAACTTAAACCTTTTAAGGAATTATTAAGAAAAAAAGAAATAAAGGCAATCTTGAAGAATATTATGTAGATACGGAAGAATTGATAGATTTTGAACCTTTTCTCTGGGTGAGTTATTCGGAACTTTATCTTGCAAAATTTTTTCTACTGGCGAAGTGCAGTGCTTTGTACTATGACATTGCTTCCCTCTGTTCCCACCTGGAGGATGAGCACCCTTTTGAATATAAAGTTGCTATAAGTGTTTTTTCATAATTCTGTTTTGTTTACTTCAAACATATGGATTCATTTAAAGGCGAGGAAATTAAAAAATGAAATCGCTGCATTTTTTTTGTTCTACAATGTTCGATGTGAATGCCAAGCTGACATACCCACTTACTTATTTTTCACTTCACCTTGCCTCTGCACATTCTATCATGTTATGTCTTCCCAAACTGGTGTCGGAGATGCAGGTTAAGGAAAATTTTAAAAATTAAACATGTAAAATTAGCTAGCATATGTGTGAATAAACCCCTGAAATTTTCTTTTTCTATGATACAAGTTTCACTTAAAAACGCAGATTTTAGCATAGAAATACCAAGGGTTATGCCGATTCTAGCCATGGATGTGCCGACTCTCGTTCAAGACAGGTATAACGATGCCTTTCATTGGTTCATGAAGCATTCCTCGCGCGTGCCGGAAGCCACAGGGATTTTGATAAACACCTTCGAGGAATTGGAGGGCGAACATAATCAATGAAGAGGGGAAGAGGGCGTAAGAGGGTGGTTGAATGAAGCTAGCAGTTGTAAACAATCCTCGCAGCCAACAGTGACAAGTGTAAGCTTGTAATCTCGACGAGTTTATGTAACTTGCCCCAACCCTCAGATTAAAAACTTATGATAAAATAGCTTTTGAAAACTTTGCTTCGACCTTCGTTTCAAAAACTTAGGATAAAATAGCTTCCTCTCGCTAAAAACAACATTGGGGCACGTGAAGCCTGCAATAAGAGACTAAATTCAGAAGTTTGGTTAAAATTTTCATAACGGAAAAGTTTTAGCAATAAACTTTGGTTAAAATACAAGAAACCCAACAAAAAAAACAGGTCAACTAATGAATCAATAGCAATCAAATGGTCGATTGAACGCTATAGTCCCTGCTATGTCGAAAACAAGGACTAATAGGAGATATGATAGGTAAGTAAAATTTTGTATTGTTTTTTAATAAAGTATAGTGACAAATATGTAATATGAATTTTTTTTAAAGAAGAAGTAAATTAGTGTAATCATATTTATTTTTAATGAATGATGGAAAAACCTAGGTCACAAACACGAATCAATACATTGATAGTTGAGGTTAGGGTTTCCTCGTTTGGGAGATGAATAGGTTGACTCGTTTGAATGGTGGTTTTCCTCAGCGAATAATGGCAACAACCAAAAAAAAAGGTGGCGGTAGCTGTCCTCTTGGCTACGGTGCTCTTTGGCATCAGCTAGGTAAACCGTTTATTCAAATGACAGAGAGAGCTGCCTCTTATTTAGCGGGTTTGCAAACTCTCCATCGACTTAGTGTTCACAATTATTAGAAATTGTAATTACTTCCAGATGTGAGAGTTGGTTAAATTCAGAGAGTCTATTAAGCGTTGAGGCGAGTAGTTGATGAAGAGTTAAGTGTAGTTCATATTTAGATTGTGAATTAATTCATGTCAAGTTATTTTATGCGGTTTGATATTTCGAAAAGGTTAAATACCTTTCATCATGTTTATTGTAAAAATCAAATTTTTGTGTGACCAATAAAAGAATCGTACCTCGTGTGTTTTGTGTGTTAATTTGTATTTCAACTCTTTTGCCTTTTCAAAAAATTGATATCAAAGTGAGGTTACAAAAAATTTAGTATTTTAACTTGCGTTTCAACTCCTCTGTGTTTCCAAAAAATTGTTATCAAAGGTTAAAAGAAACCACGGAAAATAGATTAACGGCCGTCCGTAAGAGAAGAGAAAAATATAACGCACCTTGCACCGATATTCAGTGCGTTATAACACGAGCTTAGTATAAGAAGAAATGTGTTAGCACGCGATGATACCACATTTCACCCGCGTAAGAAAAAATGGTTCAAAAAGTCAAAAGAGGTTTGAAAAGGTCACGTGGGTAATGCAATAAAGTTTTATTGAAGGGTTTAAAATATTCGAAAGGCTTTGATAAAGTTTTTTCTTATAACGAGTGCATGTTTTGACTTCTTTACGTATTGTTAATTAAAGGGCTTAAAAAGGTTTGGGCTTGGTTTATGAGCATACATATGTATTTTTGGAGAGCTTTGAATTGACTTGAAAAACATAAAAAAAAATTAATAGTGGGAAATATTAAAGGATTATGAAAAGTCTTTTTTAAAGATCAAAGTGTTGTTTAATTGAAAGTATAATTTTTATTAGAAAGGTTTGGAGATATATCTTTTATAACCGAAAAGAAAAATATTGAAAAAGAAATTAAAGTGGTTTTATTGAAAATTGAGATTATAGTTTTCAAAAGTTTTTTTTATCTGTAATTATTTTGGTGTTTGGTCAAGTATGACAATTTTTTGGGTGAAGATTGTGTATTAGGGGGTACATATTGAAAATCAATTTTTTTTTTTACGAAGATATGGAAGATAGCCTCATGCAATTAGGGAAAAATCTATAAAATAGAGGAAAGGCTGTAGTCATGGGTTGCTAAGCACGACTCGAGCATATTAAGAAAAAAATAAAAAAGAAGAGGCAAAGATCATTGCCACGGTTAGAGAGGTCCAGGTTGTATTTGAAGAACTGAGAAACCTAACAGAAGACAAAGAAGAAATCGAGGGTGATTGGTGTAGCTTTGATCTGCTACCACGTCCTGTGTTTACAGGTGAATATTTTGATCATTGGGTTATCAAGATGCTAACTTTTCTTAGATTTGAAGATTTAATTGAGTATGAATCTAATAACCTATATGATGAAGTATGTGATGTTTTAGCATTGAATTTTATGAAACAAGTATTGGATGATAATTTTTTGTGCAAGATAGAAAAAGCTACTACTTCCAAAGAAGTATGGAAGATATTGGAAGCAGAGTTTGGCACAAAGGGGAGTGACATGTAGCAACAGGTTATGTCATAGGCAAAAAAGTTAGTCGCAGATCTGAGAATAGATGAGCAAAGCTTTGAGAGAAAACAAAGCTTGGAGAAGCACACTCAAAAGTGGATGATGGTTGTCAAGACCAAAAAATTGAAACTCATCGTGCAAGCATGCATATGGATGAAGAAGATGCAACAAAAATTGCAAAGAGAGAAGTTGAAGCCTCTATGTGTGAAGTAAAGAAAAAACATATAAATTCTGAAGGAATCCACTGTAACGTGGATGATGCAGATGATGGTGAATCCCACTGCGATGAGACACATGTGGATGATGACTGCAAAGTTAGAGGTGAATTGGTAAATCCAACTGCAAATGATGGATTTGGTGAAGTTGAAATTGTCAATGAAATTGACAATAAGCACATGCATGCTAGGATATCACACCATAGTGTGGATGAACATTATGTTGATTATATGTGTGACTTCTTTTTTGAAACGAAGATTGATTGTGGCAATATGATAAGGGCAATGTTAGATAAAGAATTGAAGGTAGAAGTTGTCATTGTAGCAGCAAGATATGAAGTGGTGGGAACTGCTCATGAAACATTATGTCATCTAGCAGCAGTTGATGATCAAGAACAGGATAAAGTTATTGAAGAGTTTTTTAGAAGAATATCCACTGACTACATAATAGTGGAAGATAGTTTCAGTGAAGTTGAAAATAAGACAAAGAAGAAAGAGATAGAGCAAGAAGCTCTTACTCAAGAGCATAATAAACATCTTTTTAACATTGTTTTTGAATATGAAGGTGTTAAGAATAGCATGGGCGAAAATTTTGAAAACAAGCTTGTTAATAAGTTTGATATAGATTTGATGCTCATTGAATAATGGATTTAGAAACCAATAGAACAAATTGATGTGAGTCTTGAAGCAGTAGTTGGAATAAAAGAGTTGAATGAAATGGTGAATAATGATCTTGAGTGTGCAGATTACAGGAAAAAAACCGCAGTCGTTGATGATGAAAGTGAAAGAAATGATATAGATGTTTCTGAAGACAAATAGTATAAGTATCAATCAAGATGGAGGAGAATGAGTATGTTTCTTCATTCATATCTCGGATAAAGGAAGTTAAAGATAAATTAAATGATATTGGTCAAACCATGGCAAATGACGATCTGGTGACAATTACCATGAACGGCATGATAGATGATTATCAAATTTTTATAACCGGATTGAATGCAAGAGAAAAGCCTCCAGGCTTTGAATAACTCACTGGGATTTTTCTACAAGAAGAGGAAAGGAGGTTGTCTCTCAAACCTAAAAATGTGCATATTGCATTGATGACAAACTTCAAGCCAAAAGGGAAAGTAGTGGCTGATTATCGGAGAGGTAGCGCATCAAGAAAAAGGACACCACAAGATAAGACCTTGCATAAACATGACTCTGCTCCTAAATGATTTTATTGTGGTAAGATAGCCCATATCACTAAATTTTGCCATAAGAAAACGACAAATGAGGAGGTACAAGCAGAGAAGACATGAAGGTCATTTCGCTGATGTAGATCCAGATCTGAATCAGGATGTCAGATTGTTTATTGTTGAGGCTAACACTACTTTAGCTACTAAGGAGGATGAATTAGATATTTGGTTCGTAGATTCTGGAGCCTCCTCACATATGACAGGTAAAAAGCAATGGTTTAGAAATTTTAGAGAATCCAACACTGGAGTAAAAGTATACCTTGGAGATAATAGAGGGTACAAGATCAAGGAACAATGAGATTTCCTTGTTACTTTGCCTAATGGAAAGATCAAGAATATATCTAGTGTGTGGTATATTCCTGGTATTAAGAAGAACCTGATTTCTGTGTCAAAGATTACAGATCAAGATCTCAAGGTAGAATTATTTAAATCTTATTCTATTATTAAAAAAAAATTGGATGAGATGAAGCCTATTGCTACAGGTATTCACATAGGAGGACTCTACAAACTGGATGTGAAGAGTATGCCACAACAAGCCTTGATGTCATCAGATAAGTTTGCTGAAAATTTGTGGCATTAGTGACTTGGGCATATCAATTTCAGTGACCTTCTTTTGTTGCAAAAAAAAGGGATGGTAGATGGTCTTCCTATTTTGAAAAGGTTTCATATTGATTATGAAGCATGTGCATTCGGTAAACAACACAGAAATGAATTTCCTGCTACTAAAGATAGGAAACAGAAGGATATACCCGAACTTGTACACACTGACTTATGTGGCCCAATGCACACAAGATCGTTAGGTGGGGCCTATTATTTTTTAGTCTTTATTGATGAGTGTGCATGATTCACATGGGTATATTTTATTAAATAGAAGAGTCATGCTTTTGAATATTTCAAGCAATTCAAAAACATGATTGAGAAGCAGACATGAAAGTTCATCAGGATTCTTCAATCAGATCAAGGTGGAGAATTCAAGAAAGGGGTTTTAATCAAATACTGCAATGAGCATGGGATACAACAGCAATTTACAACACCTTACACTCCTCAGCAGAATGGAGTAGCTGAGAGGACAAACAGAACACTAGTGGAGTGTGCTCGCAGTATGTTGAGAGGTAAGAATCTAACTAATGGTTTTTGGGTAGAAGTTGTCAATACTGCAGTATATTTTAAAAATATGAGTCCTACTAAAATTCTTGATTATAAGACTCCTTTTGAAGCATTGTTTGGCTTCAAGCCTGCTATAAATCACCTTAGAGTATTTGGTTGTAAAGATTTTGCGCATGTTCCCAAAGAGAACAGGAAGAAGTTAGATTCAAAGGCCATTAAATGTACCTTCATTGGATACTGCAGTGAGTATAAGGCTTATAAAATTTTTGATCCTTCTACTCACAAGGTGTTTGTTACTAGAGACATAGTATTCCATGAAAAGGTTGATGATGGAAATCCTATTCAAAACAATGAAGAATGGCATGTACCCTTACTTTTAGATGAGGATAGTGAAATAGGGATTAGTCAGCAACAACAATAGCAACAGGAATAGGAATAACAACAACAAGAACAGTAGTAGCAGCAAGAGGATAAAGAGGAAGAAATCGAGTTCAGTCAACAAAGAGAAGAACACAGCAGAATAATTGAACCCCCACCGCTCAGGAGATCTAGCAGGCTGAAACAATTACCAGCTCAATATAGGGATTGTGCGCTCATGACTGGTGTGTTAAACATTGCAGAACCTTCTAATTTTTATGAAGCTAGTAAGAGTTTTGAATGGAAGGAAGCAATGAAAGAGGAATATGAATCTATTATTAAGAACAATACTTGGGATCTAGTAAAGCTTCCTAATAATAAACAACCCATAGGTTACATATGGTTATTTAAGTTGAAATTTAACGCAGACGGGTCTATTGATAAGCATAAATCAAGGTTGGTGGCAAAGGGGTATTCCTAGAAATAAGGTATTGATTTTGAGGAAACATTTTCCCCTATTGCAAAACTAAATACCATTAGACTAATTATTGCTTTAGCCACTAAGCATCATTGTAAAATACATCAATTAGATGTTAAATCTACTTTCTTAAATGGTGATTTAAAAGAATAAGTATAAATAGTGTAGCTTGAGGGGTTTGTTAAGAAGGGAGAAGATCACTTAGTATGTAGATTAAAGAAAGCTTTATATGGTTTAAAGTAGGCTCCTAGATCCTAGTACGAAAAAATTGACTCATTTTTCCTCATGCATGGTTATAAACGGAGAAAAAATGATCCCAATTTGTATACTGTGTTTAATGATGAGGGACAGATAGTCTTGATTTCTTTATATTTAGATGATCTGATCATGATAGGGAGTGTAGACAATCTCATTGAAGAAATCAAGCAATAGTTATCATAGAAATTTGAGATGAAGGACCTTGGAGAAATGCATTACTGTTCGGGTCTAGAAGTTTGGAGAGATTCAAACCAAACTTTCTTGTCCTAGGGTAAGTATGCTAAGAGTTTGTTGATTAAATTCAAAATGGATGAGTGCAAGGCTGCATTTGTGCCTTTACAACATAAAAACAAACTTCAGGTGGATGATGGTTCGAAATATGCAGTTGCAACATTGTATAGACAGTTGGTTGGTAGTCTTATTTGTTTAACTACAACAAGACCAAATCTAGCCTATGAAGTGAGTGTTTTGAGTCAGTTAATGACTCGACCTCATGAGAACCATTGTATTGTAGTGAAAGGAGTTATGAGGTATCTGCAAGGAACTTCAATCTTTGGTATTTTGTATTCTGTCTCATTTGATGTTAGTTTGATAGGTTATACAGACTCTAATTGGGTAGGAAATTTAGATGATAGAAGATCAATTATAGGTTATGCCTTCAACATTGGGTCTGGGGTCATCTCTTGGTGCAGCAAGAAGCAGCATATTGTTTTCTTATCTTAACTAGAAGCAGAATATCAAGCTATGTGTGCAGTAGCATGTGAGGCAGTTTGGTTGTGTAGACTTCTCCAAGATGCAGGAGAAGAACAAACGGAAGCTACAGTTATCAATTGTGATAATCAAAGTTCCATCAAACTAGACTACAATCTTGTGTTTCATGAAAACACTAAGACATAGACACTCAATTTCATTTGGTCAGGGAGAAGGTGCAGTCCAAAGAGATTTGTGTTCAATATTGTAATTCTTGTGATAATATGGCTGATATATTTACTAAGCCTTTGGGAAGACTCAAGTTTTATTTGTTTAGGGACATATTAGGTGTGTTTAAGAACCCTTTCTCCATTAAGGGGGAGTGTTCTAATTAATGGAGATTAGGTAATTATTGTTACATAGTTATGATTGTGCTTTTCTTGGACATTCAGTTCTTATCATTAAGGGATTTGATTTAATATCCCTAACTAAGTGTATTTATTTATTAGGGGAGTTTAATGTGAAGCCTAAGTGGCATATTTTCTTGTAGGAGCTCCTGGTGATCCGTACCTATGAGCTCCTCCTGTGTTGTTTGCTAATTCATGTCTTCCATGTGCAATTGTTGACATTAATATTATTCAATTCAATTGATTGTTCCATTTCTAATGGGTTGATAGTGGTCAATTCAAAATAAGCATGAAATTACTTACTATATTCAAATTTGAAAAAATCATTAAAACTCATTAAATTATAATTTTATTGTTATTATTATTAAATAATAAGAAATTAATTTACAGGTTAAACATACATACATTTAAAAATTACTACATTTAAATATGTGTTTTGTCTTTATCTAGTTGTGCTTGATTTTTATTTTGGTTTATTTCATATGTGAGACATTTTTCTAATCAAAACACCCATCCCTTAGTTTGCCTCACATGTCTTTCCTACTACGTTTGTAGTGCACTGAAAAATAATGTGTTAGTCCATACTATGCAAGTGCCAAAACCCATATATTCATTATGTATAAATTTGAACTTAGTCGCCAACCTAGACATTCTTTGTGTATAAAATTGAATTTTCACAAGTTCATCACAATATGTGATATAAGAAGTAGTGATACTAGAAACCACAAATTTCCAACTAAACACTAAAACATAAGCATTAGACATTTTTGAAACAAATTCCTTCCTAATGCCTGATGACAATGTCAACACACTCTCCACCCTAGTTATAGACAAGGTTCATGTGCCCATCACTTAGCATATGACATCCTGCTCCACTAAAAATTGTTCTCATCCTCAAAACCACTCTATCCAACAACTTATGTCACCAACTAAATACAAATCTCAAATAATATGCTCTACCCTTTATCCTTCCTACCTATCATCTAGCCATGAATGCCCAACATGGATCCATGTGTTGTATCCCCCTATGTCTCTAGCTAATTAGGAAGCTATTATTATCATAATACTAAATCCACAAGAAATCATGCCATCACACAAGTGCAACGACCTTGAATCTCAACATCATCCAAGTAGCTAATCAAAACATCCTTCACTTCTCATAATAGAGTCATCCTTAGGTACCCCGCCATATGACTCACCATGTAGCTACAATAGTAAGCCATTTTCTTATGCCTCAATGTGAAGGGGAGGAATGCTACTCATAGAAACCAACACATTTATCACCATCCTCCGACTCTTCTACTAAAATAACTCCTCCATATCTCTATGTCATCTACATCAAGAAAGGGACATGAGAATGAATCTTGCATCTTGTCTCCTCAATAAATCTCTCAAAATATAGATTGGAAACCAACTCACTCTCTCCAAGAGTCTCTATGGGTGAGCCAATCTCTTCCTTGGCTTGAAAGTATGAAGGCACACTTCCATAACTCTATTGGATTAAGGGTGCCTCCCTCTCCTATGTCAAACTAATAGGCATCCTAGATCCCTTTACGACTCTTTTCTTGGGTTCTAGTGTCTATATCATAACTCTAGTTGTCAAATATTTAATGTCAAATATGCTAAGATGTCTACATAACATAAAATAATAGACTCAACAAAATTTATCTTGACATTTGTTGTAACATTATTATTTGATTGTTGATCCTCTCTATCATGCTTATGAATAAAAGACACTGGCCCTCAAATCAGTTCCTCCTCTCAACGTATTCATTACAACTAGATTCAGTCATAACAGAATAAAGAAATGATCCATATGAAGTACTAAAATGACCATATTTACTCTTAAAAACTCTTGACTTTGAACCAATTCATAGTCATCAAGTTGCACAATGGTAAGGTTCATCCTTCCCTACCAATCTCTAAATATAATATGGACATCCTCAATCATCCCAATCACTCTAGTATACTTTGATTTAATAGCCCTATTGGATGCATGAACCAACATGGAATGATTGAATATTCAAAGGACGTTTTTATTTTCATCTTCATCCATATTGAATATGCAAATAACTTATAAATTCGATGGGATTTTTAATGAGTGAGATCGTATTTCATATGATGTTTGTTATTTTTTTTTTTTCTATTTAAATATTATTTATTATTATGTTGAAAGTTGTGTTTGTTTAGAAATCAGATTTCCATAATTTTAATTTCAATATCAATAATTATTAGTTAGATGGTAGGGATTGAACCTCCATATAATATTCTAGTATAAAAAATTAAAAGTTGTTATTTATTTTCAAAATAGTTATGAAATGAGTTACAATTTTTTGGGCATGTGGTATTGATAAGCCATGGTATTGGTCCATGGTATTGTAACAAATACTATGTACAAATTAAGAATCTCCATGATAAAGTGGGGTTGAATATCCAATGAATATATGCTCAACCTATATATTAATTCATTTATATTACTAATTTTTTTTTGTAAGTTAATAATTTTCATTAATCATTCAAAGATACATAACAATCTAGTTTTCCTTTATTGGTCTGCTAGTGGGAAAACAAAACCAGAGACAAAAGAGCATAGATTTTGTACAAAAACAAAATATCTGGAGTGGCAATGATTGTTTAAGAATATGATATCAACATGAATATACTTAATAACCCACCAAGATTTGACAAAGAGGAAAAGGCATCCAAGCTGTACATGAAACTTGTAGGTAGCTAGCATAGGAAGAACACCAATAAAGTTGAGATCCATGTAGATTCATGAAGATTTCAATACACCAATAAGCTCAGCAAGGGTTCTCGATGAAGCAGAGAACTTTCCCTTTTGCAACAGTGCTTCAATTTTGGTTAGAGGGAGAGACATGTATTTGTGCTTGAGCCTCATGTCTTTAACCTCCATTTTCAGATCATCTATCAACATGAGAATCTTGCACCACCTCTTTCCGCTAAAACACTACTTTTTTGATTAGTTTCTTCATATTCCAATATAACTCAATAATACATAAATATATATTTTGGCACCACCCGATGTGACTTGGGTTTGGTACCCACTTAACCATAAAGGCAAGAATGTCATATTCTATTTCATCTTGATCTTCCTACACTTCCACGTCTACAAAGGTGAGGAACGTCCTCATTTGTTTCATCTTTATCTTCCTACACTTCCACATCTACATGAACTATTTCTTGAAGAATAAGTGTAGGGTTGTCGGTTTAGAAGTTCCTAGGAGTTGAATGAGCATGAAAAAAGCACGTGCATTCTCTTCCCACCCTCAATAAGGAGCCTATAGAACTCCTCATCCATTTTTTGGCCATTGAGGTTGGCGAGGAAGGAAAGAAACAAGGTAAGCGGAGGGGGAGAGGGCTAGTCATAGTAGTTAGAGAAAAAGAAGAAAATCTTGGGCCATGAGAGTCTAGGAAGAAGAATGGTTTTAGCGGAATGACAAGACATAGAAGAGGTGCCAAAAGGTAGTAATAGGGGACCAATAGTCTAAGAACTAAAAAAGAAGTCAACCATGAACACTCAAAACAAATGTGAAGAACCAAATATATTGTAGCTGCTTGTGAAATTCTTTTTATCACTAATAATAAAATAATAATTTTAAATAAAGTTAAAATTTAGTTAATTCTTATGATTTGTTTAATTTTAGCAACATGAGATATATGATGAAGTAAGGATTTCATTTATATTATAGATTGATGCATATCTACATTTACCAACCATTCAATTTATATGGTTGCGCTAGTGTATGTTTTGTTATTTTTTTTTGTTTTCTTGGTGATGTGAGCCCCAAGATGACTCACGCACCTAACCGTGGCTTGAGTAATCACGACCCAGGGGCATATAAGCCATCAAATATCAAGGAGATCACACAGGGCCTTACCATGGTTGGATTTTTTCCCATGATGTTTTGAACTGGTGACCTTCATACCATAGGGTTCCTTAATAGAACACCATGTCATCATCTTCTTTATACCTGGTGGACATGTTCTGTTAATTTTTAATTTATATATGTATGATTTGTTTTTATTATTATTTTAATTTTAATTTTACTATAAATCATAAAGGTACATGTTTTATATTATTTTGAAAAGAACAAATATATTGAGTTAGCCAATGATTTGGATAAATTACATATGGTTATTATTTATGTACTTTCATCCCCTTTTCAAGACATGTTGAAATATTCTTAAAATGTTCTCAAGTAATTTATTCAAATCCATTAGATATAATATATTTTAAAGAGGAGAAATTGATCTCAACTTTCAACTTAATGAGCTAGATTGAAAGAGGACCTTAATACATGTGATGCATTGCCTAGGCTTGATGTGAATTTAGATGGAGACATGTTTTTTTAGTATGCCCAAAGACCCATTGTCGGTGTATTGAGTCACAATTTACTTTGAACCCATCACATCCTTACATCAAAGTCTATGAGCACCATGAAATCCCGATTTATTTAAGAGTTTTATTTTCTCCTCTCATATTTGAGTTTGCTTCTATTTAAGATATCAAAATTATAAATATATATATTATAAATATCTTTATTTATCATACTAACATATATACATAACTTGATATATATCTAACACATCCACACACACATGAAAATATTGGATAAGGATAAATTTTTAAATCATCAAATTTACGGTTCTAAAATTGCCTGGATGTCTATAATAACTTGTATGGTTTTAAAAATTAACTAAATCTCAATAATAATTTGTATATTTTAAAAGTAGAGATATATATTTTGAAAGTAGAAATAAATATCTGTCAAATTTAAGTATTAAGTCGATATGTATGATTGTTACGACCTTAATATTAGGAAATTGAAGAGAAGTGTCCAACTTATACTCACATCAACACAATTTTAATAACAATATCTCATTAGTAGACCCATCATTTTTCCATTTAATATTATGATCTCATTAGTAGACCAATCATTTTTCCATTTAATATTATGATAAGACAAGTTATATTCACCTGAGCACAATTTTGGTAACAATATCACGTGGATAAATAATTTTTCCACCAATTAGTTAGTGGATAAATCATTACTTAATATGTGGAGTTACACAACATCTTTATAGTGCGCTTCATCCGTGTTCACTCTGGCCAGTGGAGTGGGCACTGCCAGCCAAGCCCCAGATGGTGTATGCCATTATTTTCTCGTGTTCGCGTTCGCCAATATTGTTGCGGCCACACTCCAGAATGTGTACGGCGTTCATTTCCCACATTCGCGTTGGCCAATCTTGTTGCGGCCACGCTCCAGATTGTGTACGCCATTCTTTCCTCGTGTGCACGTTGAGCAATTTTGTGGCAGCCAACTCCAGATTGCCTATGGCCCCTATTCGTGTTAGTCAATTTTTGGATACTTTTCCCTCCATTATTTTGGCCATTTTTGTTGCATCGAATATCCATATCCTGCGTGGCATTCTCAATTTCCGTGAGACCGGTAACCCTAGCCGATTAATCTTATTCTATTCAATTGATTCTTCCATTATTATTAAACTTAGGGAAATGACTTGAAATACATTATGATTTCACTCAATTTTCTTTTATCATATTTATTATATAAGTTGGTATTCAATATTGTTTGATAATTTTTAAAATTAGTTAAATCGAAGTTTTCAAAGGCCAAGTTTTCACAATTGTGAAGATTGGAGATCGAATATAAACAAAATAAAATTCAAACTTAAAAATATAATTATATTTCAAATCTATTAAATTAAGTTTTTGTAAAAGTTCCAATTCTAAATAAAAGTTTAATTAATAAATATATATGCATTATATTTGTGAACTGGAATAAGAAAGAGGATCAGATTCTTTAAATTAAAGATAAAATTTAATGTTATATTTTTGGGTAAATGAAAAACAATTGATAATTATAAATATAGATATATTTCCTTTTTTGAACTTGGTGGTATTTCCTCTATTGATATTATTTATTCAAAACCAAATCTTCTATTTGTTGCAGGTGGTCTTACCTGCCTAAAGGAAAGCAGGCAGCCACATGTCTATATTAAACCTTGTCCAAAATTTAAAATGGTCTTTCTCTATCCATCTAGCATCATTATTTATACTATCTATATTGCAGTTTAAATTTAACAAGTAAAAACTATAAATCATAAAACTTCAACAGAAATGTAATTAGACCTCTGCTTCAATCCTCGTCCAGGGATATTACTGGGGCTGGCACTGTGGCACTAGAGCCTAGCATCTCACTCCTCTTCATGTCTTGCAATGTTTGTTCAATTCTCCCCAGTGCCAAGTTGTTTCTGTAAGTTTGTATCTTGATTGCAACAATTTCCCTTGGGACTTTTGCCCTGAGTGGACCCTTTTCTTTGGTGTCCTCCTTTACCTTTGGTTGTCTGCTTGCTACTTGTTCCCGATTCAAAATCATAGCTCGGGCCACCACGTTCTTCATTACCCAATACTGTTGTATTGCCTATTTGAAGAGAGAGTGTCATCCTTGGGAGTTCCCTGGGTCTGGAACCATGCTCTCCCATTCCTCCATGGGAATGTCTTGGTTCCTTATGTTGTTGTTTAGTTCTCATTCCCAGCTTGCTATTTTAGCTTTGACTTCTAGTGGGCTCCCTGCCATGTAGGCATCGATGAGGGTTTTCATGTGTTCGCATCTAGTCTTTTCCCCTCTCTTTCTTTGCTCTTTGTTTGAGCCACTCACCCCCTCTACCATATTTTTGCCTGTGTCTCTCTTAACCTTCCTGGTCGGCTCTTTTCCATCTCTTGCCATGTTGTCTTCGTAGCTATTGCTGGTTGCTTCTTTCTTTTTACTATCCTCCGCTCTATACTGGGCATAGTTTGAGGTGAGACCTATCACATAACCATAAAAATTATTAGTTTGGAAATGTACAAACATCCTAACAATTTCCCATTTAGCTGTGTCACGTTTGTTATCCCTTTTAGGGCCGAAACTGAGGCTTTCATGGTTTCTTTTAGATTTTCCCATCTCATCTCGTGGATTTGGGTTCTTTTAATTATTTATTCTTTTACCATTGTGTTTTCCTCACGTCAACATCTGTCACTCAGACAGTGCGACAAGGGCATCCGCTTGGGACTGCGACTAGGATAGGATGGGTTACTGTTCCTTGCATCGGAGGAAGGCTTGGCCATGGAAATGTTCTCCAGGGGTCTAAACAGCAGTACCCTGGCCCTATTCTCCTCCGCCCCAGGTGGAATTTTGTTTTTCCGTTTATCTTTTTCCTCTATTGTTTTTACTCTATGTGGCTCTTTGATTTTTCCCTCTGTTTTGTCCAAGGAATACCCAACAGGAATCATTGTGACCTCACTCTCTCGCCTTTTATTTCTTGCGGCTACCGTGGTGGAGACCTCTCCATTCTTTGTTTCTACCCCCTCCTCTCCTGTCCATAAGCACCACTTGGTCATAACGAGATTCACTACCCTAGTTTCCTGACTTGGTTTACTCAACTTTCTTCTACTTGCTCCCTTCTCTATGGGCTCTAGCTTAATAACCATGGTTTTCATTGCAAATTCTACAATTTTCGTCCATCTAGGGTCCCAAAAATTCCTGAGTTCCTCCCTACCATAATTGCTCCCTTTCCTGTACAAATTTCCCATATTTTTACAGAAAGGCATCCTAAATTTTAAGATGTTTAGGGCAAGAAAAGTGACAAACTGACTTGCGGAGCTAGTTCCACTTCTTTCCTCGTGCAACAACGTCATTCCTCGGCCACCTTTCTTATCTATGGTTCTTGTTTCCTCCCTCTGCATGCATTTTCCTATAGAAATTTTCCACTTATGTTGTATTCCCCTCCCCTTTCTTTCCTTTCACTTTTCGTCCACCTGCCTGTCATGATTACCCCCCTCATCGGTCCCTACACCGTCATCTTGGGATGATGACCCTTCATCTTGTCTCACACTATTTCCCATTAACACTCACTTACTCCCCACTGCTCTTGCTGTATGTACTCTTCCCTCGTCTTGCCACTTGTTGGCGTCTTCCTACCTGCACTCCCGCTGGCCAACCTACCATCCTCGCTATCTCCCTTCCCCATCTCCACTAACCTTCTCTTGGGGTTTGTTCCTTCCCTGCCCTGTTCGTCCTCATGCTCTGCCCCCTATCCTCTTCCTCCACTTCCCACTCCTGCTATTTCACTCACTCGGACACTGCCTCCCTCTTCCCGATCCCATCTCCCTTGGCCCACTTCCTCCACAGTACTACACCCTGATTAGGGGATAAATATAGATATATTTAATAATACTATTTAAATTATAAAATAATTATAAACATAAATATATTTAAGAATATTATTTAAATTAAATTTTAAAAATTTATAATTGTATTTTAAATATGTTAAATTTAAAAAATATATAATTATTTTTCAAATATGTTAAATTACATTTCCTTAAAAGATAAAATTTTAAATAAAAAATTAATTAACATATACATACTTGTTAGGAATAAGAAATCTAATAAGGATTAGTTTTCTTAAATTAAAGTTTATAGACTAAGTGAGATAATAAGGACGACATTCTTCAAAGAAAAGAAGAATTTTAATTTTAAGGTTATTGTTTTCAACCACTTAAATTGATAATCATAAGCATTGTATATTTAGCAATACTATTTAAATTATAATGAGAGAAATAATAATATTAAAATAATTAAGTAAAACAAAAAATATATGTTATTTTAGATTTTTTTTTTTTTTTTTTTTTAATTTTGATTTTTCATTTTAAGCTCGTGTTATTAGGGAAACCAAACAAAACACATAAGCTCAACGTACTTAAAGGTTTATTAATTGTAAACCAAAATCACAACAACTTTGTCTGAGAGACGTTGCCTCATGCACTACATTATGGAAAAACAAAAGGAGCACCAAACACTAAGTGCATGCTATTATGAAATATAGATAATATTAGATTTTCATAAAGGTTGAGGCTACATAAATGAGGTCCTCCTTACCAAGGTTTATTAATTGTAAATTAAAATCAAAACAACTTTATCTGAGAGATTGCGTCTTGGACTACACTATGGAAAAACAAAAGGAGTACCAAACACTAAGTGCATGCTATTATGAAATATAGACAATATTAGCATTTCCCAAAGATTGAAGCTACATAATTGGGGTCCCAATACCTTCTGGAGAGTGTGTTGATGCTAGAGTTCAACTAAAACAATTTTCAACTCTTTCTAGTCTAATAATCATAGTACAAACCAAGACTTGTAGTTTTTCGAATTAGAGAAGCAATGCCTCTGTAGCAATGTTTATGTCCACTACAACATGTTCAAGTAGCAACTTTAGGTGCCAATAGAGGTTAAATGTGTCCATGTATTGGTTGAAGTGGCCACTAGAATGCCTAGTGTCTAGCTCCCAACTTACCACCTCAAGTACAACCTCTAAGTTGACGAGACATAATCATTCATCAACAATGCCCCTCTTGGCTTGCACACTTGCAACTTGAATATCTAATAGAGTGAATTCTTGATATTGTGTCATGGAGCTTTTGGATTGTTGTTGAGCTTTGGGATTGTCAATGCCTTTGTAGTATTTGGCCTCGTACCAGGCCCATGGGAATTCCTTGACATGCTAAGACCTTAGAAAAAGACTTTCCATTGAAGGGTGCAAAGGAGAAGAGAACGGATAGAGAAGTTAGAATCTATAAGCAAGGGAAGTAGAGGATCAAGGCGGGTAAGGAGGTGGCATCTAAAGGGTGGGAGGGAACTAAGGATATGGAGGGAGAGGCTAGAACTAAGGAGAGATGAGGGGATCCAAGTGAGAGAGGGTTCAACCTAGAGAAGAAGAAAGTCTAGGGGGAATCAAATACCAACAACCATGATGGATCCCCCTAATTTGTGAGATCCAAAGGCAAGATAGGAGGAAATTCAAAGGGGCATGGAAGTCAAGAAGATAAAAGTCATCAATAGGCAGAGGAGAAACATTTTTCCATATAAATATTAGAGAACCAAGATGATGACTCCATGAAATTGTAGTTTCCATCATACTCCATATGCATGAAACAAGAGTGAATGCCCTATAAACCACCTCCCCCATGTGCAATGGGATTACACTACACACTGGAATAATTGTTGGCCTCACGACATGGCCAATGTGTTAACTATTAACTTACGTAGAAGCTACACTATGTTCCCTTATATAGGAAAAAAAAAAAAAAAAACAAAAAACAAAACAAAAACAAAAACAAAAACAAAACAAAACTACCCAACACACCTATGCAGGATCATATATTAATGAAAGCATTGTCTTAACAACCAATTAATTTAACACACAATTAAGGCCCGTTAATCTTGAAATAATGTTAGTTAGGTGGTTAACGTGGAGAGGGCAATTTCCATGTCCTCCTTTCATTTTGGTAAGATGGATGGTTACTTTATACCCCTCCACCTAACTTAACTGAAAACATCTAAACATAAAATAAAAAATATAGGTTAAAATCCATTTTACCTAAAGTTTCAATTTTTTTTCTTCCTTATGATATATTTATCGTTTTGTGGGAAATGCACTTTGACTTTAAACCTAGATCAATAAAAAGGTAAATATCAAGTCAAAATATCTTACCATTATTTATGCACATAGCTTGAAATTCCATAAAAAATACTACATATTGTGAAATTATAAAATTCTGTTGAAATATTTAGTAATTTAAATTAATTTTAGTTTTGGATTTGTATAATGATAAAGTAATAATGTTTTAAAAATATAAAATTTGTGAAAGTACATAAATATTATTATATTTTATTAATTTTAATATTAGTAAATTTTGATTTGAAATAGAGCTATTTGATGAGTGGTTATGACGACTGCTCGTTGATTCGGTTCATTTTTTTTCAGTAAACAGTGTTTGACTATACAGCTATTTGGCTTATAAGTATTGTGTGGCCATGTAAACCGATGATAAGCAAATCCCATGAGTCTAGAGAAATTAAATTCATCTCTTTCCATGAGGCTTCTTTTGTTGTGTAACAATTTGTTTGTGTTTGTTTGTTTTGTGATTCTGAAATTGAAGTGAATGGACCTCTATCTAGTCTATTAAACGTTGGGATTATTTGATTTTCACGTGATGGATTAATGTTACAGTCAATGGTTCATATACTCGTGGATGACAAAAGATACAATATATAAATATTATACAAAATTAGAGAGTATTTAGTCAACACACATGAGCCACAACCGTGTTTTCTCATAACAACGATCATTGCGATATTCAATCATCTTACTGTAAGGAATGTCGAGAGACACACTTGGACAATCTTTGCCTCGATTTGCAAGTATCGACATTTAGTCAATTCAACAATGTGAAAAAATTTCATACAAAGCTAAGAGAAAAAGCTATGTGAGGTTCCACTAGTAAACAATTGTGCTGAAATTATCGCTTGCAACAATTACCTAAGACATAGTCATATATTATGCTAAGACATAGTCCTATATTATGCAAGGACAGTGTGGTAAACTACATGGTTTGTTGTTGGCTTGTAAATTTCGGCTTCTATTTAGAAATAATTATGAGGTGAATGGGTATCTCTAATGAAGAGTAGGAAGATTCAGAGGTAAGAACCCACAATATTATTTATTTGTCTCTTAGCATAAGTTTCCATTTTCAATATTATTTGAGGGGAAACAACTTCAGGGCTATGGAATAGAATGGAGGGCCACGAAATGATGCGATCTTTGAAAATCTATATTTACATGAAGAGGAAACTATATAGTCTACTGATAAAAGAAGGTACCAATTGTTTTGACCATTTTAATCAATTTAATACATAAATATGCTAGTTAACTAGTATGAATGTAAGGATTGATGAGAAAGATAAGAAAACAATGCTATTGTGTTTGTTTCCTAAACATTGTGATTATATAATCACTTTCATTAGCTTCAGTAAATTAGACTCTATTTTATGATGCGATTATGGGAGAATTTTTACCTAATCAAGTGCAAAGGAAATTCACTATAAAAACATCCACATAAGAAGGAATAGTGGATATAGGTCAATCTAGAGAAAGAGGGGAGATGTTACTAGGTATGTATTCATATCTAAGCCAAATGGGAAGAAAGCTAAATTCAAGTGTTGGCATTGGGAAAAGAATGAGCATCTCAAGAAAGAATGATGGAAGAGACAAGAGTCAAAGGAAGACTCCAAGATGGAAGAAAATCCCGTTCAACTAGTTTTAAGCATGGTTGGGGTAGTTTACCTATGTGCATTGACACTTGATTGTTAGAAATCCATGTACATTATAGTACACGCAATGATTTTCTTATTTTTCATAACTTCAAATAACTATTTATGAGGTTAGTAGTACCTCTATAAATGTATTCTTCCACTAACAAATAATTGTAATTCATAAAATAAACAAAAATAGTAAGGACATAGCAAATATCACGATGCACAATAAGAGACACTAGGAGTTAGGTCTAAGGCCAAGGCAAAACCCCATAAGGGGAAAACCCAACCAATTGGCTTTTTAGAAATTTCCTTCAAAATACATCAAGATAAGGGCTATATTGATCTAGGAAGGATATTACAGGTGAAAAGTATGAATGTTAGGCATCCAAAACAATTCACAAAGGAAAGGTTGAACAAGACTACAACGTACCCTTTCTTAAGATCTCACCTTAACCAATAATGGATCTTAAAGACAAAAAATACAAATCTGTCATCACTAGACTAGAGTCAATGTCACAAAGCCAATATTTGATACAAAAGAGATCAAGTCTACCACCATAGGGTTTAGATCTATCATCACAAAGCTCAGATCTGTCAAAGTGCTTGGATCTTTGTTACAAAATTCAGATCAGCCACCACAAAGCTAGGATATGCCAACAAAAAACATAGAACAACATCACATAACTCGAATTTGATACCACAGAGCTAGGATCTGCTACTAAATAACTTAGGACTATGTAACAAAGTTTAGATTTGACACCACAAAGTTTGGATCTACCAACAAGGAACTTGATCTATGTCACAAAGTTTAGATCTGTCACCACAAATCTTGGATCTACCAACAAGGAAATTAGATATGTTTCTATATAATTTAGATATAAGATAAATCTACCGTTGAATTGTTTGATCTCTGACATTTATTGTAGAATACATATAGATGCTACATAATTCAAATAAGACATTCATTAAACTCAGAACTATATGTCATACTTTGTATAGGTTCTTGAATAGATACCACAAAGATAAAAATGTGGTGTAGACTTTAATGAGAATAGAGAGAAGATATTGCTCCTTCAATGTCAAATAGATATGATTGAGAGGTTAATTTCATTCCAAGGAGAGTGAGTAGTATTGTTTTATATTCATCAAGAAATGGGTGCCAATGAAAGGAAGATGACTTTAATTTCTAGAAGGGGTGACTAGCACTCAAGGAGCCTTCAAAACTTGTGGAGCATTCTGTTGACAGTGTTGGACATGCGAACAAAGATCTCCCTAATGTGAAGTCCCAACTAGACCTCACACTGTTTGGTGTAGGAGTCCCATCCGGGATGACTGTTCGATTGCCATATACTTAGAAATCTACCTTGACTTTAACTATCAACACATGAGAGTGTTATGTTGGTATCTTCAAACAACAAGGTATGTGAGCTGGTGAGTGTGTAATGTAATTGTCTCAATGTTCTCTTACTATAAAGGGGGAGAGTAAAGTGAGCCTATAAATGAGAGGTAGTAGCACCACTGAGGAAGTGACACACACGAACCAAAAAGGTTTTGTCCAATATCTAGTAGAATAGTCCACAACAGACATGGAAGTTGTTAAAATTGAGGTGAAGGGGACAACAAGTACACCACCTAGTGGAGTAGTCCACATGGTTGTGACCGTTGTTATAACCAGAAAACAAAGATGGTCTGTCGAGTATTCCATGTAGTAGTCCACAAGGATGTGATAACAGTGATAGCCAATACACAAAGGTGGACTTTTTAGTATCACTCAGAGTAATCCACAGGGATGAGATAGTGGTGATAAGTAATTCAACACATCTTCAACAATGTAAGTACTAAAACAACCAAAGTAGTTCAACTATCTTAATACAGGTTAAGAAAACATGCATTATAAATGTTAAAAGAGTAGTCTTATGAACATCTACAAAAGATGCATGAAAATGTGTTGGCCTTAACATGCTTCTAAATTAGGAAAAAGTCCCAAGAAACATTTGTACAACATACATCACCAGTCCCAGTGGTGGGACATTGGAGCCACTCCTCGCTACTCAAAGATAGACTACAGACTCTCAAGGCTATGTTGGAGGAGCCAAGGTGAAAAATCTTTACTCATATAATGGGAGGGGTGTATATAGCCAATGGTGATGCTTGACCCTTGTGACTCTTGGACTACCCTTATGACTGTTCAACTTCCAATGACTTTTCAACTGACATGACTCTTCAACTACTTGTGTGTGTCCATTGGACTCCACTTTACATTACATTGAGTTACAACGGATATGGCCCATAGTGATGATGTGGCCAAGATAGCTCATGACATTGTTGACATGTACTAGTCAAATGTTGTGTCTGTGTCAAGCTATTGCACTACTGAGTGATGGATGTACTCTTGGTGTGCTTTGTCTTATCCTCCACGTGGCATAGTGTTGCAGGGTCTTAAATGGTCTTAGTCTTACATGATGGTTCAATGCATATGTTCCTTTCACTTGTTGCTTGATGTGCTTGGTACATCCATCCAACTAGAAGCAAGTCTTCTAGAATGTGTGCTCCTTTTCGTCCCATTCATCTTCTTGCCATGATCTATTAGTGTACTTGTTCCTACAATTCAGTCATGACAGGATGACATCAAATCCAAAACGTTCTAGTCTAGCATGATGCATTGTTCTCATGTTCCGAGTGACAAGGATAGAGGAACACTCACTGAGACAATGCAAAGTACAGCTCATGATGGAATGAGGAACTCCAGGAGGAAATATTGAACTATTGGGAAAAACTGCATAGTGACCAATAGGAGGTATAATTGTGCAGTGAAGGAAACCAGTGATATCTGCAAGGTGGGACCCTAAGGACAAATTTTTCTCATTTCCTGGAGGGAAGGCAAGTCAAGGCTACAGGGGACATGCTGGTCAGTTTTGTGCAATTTTCAAGAGCAAGGCGTGATAGGGATGCAAGAGGCTTGCTAAGCATGACTATGCATTTTTGGAGAATAGTGAAGGATAGGGAGTAGTGGGTCTGCTAGACATGACTCCGTACTTTTGGAGAATAGTGTAGGATAGGCAGTAGAGGGCATGTTAGACATGTCTGCATAGTGTTTTAAGGCAATGCATAATAAGGAAGTAGAGGACTAGGTGGACATGTCTCCGTTGTTTTGGAGATCAATGTAGGATAGATAGTAGGAGGCCTACTAAATATGTCTGTGCAGTTTTTGAAGGCAGCAAAAAGAAAGGTAGGAGAGGACCAGCTGGACATGTCTATGTAGTTTTGGAGATTAGTGCAGGGCACACAATAAGAGGCCTGTTGGACATGTCTACGCAATTTCTAAAGGTAATGCAGAGCAAGGCAGTAGAGGACCAACAAGACATGCCTATGCATTTTTGGAGATCAGTGTAGACCTATGTCTTGGTGTAGTGCAAGGTTCTAGAAGACTAGAAGGAGGCTCAATGACTGTGCTTGAGAAATGCGCAATTCAGTTTGGACATGGAGGATGTTGCTACGCAGTTTTGGGAGGTAGATAGGTTTCTCACCTCTAGGATTTCGAAGTGAAACTGACCTGGGGGACAACCTCAAGAACTATTCAATTCCGAGTAGAAAAGCAAGGTCACTAAGGGTTGAGACTACGTAGTGCAGCTCAATCGAGGTCTGGTGGAAGAGGGTTGTCTTGTCAGACAGATTTTCAAGAAAATGGCTAAGTGTTGAAAGAAAGTGAACTTGCGTAGACTTGACATTTTGATCACACACTTAACATACTTTGACAACGAGACAACATAGACCACCAATACAATAAGAGAATACTTGCCCTCGGTGAGACTGCCTTACAAGTGAGAGTGACAAGCGCAACACTTAATAGAACTTCAGGCGACTGTGATGACACTTGCGCGATAGTCCTTACGACTTTGTGTGTGAGTACGATCGATGTTCACATAGCGAATACAACCCAAGCACACAAATACGAACCTTGAAACTCACCAGAAAAAGATCCCAAGCACGACAAAGCAATCAATATGCCAAAAGGTGACCGCTGGTCAAATAAGAAAAAAAGTGAAAATGCTTCACAAGAGCTCATGGGGTGAGCTCGAGTGTTTGCAACCATCAAAGTAAAAGCCAAGGAAGGCTTCAAAATTTGGATGTAATCCAAAATTTTGGAGGGTGTTGCACTCGCTACAACACTTGGTGACACATCAGTTGAATACCAACTTCTCTCTTTTGGTTCACTTTTAGTGCAGGGACTTGGCCTTTCAAGATGTATTAATTCGTTCTATAGATCACTTCGGCTTCCTCAATTTCCCCATGGAAAAACATGGTTCATCTTATACCAACTTATTTGAACACAAAACAAGATTCAATTGGATCACAATGTTTCAAATCGGGAAGGGTAATTTGGCTCGCAAGCTTAAGATTTTTAGAGTATAGTTATTCATCTTTGGTGTTTTTCGACTGCTAGCAGGTATGGACAGTACCTCAGTGGAGTCATGTAGGAACACAAGCAATGATCCATTTCTAGCGAGCTTAGAAAGTACCCCAGTGGAGTTGCCTTCTTCACCTCTCTGCAAAGGAAGCCTTTCTCTTCTTTTGTTTGTTATTTTTGAAAGAGAACTATACATAGGCACTTATTGGTTTTTTTGGCAGAAGAGGGATCCTGACTTATTGAGAGCGGGAGAGGTTGTTCCTTCGGAGAAGCATGTAAAGCCCTTTGATTCAGTTTTGCTCATTTATATTTTTCCCCTTCTCTATTTCTACTAGCTGGATAAGCTTGACCACAAAATAGCGGAAAATCAAGTACATGCATGAGGTTCCCATACTGGACACAGGTTCATGGTTGGACCAAAATTCTACTTACATATGGATCATATCTTTCATCAAGACTTCATCGGCCACAAGTTACAACCAAACACAGATAAGATGGACATAGGACTAGCCAAGGGTTGCAGTGTCACAAGACTTTTTAAACGTTGACCTCATACCCATTCAGAATCCAGGACATAGTTCTAGGCACAACACTTATTTGTGTAGTAAAATCAAATGGAAAGCTCAACAAGAAAGGAAAACAAGACGAGGAAAAGTGTACACAACAAGGAAAAAAACTAGAAGACAACAAAGAAAAAAGGCCAAAGAAAACAGGATGTAAAACCAAATAAGAAAATCATGATGGACTTGTAGAAAATCCTATAGATTCACAAGATTATGCAATTTGTTAAAGCACAAGATATGAATCTACTTCTACTTTCAACTAGTGGAAGCCAATAAATCGATGAAAACAATATGAACAAGAAGAATATAAATCAATGACACATAACACAAGATGTATTTGGGGAAAGCCACTACTCAAAACCCTATTATCTGTATTACATATATAAGAAATATGACTGAAGATACAAAGCTTGTTCTCACTAGAACAATTTTGCACAAGTATGCTCAACTCTCTCAACTCTCCAGCAAGCTCTTGGCCAACACTTAGCCAATTATGTAACTCTCCAAAACCCTAATCTCTTGCATTATTCCTATGATGAATAGCTCGTACTGGACCCCTAAAACTTAGGGAGAACATATACATGACTAAAAAAAGACTTCCAACTCGAAATTCCTAAGCTAAATAAGTTAATTGAACTTAATTATCTACTTACAAGTTGATATGAGAATGGAATTCGATTTTTATTCTCACTTTAATTGAAGGAAAAATTAAATTGGAATTTCTTGGTTCCATTTCTCAACACTCTCTCAATAAGAAAGGGATTATTAGCTCTACCTGGATCCTATCTTTGTGAAACTTGAATTTACATCTTGACAATGCCTTTTTCAAAATGTCAGCATCTTGCTCCTCCGTGGGAATGTACTCTAACAACATAATCCGCCTAAATACACAATATTTGAGATGATGATATCATATATCAATATGCTTGGACTGATCATGAAAAAATAGGTTTTCCGAGAGTTTGATACAACTCTGATTATCACAGTAAATCACAGTTGGATCCATTTGTTGAGAAAACAAACCAACGAGGATTTTTGCATCCAGATGGCCTCACATGCTACCTAACTCATAGCCATGTACTTTGCCTCTTCCGAACTAAGTGCAATTGATCTCTGTTTCCTATTCTACCAAGAAACTTTCACTCACCCAATACTGAAGATCCCTCCTTATGTCCTCTTCCTATCGATGGACTCCCAACCAAATATTTATCAGTGAAGTCTTGAAGCTTAACTCCCTCTATCTGTCTGTACCATAATCCTTACTTAGAAGTTCCCTTGAGGTATGCCAATAAATTCTTTTTCACCTTCCAATATAGCTTGGTAGGCCTAACAATCTCTTGACTAAGCTATTTAACTGTATAGCACATCTCCGATCATGTGTTCACCAAGCACATGAGCAAACCCACAAGTTGTCTGTAAACATTAGCTTCCACTACTTCCCCTGAAGTAGCATCCTCCTTGCTCTAGTTTCATGCTAGAGGAGTCTCCATGGGTTTGTTTCTCCCCATGCAGAATCTCTTGATTATCTCATTGGCATACTTTCCCTGAGACACAAACAACTCCCCATCTCCCTGCCATACCTCCATGCCAAGAAAGTAATGCATGAGCCCCATGTACTTCATCTAAAAATCTCTTGCAAGGTCCTCCTTGCAAGATTTGATCAACTGATCATCACCCATCAGTATGAGATCATCAACATAAAGTACAATGATCAACAATTTACCTTCCACCACTATGTGGTACAGGTTCACATCTGCTTTACGCTTCATGAAGCCCAACCTAGTGAAATAGCCATCTATCTTGGTGTACCAAGCACTAGGTGCTTGCTTCAACCTGTACAACACTCTCTTTGGCTAGAAAACATGTGACTCATGGCAGCGGTGTAAAAAACTCAAGGGTTCTCTATGTACACCTCTTCCTCAATCATGATATTAAGGAAGGTTGTGTTCACATCCATCTAATGTATTTTCCAAGGGGTACAATGTCACAAGATTCTTTGAACATTGACCACATACACATTCTATTGGGTTGTGTTATATTCTTTCCATGACTAGCCTACATAGTTAACTAGGTGGTAGAGCCCCCCCTTCGTTGGGCCGATTGTGCAGTGAGGGGGGTCACAGGGGGTTTGAGGGTGGTGAGTAGTCCCCGTTTACGGGGACACTATATTAGGTTAGATGGACCCACCTATGGTTTTGTGCATGGTTTTCGCACATGGTTTTGTACGCGATGGTTTTCAGTCCATGGTATTGGATGCTTCGACATGTATAATTATGTATTGTAACATTGAAAGGAACATAATGAAGAATCAATTTTGTAGTCCCGGTTTTTGGATCTAGGGAAAATCTCTTTGTATATGTGTTTTATGTGTTATGGTATTGCATTATTTATTTTCTTTGTTTTAGAATTCATATGTAGGTAATTTCTGTAGGGGTTTAAAACCTACATTTGGTACTAGAGGAGTTTTTGCTTCAAGGGGACACCTTTGTTGCTGAGGGGTTTTTCTCAGACCTATGGAAAACCCTATTTAGTGGGAGATCTACGGGATCGATTCTGATGGTGAAAGAAGATGGCGAGCAGTGGAAAGATAGAGATCGAGTGTTAGGTCGTTATAATGTGCAAAACACACAAAAGGTATGCATTGCAACTTTATATTTGGAAGCAAATCAGTTTGTATGGTATCGATGGCTTTGCCCTCATAAACAAATTGTCAATTGGGTTATTTTTATGAATGAAATGATATCAAATTATGAGGATACAAAAGGCAACACTTCTTTTAGCCAATTGATAAATCTCAAACAAAAGGGTTCAATGATGGAGCACATTAAGGACTTCCAAGCATTGAATATAAGGGTAAAAGATATTCAAGAGGAGCATAGGATTGATGTTTTCATAGGGAATTTAAAATATAACATCCAACATGAGGTTTGCCTTTGGGAACCAGATTCATTAGAAAAGGCATTCAGGTTGGCAAGAAAAATGGAAAGCAAAATTAGGGCAACAAGAAAGCCTACCACTCACAATCATAAAGATGGGCGTGTTACTACCCCTAGCTATCCACAACCTACAAGGTTGACACCACAAAAATTGGAAGAAAAAAGAGCAAAAGGGCTTTGTTACAGTTGTGATAGCAAATACAATAAAGGTCATAAGTGTGCTGAGAAGAAATTGTTTTACATGGATTGTGAAGAGGAGGAAGAAAAGGAACAATAAACGTAAAAAGAAGAGGATATACACCAGGAACAAACCTTTGAAAAAGAAGAAATGAATCCAACCATATCTTGTAATGCATTGGATGGAATTACCACTCCTCCAACTATCAAGATAGAAGGGCATATCAAAAAGAAAAAGGTTATAGTGTTGATTGATTCAGGAAGTACCCATAATTTTATTCATTGTAAGATAGCCAAGGAATTAAATTTCTTCCTATATCCAGCACCAGAGTGTCAAGTGATGGTTGCAAGTGGAGGAACCATAAATTACTCAGGAAAGTGCCATAATATCAAGCTATCCATGGGAGAATATGTATTGAATAGCCCAATGCTTTCCATTCCAATGGGTGGTGTTGATGTTGTACTAGGAGTCCAATGGCTACAATTCATGGGTAAAATAGCTTTTAATTTTCAAGAACTTTTCATGAAATTCTCTTCAGAAGGAAAGGGAGTTGAATTAAGGTCTATTGTAGGGAAACTGGGAAAGATAATTAGCTCTAACAGAATTACAAAGCTTATAAAGAAAGAACAACAAGGCATAGTTGCACAATTATGTTCACTAGAGGTTCCCACATCAAAATCATCCTTTTCTCCAGATCTCCAAAAAGTCTTGGACAATCATTCCAAGGTATTCGAGACTCTCAAAGACCTCCCACCTATTCATGATCATGATCATGCTATTAATTTGATTCTAGGAAGTTTTCCTCCAAACATCAGGCCTTACAGATATCCCTATGTCCAAAAGAGTGAAATTGAGTGTATGGTTGCAGAAATGCTAGAGGCTAGTATAACTCAACCTCGTCAAAGTTCTTTCTCTGCTCCAGTAGTATTGGTTCACAAGAAGGATGGATCATAGTGCAAGTGCCCAGATTATAGGGAGCTCAAAAAGCTCACCATTAAATATAAATTTCCCATTCCTGTCATTGATGAATTATTGGATGAACTGCATGGATCCATTTACTTCACCATGTTGGATTTTCATTCAGGATATCATCAAATCAAAATGAAGACTGGAGACATTCCAAAAAAAAACATTTAGAACTCATGAGGGTCATAATGAATTTTTGGTCATGCCTTTTGGCCTTACTAATGCACCTTCTACATTTCAAGGTTTGATGAATTCCATTTTCAAACCCTTAGAAAAATTATGTTAGTATTGTTTGATGATATACTAATCTACAACAAGTCTTGGAAGGATCATGTCCAACATGTTGACATGGTGCTCAAACTATTGGAGGAGAAACAATTATATGCAAAAATCTCCAAATGTTTCTTTGGAGTATAAAAGGTGGAATATTTGGGTCATATTTTATCTCATGAAGGTGTTAAGGTAGACCCTAACAAAATTAAAACCATTAAGAAATGGAAAATCCGCACATCCATAAAACATCTACAAGGATTTCTCAGGTTGAAAGGGTATTATCGCAAGTTTGTTAATAATTATGGGAGAATAACAGCACCTCTAACAACATTATTGAAGAAAGATGCATTTTCATGGACTCCAGAAGCAACGGAATCCTTTGAACATCTTAAAGAGACAATGTGCCAAGCATCAGTATTAGCTACATTGGACTTCACAAAAACCTTTATTATGGAATGTGATGCCTTAGGAAATGGAATTGGTGTTGTTTTAATGCAAGAAGAAAGACCCATTGCTTTCGAACGTCGTCCAATCAAAGGAAAGTATTTACATAAAGCTATTTATGAGAAGGAAATGTTGTTAATACTACATGCACTTAAGAAATGGCGACCCTACCTAATGGGAAGACACTTCAAGGTAAAAACAGATCATGATAGTCTTAAATACTTTTTAGAACAAAGATTATGTTAAGAAGAACAACAAAAATGGGTCACAAAGATGTCGGGTTATGACTTTGAAATCGTCTACAAAAAGGGAAGCAAAATGTTGTGGTAGACGCACTCTCAAGAAAGGATGAGGATGTGGAAGCATTTCTTTGCGCCATTTCTATTATCCAACCTGATTGGATAAACAAAGCAAGGGATGAATGGAAAAATGATGAGGAAGTGTGGGCACTCATTCAAAAGATACAACAAGATCCCAGTACATATGACACATTTAGCTGGAAAAATAATTCGTTATGGTACAAGAATCGGTTATACCTATGTAAGAATTCCCAACTCAAACAAAAGATTCTTAGGGAATTGCATACCTCTCCCTTGGGAGGGCACTCAGGCTTTCTAAAAACCTAGCACAGGGTTAAGAAGGATTTTTTTTTGGGATGGCCTTAAATTGGATGTTCAAAAGTTTGTGGCAGAATGTTTGGTTTGCCAATAAAATAAAGTTGAAACAATTAAGACCCAAAGACTATTATAACCTCTATCCATTCCAAGCCAACATTGGGAGGAGGTTTCAATGGATTTTATCACAGGTTTACCCAAGTCCGAAGGAAAGAGTGTTATCATGGTGGTAGTGGAAAAAATTACCAAGTATGCACACTTTTGTGCATTATCTCATCCATTTAAAGTGCGTACAGTTTCTACTGCATTTATGGAAACAATTCAAAAGCTACATGGAAACCCAAAGATTACTGTAAGTGACAGAGATCCCATTTTCACTGGAAATTTTTGGACAAATTTTTTTTCTTGTCTTGGTACTCAGTTAGCTCATAGCTCATCTTATCATCCTCAATTTGATGGTAAAACAAAGATAGTAAACAAATGTTTGGAGGGATGTCTTCGTTGATTTGTATCTGATAAACAAACACAATGGGTCAAATGGTTGCCTCTGGCTAAATGGTGGTATAACACTTCCTTCCATACTGTGATAAAAATGACCCCATTTATGGAACTTTTTGGATATCATCCATCATCCATCACATCATATTTAAGAGAAAATTTTAAGGTTCAAGTAGTGGAATATCACATCAATCATCAGCAACAAGTTCCCCAAATCTTAAAGGATAACCTCACCGTAGCGTAGAATAGAATGAAACAACAGGCAGATCAAAATCGCAGCGAAAAAAGTTTTGATGTAGGTGATTGGGTATTCCTATGGCTACAACCATATAAACAAATTTCCCTCAAGCAGGTTAAGAAGGATAATAAATTATCACCAAAGTATTATAGTCCATACAAGGTGTTGCAAAATATAGATACTATGGCATACAAATTGGAGCTTCCTGCATCTTCCCAAGTGCACCCAGTTTTCCATGTTGCATGCTTAAAGAAGGTTATAGGTGACAAGTTTACAGTTCAAACAATATTGTTAGAACTTGATGAGGAAGGAAAAATCATATTGGAACCTAAAGAAGTAAAAGAAAAAAAGAACTCGACAACTACGAAATCAATCAATTTTAGAGTATCTCATTAAGTGGACGAACTTACCCGTTGAAGATTCCACATGGGAGGATGAGAATTTTATACAGAAGCATCCAGAACTACTCAAGCATTGAGGAAAACATTTTTTTGAAGGAGATGGGCATGTTAGGTCCCTATAATACTAGTGATTCCCCCAATAATATTATCATTGTATCCCTTATTGTTATTGTTGTGCCCCTGTTGTCCCCATATTGTTATTATTATGCCCCATAGAATCCCTCTATTGTTATTTTTGTGCCTTTATATTATTATTGCTAGGTCGACTTGGTTATATTGTGACCCCTTAGAATCCTATATATAGAAAGGAGGTTTTGTCATTTGAATCATCCAAGAATTGTTCATTTGTGTAATGTAAAGGAGGTTGCCCCCTCGAAGAGGCTGGATTCTAAGGCATTGATCTATCTTTTCTATCTTTTGGTGGGTTGGTTTCATAGCATCGAGAAATTCAATAGTCAGAGTTTTGAGTTGTGGAAACTCAAGATGGAGGATCTATTTTTGGATAAAGATCATTGGATCACAGTAGATCCAATTACTAAACCAACAGAGTGTCCAATGAAGAATGGAAGAAGTTGGATCAGAAGTAAACCAACATAATATGATTATGTGTCTCAGATTCAGTATTGCTGAATATATCAGGGGAAGCTATGACTAAGGCTTTGTGGGACAAGTTAGGGACTTTGTACCAATCTAAGTCTCTAGTGAATAAATTGTTCCTAGGGAAAAAGCTATATAACCTGAGGATGAAAGATGGAGACTAAGTGACAGAGCATTTCAATGCATTTGATACTATCGTAAGTCAGTGATTATCTATTGATATTAAAATTTCAGATGAAGATAAGTGCATCAGTTTGTTGTGTTCTCTACCAGATTCATGGAATTGTCTGGTTATTGTAATAGGTAGTAATGCCACTACCTTGCAGTTTGATGAAATAGTCTCATCCTTGTTGATAGAGCAGATGAGATGAAAAAATATGGAGAGCTAGAATGGTGATGCCTTATCTGTATGAGGACGATCTCAAAACATAAAGAAAAATAAGTCATCGAGTGGGAGATCCAAATCTAGAGGGAGATCTAAATCTCCAGGAAAACCTGTCAAGGTAGTTTGCTGGAAATGCGGAAAGGAATGGCACTAAAAAAGGGACTATAAATATAAAGCTCCTAAAAAAGGAAAGGGACCTGATGGTGCTTCTTCTACAGAGGCGAAAACCACATCAGATGAAGATGGGGATGTGTACTTGGCTTCTTTAAGTACACATGAAGATCATGAGGCATGGTTGATTGACTCAAGTGCATCCTTTCACTTCACTCCCATAGAAATGGTTCTGCAAGCATGAGAAATACGATGGTAGTGATGTCTTCTTAGGGTATGATAGGAAGGCTAGAATCATTGGGCGTAGAAAAATAAAGTTGAAGTTGCTAGGTGGAAGGGTTAGAGCACTTTCGGGTGTTCTACATATTCTTGAATTGGCTAGAAATCTAATTTTTGTAAGTAAGCTATATGACGCAGGTGTAAAAATAGTGTTCAAGAAGGGTACCTATAAGATGGTTTTGGGAGCACTGGTATTAATGTAGGGAGTTTGGATTGGAACTCTATACATGCTGCAAGGTAGCACAATTGTTGATGGGTGCAACAGTTCTGTGGTTCCTGAAAGTGGAGCAGAAAATCTAGTGGTCTCTAGAGAGAAGACGATGATGTGGCATGAAAGGCTTGGACATATTGGAGAGAAGGGCCTTCAAATACTTCATGGTAGAAGTATGATAGAAGGTATGAGTAATAACTATCTGGATTTTGATTTCTGTGAAAATTGTGTATATGGGAAGCAGAATCGGGTGAGTTTCCCCTTTGGTGGTAAGAGGGCGAAGCAAATATTAGAGCTTGTAGACAGTGATGTGTTTGGACCTGTGAATGTTTCATCACTGGGTAAGTCTATGTACTATGTATAATTTAAAGATGACTTCTCAATGAGTACATGGATATATTTCCTTAAGAATAAATCTGAAGTCTTTTACAGGTTTAAATAATTTAAGGCTCTGGTGGAGAACCAAATAGGGAAGAAGATAAAGGTGCTGAGGTCAGATAACAGTGGAGAGTTTTGCAACAAGGAATTTCAAGAATTATGTAAGAAGTGTGGTATAGCATGGAAAAATACTACTTCATACACACTTGAGAAAAATGGAGTTGTAGAAAGAATGAACAAGACGTTAATGGAAAGGGAAAGAAACATGCTCAGTGGTGCCGAGTTAGGATAAGAATTCTCAGTAGAGATAGTGGAGATAGCATGCTACCTAGTCAACAGATCACCTTCATCAGCATTGGAGGATAAGACTCCATAAGAAATATGCACTGGTAAGAAAACCTCTCTTTCACATCTGAGGGTATTTAGATGTGATGCATATGTACATGTTTATACAAAGGAGAAAAGAACCAAGTTGGATAGTAAATCTGAAAAGTGCATCTTTATTAGGTATAAGGATGGTTTAAAGGGTTATAAACTTTGGAACCCAGTAATAAGGAAGGTTGTGTACAACTGAGATGTGGTGTTCAGAGAGGTGAAAGATGTTATCAAACATGAAGTCCAACCAAAGGAACCTGAGAAGATAGAATTTTAGCTTAAGAGGAAGAATCAGCCTCTACAGCAGAGGAGGAATCAGAAGATGAAGAGCCACAAACTCCGGGTGTGAGAAGATCAGTTCGGGAAAGAAAGCAACCATCAAGGTATATTCCATCTACTTTCTATTCAAATTTTGCTTTATTTGTTACTAATGATGATCCCAGAACTGTGAAGGAAGTAGTAGATTCAGAGGATGGAAAACTCTGGAAAGAAGCCATGGTTGATGAAATGGAATCTTTGCACAAAAATGAGGCTTGGGATATGGTGGAGTTGTCGGCTAGAAGGAAACCCATTGGCAACAAATGGGTGTTCAAGAAGAAGACAAATGCATAAGGAAAGGTGGCAAAATACAAAGCTTGGTTGGTAGCAAAAGGTTATTCCCAAGTGCCAGGAATTGATTTTGGTGATATTTTTTCCCTTGTTGCTAAGGTAGCTTCTATTATATTACTTTTATCTGTGGTTGTTGCTTTTGATTTTGAGGTAGAATAGATGGATGTGAAGAAAACATTTCTTGATGGGGATCTAGAAGAGGAGATCTACATGAAGCGACCTGAAGGCTTTGTGGTGAAGGATAAGAAAGAGCTAGTATGCAAGTTAAAGAAGTCTCTGTATGGGTTAAAATAGTCACCAAGGATGTGGTATAAAAAATTTGATACATTTGTATAGGGACTTGGCTTCACCAGAAGCAAAGCATCTCACTGTGTGTATTTTAAATTAATTGGTGACCATGTTATTTATATGGTCTTCTATGTAGATGATATGTTGATGGTTGGAGATGATAAAGAAATTATCTAGGATTTGAAGATCCAATTGTCCTCCAAATTCACCATGAAAGACTTGGTGTTGTAATCTATATTTTGGGAATGGAAATTAAAAGAGATCGTGCAAAGAGGAAGCTCAGGTTAAACCAAAGGAAGTATGTTGAGATAATATTGCAGAGGTTTAATATGCAGGATAATAAACAAATGAAGGTTCCTATTCCTGTAGGTGTAAAGTTATATGCTGAATAGTGTCCCAAGACATAAGAAGAGGAAGAGGACATGTCCCGTGTTCCATATACATGTGTAGTTAGTAACCTGATGTAGGCAATGGTATGTACTAGACCAGACATTGTGCATGCAGTGGGAGTATTGAGTAGGTTTATGTCAAAACCAGGGAAGGAGCACTGAACAACAGTGAAGCGTGTTTTTAGTTATTTGCATGGCACTAGTGATTATGGCTTGTGCTATCAAGGAAGAACAGGATTGGACAGAGTGTTGGATATTTGCAACTTTGTTGATGCAGACTGGGCTAGAGATCTAGATCAAAGAAGATCTACAAGTGGGTATGTGTTTAACCTATTTGGAGGTGCAGTTACTTGGATGAGTAAGAAACAATTTGCAGTGGCATTATCAACTATAGAGGTAGAATACATGGCAACTACTCATGCAAGCAAGGAAGCAGTTCGGTTGCAGAGATTATGTTCAAGTATGGGGTTAGTACAAGGAGCTATAAGGATATATTGTGATAATCCAAAGTGAAATTTTCTTAGCAAAGAACCCTACTTATCATTCAAAGACAAAGAACATTGATGTTTAGTATCACTTTGTGAGGGATATGATAGAAGACAAAAAGGTGTTGCTAGTAAAGGTGGACACTTTGAAGAACATTGTAGATGCATTGACAAAATTTGTGAGCTCTGAGAAGTTCTCTTGTTGTAGAGAAACCATGGGCATTGTAGGGCTAGATAAATGACTAAGCTCCCTTGTTGAAATAAAACAACAAGTGGGAGAATTTTTGGTTGTGTTATATTCTTTCAATTATTAGACTACGTAGTTAACTGGGGTGTTGGAGGGTGGGTAGAGTGCCCCCTTCATTGCACCGATTGTTTAGTGGGGGGTTCAAAAGTGGTTTGAAGGGGGTAGCTAGCCCCCATCTATGGGGTTTTGGGCAGCGGCCCAGGAAATTTTTTTTTGGACCCTATATTAGGTTGGGTGGACCTATCTATGGTTTTGTGTATGGTTTTGGATGCGATAGTTTTCAGTCCATGGTATTGGATGCTTCGAAATGTATAAATATGTATTGCAACATTGAAAAGAACATAATGGAAAATCAATCTAGTAGTCTCGGTTTTGGGATCTATGGGATAATATCTGTGTATATGTGTTTTATGTGTTATGCTCTCACATTGTTTATTTTCTATGTTTTAGAATTTGTATGCAGGTAATTTCTATACAAGGTTAAAACCTACAATCTATGCTAATAATGCCAATATAGATATGATTGACAAGTACCTTACAAGAGGAGTAAAGGTCTCATCATAGTCAATCCCCTGTACCTATGAAAAGCCATGAGACACAAATATAGCCTTATGCTTCTCCACACTACCATATGCATCTTGTTATACTTTGTAAATCCAACTGGAGCTCACAACTAACTTGTCCTCTACTCTCAGGACCACATCCCAAACAATGTTATGAATTATGAAGTCATAGTTCTCCACCATAGCATCAACCCCAACTAGTTGTTGCACTTATTCCTTAAAGGAAGATGGCTCTCTCACACCACCTACACCCATAAGAGCCATGTATCTAGTGTACCTCTTAAGTGACCTCTTCTGCCTATGATGAGAAGTGGGTGCTCCCACATTCTCCCATGCATAATCCAACAATATATCAGCCTCTCTAGTGTGCTTTCTTCCCTCTCTAGAAGACTCTTCTTGAGTGGATGTATCCAATCCCGGATCCTTTGCATGTAGCTAATCCACATCAATATGAGGCTCCTCAACCTTAGGAGCTGAAATATCCTCATTTGCATGTAGCTCAAACTCCCTCTCAAGGGAAAGTCATATGGCCTTCTCCTCATCAAATCCAACATCCTTACAGACCACTGTCATCTTGTTGGTCGGAAAGTACACCTAATAGTTGTGAGGTGTATTAGTGTACCCCACAAATATCCCCAACTTTGTTGTAGGCACATGCTTCTTCCGTGCATCTTCGGTCACATGGAAATATACTGGTGACCAAAAAATCCTGAAGTGACCAACATGTGGGCCATAGTTTTGAACATAAAATGATGGGTTGCATGCCTCATCCCACAAGCGTAGTGGTGGACTCTGACCATGAAAAAATTCCCTTGTTGCCCTTACTATGCTTACATTTTTCCTTTCGGCCACCTCATTTTGTTGAGGGTTATGGGGTGTCATCAACTCCTGTTTAATCCCTTCACAGGAGCTTCACTCAATGATCCTTTAACATAGCACGTGTGTTCATGGCATACTAAAAAATACCCTTAATTTGACTACATATTAGAAAATACCTCCAAAAATCACATTATTTACCCCCCTACCAATACCAACCCAATACACCTTCCCAATTAAAAAAGCCCCTACTTTCACTAGATATATTAGGCTTCCATTTTTTCATTAGCATTTTTTATACTTGCCAATATTAAAACCCTTTAACTGCCTATTATATCCTCAATATATTGTTTCATTTTTACATGAACATATATCCCCCAATATGAACCCACATGGGATGGTATTGCTTCACAAGTGAAGTCCTCGTGAATCCCTTCCCCTGCGTAGAAGTTATTAAACTCATTTGAGACATACTTGTGACAGTTATCACTCTATAGAGCTTTAAGCTTCTTACCCAATTCTTTCTCCACCAATTCTTTAAATTCACAAACTTTGTGAAGTTTTGATCCTTTTTTCTGCATGAAAAATATCCAACATTTATGAGAATAATCATCAATAAATATAACATAATACTTGTTTTTGGTTGTGGATTCTGTCAAGAATGGTCCACACACATGTGAATGGAATCGCTCTATAATAGCCTCTGCTCAAATGTCTCTGTTGTGAAAGGAAGGCTTGGTTTATTTTACCAAAGTACACCCCTTGCATGTATCAAATTGCTTAAGCGTGCCTTTGGGAAGACCAGTAGAGATCTGCTGCAATATCTTCAAAGTCCCATGATGCAAATGGCCCAATCGCCTATGCCACAACTCACCAACATCTCATCTCTGCACCCTTTATGGTTTTTTGCTCAAAGTAGCACACTCCTCTACCTTTAGCTTATAGAGATTCTTCACCTGAACCCCTATCTTCTTTACTTGACCCGTGGCTATGTGTTGAAGGAATGGTTTTCTTTTTGAGAAAATCACACCATAACCTCTATCCTCAACAATGGAAATGGATACCAAGCTCTTCTTCAGCCCACGTACATACATAACACTCTTCAAGGTGAGTGGAGCCCCAATATCCCTCTAAAAATTAATCATGCCCAATCTAGTAATACTATACTTCTCATCATCACCTATTTGAATATGCATCTGGAGATATTTCTCCTCTAGGTCACTTAATAACTCTTTGTTGCTAGTCATGTGGAATGAAGCTCCACTATCTAAGTACAGTACGATTCCCATAACTGATGACACCATGGATGTAATGGGGGAAAGTCCAATTCGAATTGAGAGGCCAAAGCCTCACCGGCCTCTCCTCCTGAGGATGTCTTCTTCGACTTCTTGAGTGGATAATTTGTAGCAAAATTTCCTAGGTCATGAAAATGAAAGCCCTTAACTTTCATCATGTATTTCTTATTACCTCCATGATAAGAATATGATTTGGAACGGGAAGCTTTCCCTTTCCCCTTATTCGCCTTAATCTCTAAGGCATGGTTCTCTTCATCATTAGTTTTTTATGAAGAGCCATCCCTAGTGTTCCTCCTGATCTCCTCCTACATCAAATCCGACCACAATCCTTCCCAATCCAGCAACTTCTCCTAACCATTGAAAGATTTCTGATAACAATGCCAATTCTTTGGGAGTCCTAGAAGAGAAAGACTCGGCATATCATACTTGGCAACCATGATTCCAACACTTCCAAGTTCATCATGACACTGAGTGAGCTTGGTCAAGTATTTTGGAATCGTCTTGCCTTTTTCTATTTCAATTTTTCAAAATTTTTCCCTTAGTGCCAATTTCCTTTGGTCACTATTTTTCTGATACAATTTTGTCAATTTTTTCCATGTAGCATATGGATTTTCCTTTCCATGGAGACCCAAGACAATGTGGTCACGAACTCCCTCAAGGATTATCTGCGTCGCCTTCGCCACACACTTCTTCCATTCAACCGAATTTTGTGCATTCGATGTTGTTGGCTTAGGAATTTCTTGATCAATGAATTCCTTCAAGCCATTATCCTCTAGCACAACCTTCATCATGTCCCTCTAGGCTATAAAATTTGAGCTTCCTCCTAAGGCATACTTGAGCCACAAATTGTAGAACGTCATCAACTGATCCTAAGGTATGTATTGCACATTCAAATTTCACTTGTAACCTAAAACTAAAAACTTTGAAATTTCCTCTATTATATTGTTCTCAGCTCTGATACCATGTAGAAAATCCTTTAGATTCACAAGCTCATGCAATTTACTAAAGCATAGGACAAAAATATACTTCTACTTTCAACTAGTGAAATCTTGTAGATCGATGAAAACAATATGAAAAAGAAGAAGATAAATCAGTGGAACATAACACAAGAGGTTTCTAAAGAAATCCACTATTGAAAACCCTGATATGTATATTACATATATCATAAATACGAGTGAAGATACAAATCTTGTTTTCACTAGAACAATTCAACACAAGTATGCTCAACTCTCTCAGCCCACAAAGGCCTTGGCCAACACTTAGCCACTTCTGTAGCTCTCCAAGCCCCTAGTCTCTTGATTAATTCCTAGGATGAATAGCCCATATTTAAATGGAATTCATGCTTCCAAAACTGCACAATCCAAGGATAAGATCAATCTTTCGTGCATGCATGATATTTACACTCTAGTAAATAATGCAACGATAGTACAATGTCCTTGCACTCTAGTCTCAATTGTATCTTTTGTTGGAAATAATACTGAGAGGGGGCAGGGGGAGTGAATCAGTATTATCAATTTAACAAATTTTCATTTCCATAAACAATTTTTTTTTTTCTCGGTAAAGACTATTCTATTAAAAAAGTAAAAAGATATGTACAAAGTTCAGAGCCTCAAAGGAGGCCGAGGCCATTCCTCGAACACAAACTCAGGGATTTTACAGTTGATCCTGTTCACTGGATTTACAATGCAGACCTTGAGAAGTTGATTACTATCCCTGACATTCTGACAAAAAATATCCAGATTGTGATACTCCGACCCTTCAGTAATTTCAAAAATACATTGATTTCTATCAAGGCTGACTTTATAACAGAAGAAGAAGTCTGAATTGTCTAAGACTACCACTACCATCTGAAGTCTAAGACTAAAACAGACACAAGACTTAAACTGTAAAACCATAGACACAGAGTCAAAAAACATATCGTGCACCCGGAGGAGAATCAATCTGCTTGGCTTGGAGAGGCGTGCTTTTCCTCCTTCACTAGGCTTGGAGAGGCTACCCAGGTGACATATCCCTCTTCATCCAGCAGCGACTCTCCAGCTGAATCAGTGACCAAGTGTAAATTTCCAGAATGGAAATGAGCTGGTTCGCTGTCTTTGTCGTCTTCCTTGGCAGGAGTTGGTTGCTGAGGAACATTCGGAGCAGGGGCTCCCTCGTTGATGCAGTCCGGGTGATAAACCAGCCCCGTCATATCTCCGAGCAGAACGCCTTCATCCTGGGAACTGGAGGAAACCAGAGGTGTCGAGCTGGGATGGTGGGTTTCCTCCTCAGAGACAAACACAGAAAAATTCACTGTAACCGTCGGTCTATTGAGCCGACTCTGGAAAACAAATCTGGAAGACTGGTAGGAGCTGTTTGGATTGGCTCTCTCCTGGTCAGATTGCGGAGAAGAGGGCTGGACCAAGGCAATTGGGGTTATTTGCTGGGCCTCTGAAGGCGAGGGGCTTACTCTGATGCCAGATCGACCCCCCCTTCGGGGAATGCCTCGACTGCGAGGCATTGAAGCAGCGCCGGAGAAACTGAGATAACTGCTAAAACAGAGGAGACCCGACGAGACAAGGATGTTATTGAAGCCCGAACTATTGCAGAGCCAATCCACTGAGGCAACAGGAGATACAGGATGAACTAACTGAGACCACATGATAATATAAAGAGCAAATGCGAAAACCGCAGCGGGAGAATGGAGGCGCGCCATGCTGATGAGCTTGAACCAGGACGGAGGAGCCATGCGCGCATTGAATTGCAGCGCAATTCGAGACTGAGCCAGCATTAAATCACTTGCCTTGAACCTTAAAATGGCTTCTATCATGCATATCGGATGATCGCCTTCCTGCTTTTTGTCAAGCCAGATGTCTGGACGGAAGGCCATATCATTAATTGCCAAGGTTAACACCCTCATCCGGGTATTTCCATAAACAAATTGATATATGCTACTCATGTTAATTAAACCTGCGTATATATGCAACTGTGTTTAGAGAAAACCACATATATCTTGCAGACTTATAATTTAGTTAGCTGATCTTAATTTATGTATCAGAACCATAAAATAGTAATCAAGTGTAGTAAGAAGTACATGCAATCACACACATGAACACAAGATATAAGGTGGAAACCCAATGTGGGTGAAAACCACCTGCTGCAATTCGTCTCTATCTTCTTTTAATAAGAAACTTATTTTTACAATATTTTTGTACTGGTGCGGTCTTATACCAGTACGCAGGTTTCTACCTACAGAAGGCTACCACCTTCTCTTGTTCTCCAGCTTCTCTTGGAAGGGAGCTACAACCCCCTTAGCTCTTGTACTAGCTGATGTACTAGTACATAGGTGCTGACCTATAGAAGGCTACAACCTTCTCTTTTCTTCCAGGGACCATGCTTCATAATTTTTTAGACTGGATCCATCAATAACATCAATCAAACATAAAATATATCTACATCAACTAATCTCCTTTACACCAACCAAAAATTGAATCAACTATTCACTTCTCTGAATTTTGTAACCAGAATATAGTAACAATAACAAGAAACCAATCCTGAACCCAAAACACTGCAACAATAAACAGAAGTTGCTAAAACATATTTTATGGGATGTATGCTACTCCAATATGTAGAACCTGCATGCACACACTGTTATATTAAGGAAAGCCTGTGTATACGTCGTTTTGAATTACCGAACCAGCATGTATACGCACCTTTGCTCTGTTGAACATGCGTACAAATTTATAAAATATAATTTACCCTTTTCAACTATTCAGACATCAATTTTACCCAGATCATCAGCATTATAGATCAAGTCATGTGCCAAATATAACAGATCAGAATCACACAAAGATACTTCTGTTCAAGCCTTAAGATCTTGACCCATCAATAGACCTTATCCTTCTTTGAGTGCTCAAGTTCCTCCTTGATTGAGATCCAGCTATGCACCGTAACCCAATCACCAATATTCTAGATCTTACTCTTTATTAGATATTCAATACTTGAGTGCCTTTGCCTAATGATCTCCTTCCCCTTTTATATTCTTAGGCCTTACTCAATACCATGGTCCAAAACCACTTAGAACCAATACCTGGGTTCAATACTTCAAACAAGATACCATGGTCCAAAACCATAGGACCAAATACCAACGACCAAAAACCAAGATTTCGAAACTGTACACGCTTTTATGTGCATGAAAGTGCATGTATACGCATACGCGCCTTTTGTTCTATGAATTTGCGTGTATACGTAGCTTTTTCAACGAGAACCTGCATATACCTCCTTTTCCTTTATTTTAAGAGCCTATGAGCCTTAATTGTCATCTGGGTGATTTGTTGAGTGATTTGCCATCAAGGACAATACCTGTGCCATAGTGTCAAGCCTATGTCATAATGCCAACAATCTCCCCCTTTGGACTTTATGGAAACCCCAAATCACTCTCCCCCTTTGTCATCAAGGGCAAAGGGTTATGCTCCCCCTGAGTACATGCTAAAATATATGCTTTCCTGAAGTGTTGTTCATGCTCCCCCTGACTGTAAGCAAGGTCTGCAAAAAGATGTTCTACAAGAAGAACATGACTCTATACATCATAAATTACCTTCCTATCACCAAATACTTATACATACATCCATCTCCCAACCAAGTGGGGATATACCAAGATTGACTCATCCACCCAACCAAGTGGGGATACAACAAAATTTTATACATGATAAAACAAGAACATTACATCATCCATCCCAAGCATAGTGGGGAAATAAGAGAGGTTGTTACATGACCTTGATAATAAGAGAAATACATGACATAGAGACAAGACTATGATAGTCATCAACAACTATCATCAACAACATCTGTTAATCACAATCCAGACCATCAACCATGATCTCTTTCTGCACCTGTTTCACTTGAATAAAAAACAACTGTGTAGTTGTACCAAGATCTTCTAAAACAATTCCAACATTACATTATTAGAAGTATATCCTCCCCCTAAACCTATACTAGATCATCTCTGTCAGACCCATATCAGACTCTTTTCATCCTGATTTTGGCCCACCATTTTTCTTCAAGCCAACTTATATGCGACTGTATCAATAGAAACCAACGTATGTATGTGGATGTGCTTCATGAACCTCGCGTACAACCACTTTTCTATGGAACTAATAAGTTAACAGCAAGATGATGCATCAATTACTCCCAGCTTATGTCTAAGGTACTCAAATGTCTCCCTGGGCAGTGGTTTGGTGAATATGTCAGAAACCTATTCCTTGGAGGGAACATACTACAATTTGACCTTTTGTTCAAGCACTTGTTCCCAGGGAAAATTATATTTGATAGGTATGTACTTGGTCTTTGAATGCATGACTGGATTCTTTGAAATACTGATTGCACTTGTATTATCACATAAAATGGAGATAGGTGGAGTACAAGTGACTTGAATGTCTTGCAATGTTTGCATCACCTAAAGGAGTTGTGTGCAGCAAGATGCAATAGCCACATATTCTACTTCAGCTGTAGATAAAGCAATTGAACTTTGTTTCTTGCTGAACCAAGATACTAATCTGGAACCCATAAAGAATGCACCACCATTAGTGCTTTTTCTGTCATCCACGCTTCTTGCCCAATCTGCATCTATATATGCATGAAGTGTGAGATCTGTATCTCTAGGATACCATAAGCCATATTTTTGTGTTCCTTGAAGATATTTGAAAATCCTTTTAACTTCCTGAAGGTGTGCTTGTTTTGGATTTTCTTGGAATCTTCCAACTATTCCACTGCATGCATGATGTCTGGTTAGGTACCTATCAGATGGAGAAAACTACCAATCGTGGATTTATAAGTTGGTTGATGTACTGCTATTGATTCATCATTTGCGTTGAGGCTGCATCCTGTTACCATAGGGGTACATATTAGTTTCGAATCCTCCATGCCATATTTCTTCAAGATCCGTTTGAGGTACTTGGTTTATGATAGAAATTTATTGTCTTTGTTTTTTTGGACTTGTAAACCAAGAAAGTATGTGAACTCACCAAGCATGGACATTTCAAATTCTTTCTACATCACCAAAGAAAATTTTTGACTCATGGCTTCTTCATTGCTACCAAAGATGATATCATCAAAATACAGAGCAAGTATTAGCAATTTATCATTGTCAATTTTTATATATAGATTGCTATCTGATGATCCTTTTGAAAAACCTTGTTGATGGAGGTATTTGTCTAAATCATAATACGAAGCCCTTGGAGACTGTTTAAGACCATAGAGAGCTTTTCTGAGTTTGCATACAAGTTTTGGATCATTTCCAAGGATAAATCCATCTGGTTGCTCAATATACACTTCTTCTTCCAAGTCTCCATTTAGAAAGGCAAATTTCACATCCATTTGATATACTTTGAACTTATAAAAGCTAGAAAGAGCAAGGAACATTATTATGGCTTCAAGTCTGGCAACGAGTGCACAAATTTCTTCAAAGTCTATATCTTCTTGTTGAGCATACCCTTAACAAACAAGTCTAGCCTTGTTTCTAATAACATGTCCATTTTTGTTCAACTATTTTTTGAATATCCATTTGGTTCCTATGGCATTCTTATCATTAGGTCTAGGAACCAATTCCCAACTGTTATTCTATTCAATTTTCTCAAGTTCTTCATTCATGGCCTTCACCCAGCATTCATATTTGCATGCTTCATGAACATTTTGCAGTTCGATGGAGGAAAGAAATGCTAGATAGCTTGAAGCTTTTGTAATAGTTATTCTTATTTGTACACTTGTCTCTTTCTGTTCCAAAATTTCAGTCTCTGGATGATTTTTTTGAACATATCTAGATGGAGTCTTTTCTTCTACCGATATCTAATCTTTTAGTGCTTCATTGGTTTCTTCTTCTTCAACATTACTTTGATTTGATGTGGAAGGATAATCCTCATTTTCTTCCCACTCTTCAATTTTTACCTGCCTTGGATTTTTGCCTACTTCATCAACCACAAGATCAATACTTTCAACAATTTTCCCTAGTCTTTTATTATAACACTTGTATCCTTTACTTCGGGAAGAGTAACCAAGGAGAATTCCTTCATTCGCTCTAGGTTCAAACTTGCCAAGTTTTTCATTAGTCCTTTTGATGTAACATTTACTTCCAAAAACATTGAAGTATTTTACAATAGGAGTCTTACCATACCAAAGTTCATGAGGAGTTTGAGTGTTGTTTACTCAAACATTTGTTTTGTTGAGAATAGTGACGGCAGCAAATGCAGCTTCACCCCAGAAGGTTGCAGGAGTTCTAGACTCATCAAGCATAGCATGAGCCATTTGTTTAAATGTTCTGTTCATCCTTTCCACCACTCCATTTTGCTGAGGAGTCCTTGCAGTAAAGAATTCCATTCTTATTCCATGTTCTTCAAAAAAGTTGAAAAATTCATCCGAGGTAAATTCCCCTGCTCGATTAGACCTGAGACATTTGATTCTGTGATCTGATTCATTTTCAACCAAGGCTTTGAAAGCTTTGAACTTTTTGAAAGCTTCATCTTTATGCTTTAGAAGTCCTATCCAGCACATCCTGGGAAAGTCGTCAATGAACAATATAAATTATTCTTCTCCACAAGGTGACTTTTTCCTTAATGGACCACATAAATCAATATGGACAAGTTCAGGTAGCTTACTAATTGATCCTTCCTTGTCAGGGAAATGTGTTCTGGATTTCTTACCAAACTGACATGATTTGCATATTATATTGTCTGGAATTCTAATGTCATGAAGATTGTGAACAACCTGATATTTGCATGCTTTCCTTATTTGAGGGAAGCTTAGATGCCCCAATCTTCTGTGCCATAGCTAGTGTTCATCATTTTTTCTTAGATAGCATTGTTGCTATCCTCCCTTGAGTATGTATAGTTTATTTGGAGTTCTTATGCCTTTGATCATTGTTTCTCCTATATCAAGGTCACGAACAATACATCCATTTGATCAAAATATTACCTCATTTCCTTGATCACACATTTGACTAACACTCAATAGATTATGCTTTAAGCCATCAACATACATAACATTTCCATCTTTGACCTTTTCTTTCAAAAGAATAGATCCTTTACCTTTTATGAGTGCAGGGGTACCATTTCCAAATGAGACCTTCCTTTCCTTTTCTAAGGCACTATATGACTAATGTTTTTCTTTATCACCTGTCATATGTTTCAAGCATCTGGTTGTGGTTCTTTCTTTCTCCATGTTTTGGGACCCAATGAATCTTGCTCCTTCTGAGATGTTTGCCTAAACTTACTCCTACATTCAGAATTTTTATGACCGAAGTTGTTACAAATAGAGAATTCTATTTCATTTTCAAGAGAAAAAGGGTTATTGTAGGTTCTCTTCGTGATCCCAGTCATACTCGTTTGATTTCATGCTTCTCTAGTCTTAACGGTCTTGTAGGCAACACATTGAGCAACTTTGTGTCCAAAGTTATGACATGAAAAACATTGGCCATTAAAGAAATTCCTGTGATTATCAAATTTACCAACCAGGTGTTTGTTGTTTCTATTGACATTCATTCTTGAGGCAAATTGAGAAAGATTTACCTGTGGTTGGTTGTAGATTCTGTTCATCCTTGAAGTAGATTGACCCCGATTTACCTGGTGATCTGCTTTATGCCTTTGCTAATGATTGTCAACCTGTTCACTTCTCCTTGTTACATCAAGATAACTTTTAGAGGTGGATGGCTTCTGTGCTTGAGATGCTTCTTCAGTATATCCAAGACCTATCTTGATTAGAGAAGAAAATTTCACTTTGATAATCTCATATAAAGTTTAAGATCCTTTAACAAATATGATATTAAGAGCTTTTGTTTTCTCAATATCTTTTCTAAGTCCCACAATTTCACATTCTAACTTTTCATTGTGTTTTTCCCTTTCAGCAAGTTGGAATGTTAGAGTATCTATAGTCATACTCTTTTATTTTAAACAAATTTTAAGTTTAAAAATTTCTTCTTAGAGAGCATCTTCATCTATAACATCCAAGAAATCATCATCTTCAAAAGCCATCAAAAGTCTATAATAATTACCATGTTCATCTTCATCACTATTTGAAAATCCATCATTGTCTGCATGTGTATAATAGCTCTTCTTACTTACATTCTATTTTTTGTTCCATTTAACTGGTTCCTTACTTTTATCAAGCTTATCTTTATGAGGACATTTGGTTGCATAGTGGTCGACTCTTCCACAAGAAAAGCATTTGAAAGGTAGCTTACCTCTGAAAGGTTCTTGACAAAGTTTGATTCTTCCTCTCCATCTGACATATGTCATGACTCATTGTATTCTCCTTTTCCTGAAGCTTTGAATGTGGCTTTTGTCATGTCTAATGGACCCCCTTTTCTCATTTCAAAAGCAGTTAGAATTTTGTGTAGCTGTGACATGGTAATACTTTGAAGAGTCTATTTTTCTTCTATGGTAGAAACCTTTGATTCAAACTTAGAAGACAAGGATCTTAGAACCTTTTCAACTAAAGTAACTTATTTTATCTCTTCACAAAATTTTTTCATGCGATTGACAATCTCATCTATACGTAAGAAATAATTAGCCATACTTTCATCATAGTTCATTTTGAGAGTTTCATATTGAATTCTGAAAGATTGTAGTTTTTCACATTTTACCTGATCGTCTCCTTCATAGCTTAGAATGATCTTGTCGCATATTTCTTTGGTGGTTTTGAGCTGCATAACCTTGATGAATTATGATTGAGATAGACTCCCCAATAGAGTACTGACAGACTTTGCATTTGTTTCATACTGCTTTTTGCCAGCCGTATCTGTAGGAGTTGTTGATGGAAATGTGTATCCTCCTTCCATGATATCCCAAACTTCTGTATCAAATAGATTGAAGATAGGTTGTAGTTCTCACCTTACAATAAACGAAGTTTCTCCCATCAATGATTGGTGGCTTGATGGATGCCTCTTTTTCGTAGTTGCTCATGATGATAGATCTTCCTTCAAGCGATCAAGCTTCTTCTGAAGGACCTGCTCTAATACCAATTGTTGGAAATAATACTAGGGGGGGGGGTGAATCAATATTAGCAATTTAGCAATTTTTCATTTCCATAAACAAATTAATATACGCTACTTCTGTTAACTAAACCTGTGTATATACGCAATTGTGTTTAGAGAAAACCACATATATCTTGCAGACTTCTAATTTAGTTAGATGATCTTAATATGTGTATCAGAACTATAAAACAGTAATCAAGTGCAGTAAACAATTCAGGCAATCACACACATGAACACAAGATATAAGGTGGAAACCCAATGTGGGTGAAAACCACCTGTTGCAATTTGTCTCTATCTTATTTTAATAAGAAACTTCTTTTTACAATATTTTTGTACGTGTGCAGTCTTATACCAGTCCACAAGATTCTACCTGCAGAAGGCTACCATCTTCTCTCATTCTCTAGCTTCTCCTGGAAGGGAGCTACAACCCCCTTAGCTCTTGTACTAGCTGACGTACTAGTACATAGGTGCTGACCTATAGAAGGCTACAACCTTCTCTTTTCTTCCAGGGGCCACGTTTCATAAATCTTCATAATGGATCCATCAATAACATCAATCAAACATAAAATATATCTGCATCAACCAATCTCCTTTGCACCAACCAAAAACTGAATCAACCACTCACTTCTCTGAATGTTGTAACCAGAATACAGTAATAGTAACAAGAAACCAATCCTGAACCCAGAACACTGCAACAATAAACAGAAGTATCTAAAACATATTTTATGAGATGTACGCTACTTCAATATGTATAACCTGCATGCATACATTGTTATATTAAGGAAAACCTACATATACATCATTTTGAATTATCGAACCAATGTGTATACATGCCTTTGCTTTCTTGAACTTGCGTACATATTTATAAAAGATAATTTACCCTTTTCAACTATTCAAACATAAATTTTACCCAGATCATCAATATTATAAATCAGGTCATGTGCCAAATATAATAGATCAAAATCACATAAAGATACTTCTCTTCAAGCCTTAAAATATTGACCCATCAGTAGACCTTAGCCTTATTTGAGTGCTCAAGTTTCTCCTTGATTCAGATCCAGCTATGCACCATAATCCAATCACCAATATCCTAGATCTTACTCTTCATTAGATATTCAATACTTGAGTGCTTTTGCCTAATGATCTCCTTCCCTTTTTATAGTCTTAGGCCTTACTCAATACCATGGTCCAAAACCCCTTAGAACCAATACCTGGGTCCAAATACCTGGGTTCAACACTTCAGATGAGATACCATGGTCCAAATACCAAGGACCAAAAACCAAGATTTCCAAACTGTACGCACTTTTATGTGCATGAAAGTGTGTGTATACGCATATGCACCTTTTGGTCTGCGAATCCGTGTGTATACATGGCTTGGTCAACGTGACCCTGCATATACCTCATTTTCCTTTATTTTAAGAGCCTATGAGCCTAAACTATCATCTAGGTGATTTGCTGAGTGAGTTGCCATCAAGGACAATACATGTGCCATAGTGCCAAGCCTATGTCATAATGCTAACATCTTTCTCATAATCAACATGCAGGAGTTTTTGATGAGGGAATATTCAGTTAACTAGAGTGAAACTTGTGGATGCACTAGTGCACCAAATCAATGTTAACTCTCTATTATTTCTTCAAAGAGTTTGGAACTAATTTCACTGAACTTAACTCAATAAACTGAGTGATCTAATTTCTAACTCAATTTAAACTCATACTAGACCCCTAAAACTTAGGGAGAACATATACATGAGTACAGAAAGACTTCCAACTTGAAATTCCTAATATAATTAAGTTAATTAAACTCAATTAACTATTTACAAGTTGTTATGAGAATAGAATTAGATTTTAATTCTCAATTTAATTCAAGGAAAAATTAAACTAGAATTTCTTGTTTCCATTTCTCAGTAGGACTACGAGTGCAAGATGAGTTCAAGGAAGGGGAAAATGAGATGCAATTAATCCTAATCCTATCCTAACAGCTAAATGGTCGGGGTTACATGAAATGAAATTTCCAGTGAAACCACCGTTGTCACTCCTGAACTGCATGAAGAAAGATACAAATGATTAAAACAGATAAAAAGTTGTGTGCAATAGAAAATACAAAAACTTGCAAGTTGCACATGGAAAAGAAGGTCTTTCCTATAGGTAGGAAGATGTGTCACAACCAACTAATACATATTCTTACCTCTTTGATGGATATCACTTTCAAAAAATCTTGGAATCCTTTTGCAGGTGAATCCTCGTCTGCATCTAGCTTCTTAGCAAGCACTAGGAGGGATTGAAACATGTTACATGCAATGGAGCTTGCCAAGTAATATTGTTCTAGCCATTCAACGATTGGATTGTAAAATTCATAATAGTTGTCATGAAAGCCTCGTTATCTTTGAGAGGATGAATTCATGATTTGAAAGATGGGATCACAATGGGAATCTTGTAAGGAAAAATAAATCTAATCATTCTCAATAGTCACGCCAAGATAGTGAGGACCTGCCATAACCATCAGTACAGGTTGAAGTGCCTCACATGCTTGACAAAAATATGAAGGGAGAGATGTTAAAAAAGGAAGATCAAACAGCACGAAGCAACCGATATCAGATCTATTGATGTGAAAATGATAAGCCGAATGACAGTCAACCATGATAGAGAAATGATCATATGAGCTCATTGCAATGTTAGATTCCCAGTTTTCAATTTGAACAAACTTATGAAATGTCTGCACAATTGAATCAAGTTCGCTATGAGTTAGATATGAAAGACAAAATTTGCAGTGAAAGGTTCACAAGAAGGTCAAGGAGATGATCAATAAGAGGTAAATTCGATAAGTATTATCGTAGACAAAGAGATTCTTTGAGATGATCAACTTCACTATTCCAAGACTTCATGAAAGACAAACACTCCCAACCCGAGTTTGATGTAGGAGATATGCATGAAGACGAGTGTGGTGTAACAGATTCATGGATTTATTCATAAGTGAAATTTTGATAGATCGCACCCTGAATACCAAAATATTTTTACATGGGAGTCCACATCAATTGAGGCCATGCAGAGAGATAGATTATGAATGAGAAACCATATCTGATTGGGTTCAGGAGGCTTATAGAGTCGCGAGATCTTGACATAACCATTAATGGACGTTGATGTGCCTCAACTCCCTAGCACGTCTAGGAACTTTCCATAATTTTAGAATCATATTTTGAAGCTTGAACTAGATCATGCCTAGATTGAGGATGGTTGTTGTTGCTAATTTCAAAACCGCTCTCAAGATGGCAGCCATCTTTGTCACAGGTTGCACTAGATTTTTCATCTTCAGCAGGCTGACTTGAAGAGTTGTTTTCATGCAAGAGAATAAATGATGGGGAATGGGAAGTACGTTATGTGATTAGGCTATTTTCAATTTAATCATGGACAACCTCACTGCCTTGTGTCAATTGATGAGATAACTCATCAGATAAAGAAATAGGAGAACATGGAGCATCTCAGACACATGTGGATGTGTTGTGAATGGCAGGAAACATGGGCAAGTGAGGTGAAGAGGAAGTTTCGATATGAATGTATTCTTTGACTGAAGCATATTCTAGATCTGAGTTAGAGTCTTCATGAGAAAATGGAAGATTACATTATGTTCTTGGGCATTCATGACAGCATATGGAAACATGGAAGTGATGACTACCCAAGGCTTGGGGTTGATTGAAAGAATTGATTGTACATGATGTTTCACCAATATTGGAAGATTGAGAATCTTTCAAGAATGGAAGATCATTGTTTTGATGTGTATAATTTTAAAATAGAGAGGGAAGATTGATAATGTCCTCACCTTTCCGATCCTCTGCCTGTGTAATGTGACTACCTTATGCCTGATCGCAATATGAGCTAGCATATTGAGAATCAAGAGAATGCAAACAACTAGCTAGTGAAGTGGATTGATCAAGCGAGTCATGGATTGCAAATGATAGAGGATGGTAGAAATGTATATTAGGTTCGAGACTTGAGTTATGAATGGTGACATCCTCTTGCAGAATGGAGGAGTGAGTCTTTATTATAGGCTTCCAGAGCCATTCTGGAACTTCCCCCATAGAAGCGGGAGATAGATGATAAGATAGGCTGAGAACATGCTACACATATTTCTCAGCTTTGCAATCACTGCACAGGGTTATCCACATCAAGACCAAAGAGGGAGGAGGACAAGGAAAAAACAGGGTGTTGGATTCCTCCTCTACAATCTAAGGTGCCTCATGATTCATAAGAGTTGGGGAGGAAGGGAAATCAGGAGGTTCACTGTATTGAGAACTATGAACCAAGCATTTAAAGTCTTCTCTCAAGAAGTCAAAGTTCACAAGATATTTGGGAATTTCACAACAGAGGTGAAGGAAGCGATCAACAAATTCCTCAACTAATTTGCCAGGCTCCATAGTTAAACGTTATATTTTTCTAAAGAAATCTTGATGACTATACTCATCGAATGGTTTAATCATCATTTCAGTAAGCTGACCAAATGAATCGATATAGGTAAAGGGTAGTGTGTAAAACCAACGTTGATCATGACCTTTGAATGTGAGGGTGAGTAATATAGTCTAGACATCTTCGTACTCTATCTTGTGGCGTAGGAAAAAGTTTGTAACTTAGCACACATACACATGAAAATATGGTTTTCCCTCACCATTTAACTTTAACTTGGACAGATCATGGATAAATTCCGCGAGGATGGTCCATTCAAATTTTGTAGAAATAGATCACAAGATTATGCTGTCAGGACGAGCCACTTTTAAATAAGATATTCAATCAGACTCTATGGGCACAACTTGTTGTGTGTCCCTCCTTCTAACACCATTTTTTTGACGATGTTGGACTTGCTGACAAAGGGGATATCCTTGATGTGAAGTCCAAACTAGACCTCACACCATGTGGTGTACAAGTCCCATCCAGTGTGAAGGTCTGGTTTCCATATATTTAGAGATCTACCTTGGTTCTAGCTATCACCACATGAGAGAGTTACGTTGGTATCTTCAAACGACAAGGTACGTGTGTCTAGTGAGTGTGTAATGTAATCGTGTCAAGGTTATATTACTACAAAGGGGGAGAGTAAAGTGAATCTCTGAATGAGAGGTAGTAGTACCACCCAAGAAGAGACACGTGAAACAAAAAGGGTCTATCTAGCATCCAACAAAATAGTCCATTGCGGATGCAATAGTCATTAAAACCAAGGTGAAGGGGTCAAAACGTACACCACCCAACGGAGTAGTCCACACAAATGTGATGGTCGTTATAGCTAGAAAACAAAGATGGTTTGTCAACTATCCTGCAGAGTAGTCCACAAGGATGTGACAATGGTGATAGCCAATACACAAATGTGGTCTGTCTAGTATCCCATGAAGTAGTCCACAAGGATGAGACAACGGTGATAAGAAATACAACACATCTTCAACAATTTAAGTACTAAATAAAACAAAGTAGTTCAACTATCTTAGTACAGGTTAAGAAAACATGCATTATAAATGTTTAAAGAGTAGTTTGAAAAACATCTAAAAAACATGTGTGAAAGCGTGCTAGCCTTAACAGGCTTCTAAATTAAGAAAAAGTCCCAAGACACATCTGTACAACATGCATCACTAGTCTTAGTAGTGGGACATTGCAGCCACTCTTCACTCCTCAAAGAATGGAATACAAACTCTTAAGGCTATGTGGGAGGAGCCAAGGTGAAAAGTCATTGCTCATACAATGGGAGGGGTGTATATAGCCAAGGGTGATGCTTGACCATTGTGACTCTTGGAATACCATCATGACTGCTCAAATTCCAATGAATTTTCAACTAACATGAATCTTCAACTTCTTGTGAGCATCCATTGGACTTCACTTTACATTACATTGAGTTACAATTGATATTTCCCATAGCGGTGATGTTGCCAAGAAATATCATGACACAACTTAACATGACACCACTGACATGTACTAGCTGACTGTGCTATCCGTGTCAAGCTGTTGCACTGTTGAGTGATGGATATACTCTTGGTGTGATTTGTCTTCTCCTAAACATGGCATAGTACTATGGTCTATTCGATGGTCTTTGTCTTTCATAATGGTTCAGTGCATATGTTACTTTTGCTTACTACTTGATGTGCTTGGTACGCTCATCCAACTACAAGCAAGTCTTATAGCATGTGTGCTCCTTCTTCATCTTGTTTTTTGTCTCGCCATGATCTATTAGTGTACCTATTCCTATAATTCACTCATGATATAATGACATCAATTCAAAAACCTCCTAGTCTAGCATGATGCATTGTTCTCATGTTTTGGGTTACAAGGAGGGAGGAAAACTCACTGAGACAAAGTATAATGCAACTCAGAAAGGAATGAGGAATTTTGGGAGGACAACCGACACTATCGAGAAAATTGTGCAATGTCCACTGGGAGGCAGAATTGTGCAGTGAAGGACACTAGTGGTGGCTGCAAGGTGGGACCTTGAAGGGAACTTTTGCATGGTTCTTGGAGGGAAGGAAAGACAGGATTTTAGGGGACTTGCTAGAAAGTTTTTCATATTTTTCAAGAGCAAGGCATGACAGAGCTACAAGGGACCTGCTAAGCATGAATGCACATTTTTGGAGAATAGTGTAGGACAGGCAGCAGAGGGCCTGCTAGACATGACTGCGCAGTTTGGGAGAACACTATAGGACAGGAAGCAGAGGTTCTGCTAGACATGTCTACATAGTGCACTAACTTGGAGGATAACCTCAAGGAATTCATAGTTCCAGGAAGTAGAGCAAGGCCACTGAGGGCTAAGACTGCATAGTGTAGCTCAGTTGGGGTAAGGTGGAAGAGGGTTGTCCGATTAGACAATTTGCAAGAAAATGGCTAAGTGTTGAATGAAAATGAACTTGTGCGGACTTGACATTGTGATCACACACTTAGCCTGCTTTGAGGACAAGACAACACAAACCACTAGTTCAACAAGACAAAACATTCCCTTGGTGAGACTGCCTTAGAGTTGAGAGTGACAAGTGCGACACTTGCATGACAATGGTTACAACTTTGTTTGTGAGTACGATCAGTGTTCACATAGTAAAGAAAAACCAAGCACACAAAGAAAAACCTTCAAACTCACCAAAAAAGATCGCAAGAATGACAAAGCAATCAATATGTCAAAAGATGACCGCTAGTCAAACAAGAAAAAGGGCAAAAAGACTTCACAAGAGATCATTGGGTGAGCTCGAGTGTTTGAAACCATCAAAGGGAAAACCAAGGAAGGCTCCAAAATTTGGATGTAAGCCAAAAATTTGGAGGGTGTTGCAGCCACTACAACACATTCATAAATTGTGGAGCCATCAATTACAAATATAATTTTCTTCCTTTAAATTCCATGTGAAATATGGATTACAAAATTTATTTTGGCCAAAAAAACATGCTAGAAGGAACTAGTAATTTATTTTTCAAGTTACAATGAAAATAAATATTTCATGATCACTGACCATAGCTACATTTTCAACACTACCTCTTATCTACGGAGGTATTCATAATTGTGTTCAAGATGTGATTCAATTTGAAAGTTTCTCTAAGAAAGTATCAATATTAGATCAACATCAACAATAGATTACTAGCATCAATACCCAATACCAAATCAACATGGTACTCATCATGCATACTCTCCCCAAGAGGCAAAAATCAATTAGTCTATGAACCATGGTGCCATATAAATCAGTCAACTAGTACTACAAAACTAGAGTACTTCCTTTATCCATACATGGTAATAATAATATCTTTCTTATAATTAGAGAAAGATGTTAGGAGGCTCTAATCCAACCATTTAGCCTCTAACCCCATTATCCTATCTAGGTCATTATATTTGACTCAGGGACTACAACCCTATTTAAGTCACAATAAAAGATAGGAGAATTTTTATTTTCCTTTCAGTTACTTGTCCTAGTACCAATTATAGGACAATTTTCATCTTCCAATCCACCTCAATGTATTCAACATAGGGATGGCAAGCCCTATATAGGTATGGTACATGACTTAGAAAGATTTTAGAGATATAAAAAGGGTCTCTTTCACCTCTAATTACCTCACATTAATATGTCAATCCGGGAGCGTTTTGTTATTTCAAAGAGTGTCTCAGTCTGAGGATATCACTTGTTAGAGTAATGCTAGTAGTACATCGTTCAAAAATACAAGAGTAAACGGATCGTAGTCTATAATTAAGTTACTTCAAAAGAGTAAATCACACACTCAAAAAACTAGGCAACTTATCAGTCAAGGGTTCGGCAGCAATAACCCATCGCTTTGGAAACTGATGGAAAGGAAATTAGAGCATGGACCACAGGTCTGGGAGCTAGACAGTCAATGTCGAGGCTCACTACAGCCTTAGATCATCTCTCACACCAAAACAACAAATGATAGTAAATGGAACAACAGATAGAAAAATGAAACAACAAATAAGAAATTGAACAACAAATCTGGAATGGGACAGCAATTCTAGAATGGAACATCAACTAAATAACTAAGTCTCGTGAGTAGTAATCAGACTTAATCTACTAACTCAAATGCAATCATAATAATCAAACATGCAATCCTTCACCTCTTAAGGCAAATCAAGCAGCACACACTAATAGAACAGCACTAATTACTGATAAGTTATAGAACAGTGCTTGGAACTCATATACGCACACAACATGCTTGAACAGTAATCTGATCTAACATCAATCTTAATTAACAGGAACACGACTGTGTTTCAAAATACAGTAGCATTACTTCTGAATCCAACAATCGTAAAGAACACAACTTCAGATGAATTCTATAACATGAATGTACAGCTCTGTAACGAAACGATAATAATATTCGGTCAAGACTAATAATATTCAATCAACTCTGAAAGGATCAGTAATATAATGCAGAGTCAATGTAACAGTTTTGTCTGTAAAAACCTTAATGAATTAATCTTAATAGAGCATGTGATGTAAATTTATAAAGCATGTCAGATTACCAAATACGACGATAAGCAAATCACGCAGAAATCAAATCGTAGTAATACAGAAGCAAGTGTCCTCCGGGGCTAGGCCCTTAGCCTCCAAGGGTACACCACTTTAAGTTAATCCAGGTGCAGAGATAAGATAATCACCAAGTTTGTATTAATGCATGAAACAAGAGTACAATGAACCAAGTCTTATCGCAACTCGATGATCACAGTTTTGATCTTTAACAGAAATTACATAAAAGCATCCTCCTCAAAGCTAACAATGTTGTCCCTTTATATAAAGGTGCCGGCGGAGATGTCTAAGTAACAAAATAGATAAAGCAATGATCCCTTAGGATCAAGGATCTTGAGGGATTTGCAAAACTGTTAATTCTTAATCATCTCTTTTCTCCTGCGCCGAGCTGGTGTCTTTTCCTCCTTTTCAAGGCCGATTTGTTTCAATCTGCTTAGCCTTGTTGACACTCGGTTTCCCATCAAGGGGACAACAGTTACCTTGTCCTTGTCTTTTTCTTTAGAACAACAATTCCTCGTTTTCACCCTTTCCTGCACGGGAAAATGACAATGATTAGCGGTTAAGTCTTTCATATTAATCTCACGTATTTGGTTATAATTCTTTATTGTTTTCCAAATTCATAATACAAAAAGGTTTACATGTTCTACTGAAAAGCCACTGAAATGATCGTCAAAAACATATCTTTTTAGTACTCCACACACGCCCCTGCTTACCCTATTTCATGCCCTCATGAAAACGTTGTAGTTGACATGCAAGGCAGTCAGAGAATAAGCTGGAGAAGGAATCTCATGTGGAGGTCTACAGCCATGATGAGTAACTAGATAATCAAAGAACTGGCCTGTTTGACCCTCACGCATCTCATACAGGACTTGATATCCGGGTGCGGGGTACCAAATAACTGGACTACGAAATCTATATCCTAACCAGGATGGCCCTGCTCTCAAAATGCTTTCGCCATAGAGGTTCAAACAGTTGGTAGCTAATTCAAAATTCTCATATTTAAATGGTTCCCTGAGCTGGATATTCGGATTAGAAATTTGGTACCGAAATTTGGCTGCATCAATGGCAAGGTCTTTGATAGTAAGAAAATATTCTAAACTTTGTCGAATGAGTGCCTCATGCATGGGTCCTAATGTTTCCATGACACCCGGAGTCCTCATGAGGTTTCTATGTGCTTTCCATAACTGCACTGGGTTCCTAGGCTCAGCCCTTACCCACAAATCTAGGCCATTTTCCTGCCTCTGGAAAGTATTATAAGCTTTGAGCCATTTAATATGATTAACCCCGAATGAGATGAATGCTTGCAATTGGATGTCTCCAAAAAAAGGACCAGGGTTCAGCTCAGTCTCCTGATCTAGCACAAGGTTATGCAAATAGAACTCGCATAGCAATCTCTGGACCTTCACCCCGTAGTGTTTACAGCAGTCTATAAAGTCATTAACAATGTTAATTTGTATGGGGGTACCTGCTTTAACAACTTTTATCTTTAATTGTAAATACCGTTCCAGTAAAAACAGAGCATAATTTTTGGCAGGGGCCCTACATGTTAAAACTTCATTGTATAAAGAACACAAGGTATCCATATGCTTGAAAACAGTATCTAGTCTACGAGTTACCTTTGCAACTTTCTCCTGTTCCTTCTGCCAACCTTCAAAGGCCTGGCTTTTGGATTGATTGATGTTCCTAAGCTGCTGCCGTAGTTATTCATACTTCTCACGAGGGATTGTTTGCTCTCTAAGCTATTCTGCTTCTTGCTGGGCCTGTTTCAACATCTTGTGCAACGTTTTTGTCTTTGGATCTCTTCCCCATAGAGCAGTGGAGGCTGGGAGTTTTACCTGAACTTTCTTATTACGTTGTTTTGAGTTCAGAACCCTTATCACCCCTGAGGGTGGTGCCTCCGTCTAGATCTCCTTGTTATCCTTTTCTTTTTTAACATGAATATAAGTTTGCTGCTCTTCATTTTCAAATGGAACAGCAGTCTGTTCTCCAGCATCATTTGGAATAGCGGCTGGATTTTCGGCAGGGTTTTGAACAGCAGGGCGATTTTTGGTCCTTCGCCTTTTTGTCTTGCTGGGTTTTACTGAAGTGGCCACCTTTTTCTTCCCTGTGGGCTTTCTTACCCTCTGCCTGGCTTTCAGGATTCTGATCTGCTGGTGGAGCTGGGCTATTATGCTCAATAATTTCTGTTGTTCCTTTCGCAATTTTCTAATTTCCAAGGTTTCATTAGAAGGAACAGCAGGTTGTCTACTGCGGTTTGGACCGTGACTAGCCCCTGGATCTTCCTCTGGAATTTCCCCTGGTGCTTTAGGAATGAATTGTTCATGTTCAATATCTATTATCTCTTCTTCATCATGAACAAGCAGATTTCCTTCTTCTGCCTCTTCTGCATATGGTTTTTCAGATGCATTTTCCTCTTGGGGTTTGTCATGGAGGTTTGTTGGACTGGAAGGTTGGCCATACTCACCCATATTGGCCAAAACTTCGGCCAATTCATCTTCTCCCACTGGGCCCTGTGGTGGGCTACCTTCCTGCTTGGATTGTTCAGCTTCTGCCTTAGAATGCTCAGCTTCTGTTTCAAAATGCTCAGCTTCTTCCTCTTTTTCTTCTTCGGATTGCTCGGCCTCCTCTTCAGATTGCTCGGCTTCTTCTTCAGATTGCTCGTCCTCCTCTTCAAATTGCTCGGCTTCTTCTTCAGATTGCTCGTCCTCAATTTCTATTGGCTGGCTCAGCCTTCCTTGTATCCGAGCTAACCAGATCAATTTTCTAGGTTTCTCTGGCTGTTCGGGTGTACCGGTGGCATGCTTATGTTTTGCTGATTCCTGGCGTGTTTCTGGACATTCAGATGTACTAGTGACATGTTTTTGTTTTACAAATTCTTTGCGTTTTTCTGGACGTTACGGTGTGCTGGTAGTATACTTACGTTTTAGGGATGGTGTTGTCACCCCTCCCTCAATTATTGCAATTGGCTCTTCCTAACTGCTTTGCTGCTGGGTGAGGCCATGACTAACAATTAATCGAATTAACCCGTGGTGACTGACAACTGACTCTACATGCTGTGCCTTTTTAATCTTTGTGCTACATCATGCAGTAAGGAATTCAAAAGTGCAGGCAGGTTTACAGAGCATTTCTGCTTTAAAACAGCTAAGAATTTAATATGTCGCGGTCTTACCACATCTTTTCTACCCTCGCAAGTGATGTAGCTTTGCACAGTTCTCGCTAATTCTGCCCAGGGTTCTCCTAGCATTGCTGGCAGAACTCCCTTCCCTTTAATTGTCAAGCTCTGGCCTTCGTCCTGGAAGATTTCCATAACCTTTTGTAGTCTTTCCTTTTTTAGTGTCCATATAGGTCCGGTAGCTGGTAGTCCCGAGACTTATGCGATTATATCATCGGTGACTGCTATCTGTCTCCCCCTTACTATGGAGTAATTGTCCTGCAGATTCTGCAGGAATTCCATCGCTACTGTTTCGTTAGACTCCTGCAAGCGGTTGAGATAAGTCAGCCACCCTGCTCTTTCCAGGATCTCCCGGGTAGCAGCTGAGACTGTTAACACCTGCAGTTCCCTTCGAATTGCCCTTCCTCCCATGGTTTCACTGTGGATTCTCAATGGAACAGCAACTGCTTGTGCTGTTTGAAACATAGAGAGGGTAATAGTCGCAAGATTTTGAAGAAAAAAAAATAGAGTATGCAATAGAAATGGCTTATGAACATCAACTTGTGTAATAAAAATAGAAACAACATGTCGTTAAGCCGTGTCGTACCCTAGTACACAACCTTTCCCAAATAGTGAGCTGACACGTAATCCAGGGAATAATGAGGTTAACCTCCCCCCCCACAATGTGATAGGCTGTCCCAGCCGTCAAATAGAGGAGCAGCACCAGACCTGCAACAGAGTCATAAAGGAACAACGTATGAAAATATGCCATGTTTAGAAAAACAACAAATTACCGAAATCGAGGCGTAAAGTTGGATCGCGTATTACGTAAGAGGCTGATGTGATATGATGCGAGGCTGGGGGATAGGACGTCTGTCATACTTGCCAAATCTCAAGTGGTCATTGTCACTTAATTTGCCATGATTGGTGGTAATAAATTTTCATACGATATAAGTCGGGAAATAATATATGATTGGTTCCTAGGATATAAGAAACAAAAGAGTATTAGTGTCTTACCTATTGGTGTAACCAATGTGACTTCAATACCATTAACAGTGCTCTGCTGCCGACAGGTGTCCATAACCTTGGCAGAGTTGTTTATTTCACCCCTGGAACCATGATCCTTTATGTGTATATTAAGGAGTGTAATGTCAAAGTGTAGGCCATTATGCTGGCTTGGTAACCAGTTAGTCATAATGCCATTCACGAGGAAGGAGCGAAAAGTGGACAGGCCGGCTCGTGATGAGACCTCCTATTCCAAGGTTTGTTTATTTAAGATGCCTTTTGGACCATATCCCTGGTGTGGTGGCCATAGTGGGAATGCCACTTCACTTCCATCCTCATGATCATGGTAGGCTGGCTCTTGATGAGACTCCCTATCCTGCATTTGACAACTTATAATTCATGTTTACTTTTTTCTTTTTTCATAAAGTACTTTTCCTTATTTATACACAAAGGGCGGTTCAACACTCCTTAAGAGTAGGAATGGTGGAAGAAGTCTTAACATCTCAATAGGAAGATATAAACCCTTTGCTCTTATTCCTAGACAATAATCAAAGAGGATTAAAGGGATTGTCATTAATAAGATAACCAATCAAAGCAAAATTAGTAAGACAATGACAACAAAAGATGAGGAATAAGTGTGTCCTTCCTTTTGTCCTCTTACCAATACAGAGCCTTATAAAGATAGTGATTTACAATTTGAGGATTTCAGTATGTTGTTATTTTGTATTCATTGCATAAGTGCATAGCTGTGTCTTAAAGACTTTGAAAGAATAGGAGCAAGAAGCATCCTCAATTTAGATCAGCAAAAGGAATGAGCTGTTTCACAAGGAGAGAAAAAGGTATGCTAGTGGTGTTCCCTTTGGAAAGAGGAACAACAAAGGAGCATAGATATCAAAAGTGCAAATGTCGTTCCTTTTGAAAAAGGAACAACAGAACACACCAATGTTGTTCCTTTGAACAAGGAACAGCAAAAATTAAAAAATGCTATTCTCTTGGAAAAGGGCAGCAAAACACTCGAAATGCCGTTCCTTTTGAAAAAGGAACAATAGCCACCAAAAATGTTGTTCCTTTGATAAAGGAACAGCAAAAAAACACAAAAATGCCATTCCTTTGGAAGAAGGAACAACAAGAATCAAATTGCTGTTCCTTTAGAAAAGGAAAAACAAAACAAGCAAATGTCGTTCCTTGGAAAAAGGAACAACAAAAAATCAAAACGATGTTCCTTTTGAAAAAGGAACAGCAAAACAAACAAATGCCGTTTCTTTTGAAAAAGGAACAGTAGAAAATCGAAATGTTGTTCCTTTGAAAAGGAACAACAGAACATCGAAATGTTGTTCCTTTCGAAAAAGGAACCGCAGAACAAACAAATGCCGTTCGTTTTGAAAAATGAACAACAGAAAAATGAAATGTTGTTCCTTTTGAAAAAAAGAACAGCAAAAATGACAGGAAAACATTAGTTCGAACATATGTGCAAGAATGACTCAAAGAAAAGAACTTATGTAAAAACTGTAAAATGAAATGAATTCCTTAATGAATTACAGGTGAGGAAGACTTCTCTTCCTCTCCTAAAATCTCCATATCAATGTCTCGGCGTAGCTGCTGGCAGAAGGATTCCCGAGTGAGTGGTTTGCGATAGAGACGAACTCGGTGGCCATTTACTTTGAAGGCATATCCAGAACCGTCAATGGCGATTAGAGTAAGGGTTCCATTGTCATGTACCTTCTGGATTTCATATCGTCCCAACCAACGAGTCTAGAGTTTGCCAGGGAAGTCCTGAAACCGAGAGTCGTACAACAGAGCCCAGTCTCCCTCATGGAAGACTTTGTTTTTAATGAGCGCATCATGCCACTTAACTCGCTGTTGTTGAATCAGTGTTGTATTTTGAAGTGCAGAGAGCCTAATTTCGTCCAACTCATTGATCTGTTGTAGTCGATTAATCTGTGCCTCGCTTAGATCTAAGCCAACTTCCTGTGTTGTTAGTAATGTTTGGATTTCGAATTCTATGGGAAAAATGGGTTGTTTTCCAAACACCAATTGATAAGGTGAGTACCCAGTGGTGCTTCTCCATGTTTTTCTGTAGGCCCAGAGTGCTTCAGGTAGTATGGCAGCTCGATCACGCCGATGTGACGCAATGGTTTTTGTTAGGATTGATTCTATTACCTTATTGCTGCTTTCTACTTGTCCATTTGCCTGTGGGTGGTATGGAGTAGTGATTTTATGCTGGACGTGATAATTATTGAGTGTTGCAGCTAATCTATTTCCAGCAAATTGTGGTCCTCCGTCTATAATTATTTCCCTTGGAAGTCCATAACGTACAAATAGATGGAACAACAACTGTATGACAAAGTCCTCTGTGGCTCTTGGCAATGCTTCTGCTTCAACCCATTTGGTGACATATTCTGTTGCCACAAGAATGTATGTTTTCTGGTTTGATGATGGGTTGATGGGTCCAACAAAATCAAGAGCCCATCGCTCGAATGGTTCAATAACTAACTGTGGTTTCAGAGGCATCTCGTCAGATTGACTAGGACGTCCTGCTCGCTCGCAGCTGTCATAGGCTTGGACAAATTTCTTTGCATCTCTGAAAGTCGTGGGCCAATAATATCCTGTCTGTAGTACTTTATGTCCTGTTCTATGCTCAGCAAAGTGTCCATCATGATAGGATTTTAGGATGTCAAAGATTTCATCTTCCCGAACACATCTCCTGATATGCATGTCTGCCCCTGTGTGAAACAAATAGCCCCCAATCCACGAGAATCGAGTACTCTTCTGAACAATCTGTTTGCATTCATTAGGGGTTAGGTGCTTTGGTAGTTTTCCTACTGCGAGGTAATTGGCAACATCAGCATACCAGGGTGTTTGAACGGCAACAACAAATAGATGTTCGTCCGGAAATTGATTTTCAACTGCTGCTGCATGATTGGCTTTGGCATTCTTGAGAGAAAATCGGCCACAGGGTTTTCTTTGCCAGGTCGATCCTTGATTGTGATATCGAATTCCTGCAATAAAATTAAACATTATAGTTATTCTGGCATTTGTGACAGGCTTATTTGCTAAATATTTTATGGCAGAATGATCTATATTCAAGATAACAGGATATCCTGTAATATAATGTCTAAACTTATTGACAGCATGTATTACTGCTAGGAATTATTTTTTAGTAACAGTGTAATTTAATTCAGCAGGGGATAAATTTTTGCTGATGTAATAGATAGCATATGATTTTTTATCCTCTTCCTACCCAAGGACTGCGCCAATGGCTGTATCTGAGGCATCAGATGATATCTGGAATGGTAAATCCCAGTTTGGTCCTCGAAGGACTGGGGCTGTGGATACGAGCTTCTTTAAATCCTTGAAAGCACGCTCACATTTTTCTGTCCAAAGAAAATCAACGTTACCAGTTAGTGCATATAAAGGTGCAGCGATGTGTGAATAATGTTCTATAAATCGTCTATAATAACCAGAGAATCTGAGAAAGCTACGTGCCTTTGTTTGAGTAGTAGGAGTGGGAATGAGCAAAAGTATTTGGATTTTGGCTGGGTCTACCTGAATGTCGGCTGCTGAGATATAGTGTCCTAGGATAAGTCCTTCGGTCATCATCATGTAACATTTTTCGTGGCTTAAGCAAAGCCTGGTAGCGATGCAGTATTGTAGGACCTTTTCTAGGGTGTCTAGTGCTGGATCAAACTCATCTCCATAATGTGTAAAGTCATCCATGTATACTTCAAGTCCATCATTTATTAAATCTGCAAAAATGCTAAGGATAGCCCTTTGGAATTTGGCAGGAGCATTACATAAGCCAAAAGGTAGAACTCGATAAGCAAATGTTCCCCAAGGACAAGTAAAAGTAGTTTTGTCCTGGTCTTCAGGGGAAATCTGAATCTGATTGTATCCACTGAATCCATCCAGGAAATAAAAGAATTTCTTTCCTGCTAAAGTATCTAATACTTGGTCTATGAATGGGAGAGGAAAGTGGTCTTTTTGCGTTGCTTTGTTTAGTTCCCTGTAATCCACACAGATTCTCCATTTCCCATTCTTTTTCGGTACCACCACAAGCGGAGAGACCCATTTACTATCAGAGGTAGGATAGATAACATTGACATCTAAAAGTTTCTGAAGTTCAACTTTTACCACATATTTTAGATGAGGATTAAGTCTCCTCTGTGGTTGACGAACAGGTCTGGCATCTTTTTCTATATAAATATGGTGTGTACATAATTGGGGGTCAATTCCTTTCATATCAGGGTAATCCCATGCGAATGATTCTTGATATTTTCTCAACAAATGGATGAGCTTCGTTTCTTGTTCAGGTGTGAGGTTGGCATTAATATTTAAGGTTTTTCTTGGTTCAATTTCCACAATTTTACTATTTGCAACAGAAGTAACAGGTATTGTTTGATCATGCATATCTTTCAGAGGATCTTCTTCTAATTCATTATCAAATGCTGCTTCTATCATGTGACATTGTGTGCAAGATCCAGATTCAGTTTGACTAATGAATTTATTAATGGCATCATCTTCTGTCTGGTCTTTAAAATCAAGTGCCTCTTGTATAGTTAATGGAGATCTAATATTATCAGTAAGGTATGATACAGGGTGCTTGTTAGTTTTAATTATTGTGACATTTGGCTGCGCTGGAGGATATAGAACTAAATTTTTGATATTTGGTCCTTTGATTATGGTGATATTTCCTTGTCGACAGCCAATATAAGCATCGGCAATGGCAAGCCAAGGTCTACCTAGGATTAGCAGGTGTCCATCAAGTCAGGTTTTTGGATTAATTATCAGGAAATCAGTTGGATATTCCCAGGAATCTACGGAGACCATGACATCATGTAAAGTACCCTCCGGTCTAACCACAGATCGGTCAGCCAATTCTAACAAAGTAGAAGTGGGTTCTATAGATGTAATGTCGAGCTTCTGGCAAGTAGTGGTTGTTAAAATATTGATTGCGGCTCCTAGATCCACTACGACATTAGACAGGGTCTGACCATAAATTTGAACAGTTACAATTGGATTTCCTGGGTCTTCATATTTAATGGGTGTTTCTTTCCCTGATAGTAAATCAGATAAAGTGCTGACCACTTGGACTCTTGGATTATTTGTTATATTCCTCCTTGGTTTCTTTATGCACAATTCTTTGATAGTTTTTGCGTATATAGGAATGTCTTGAATGGCTTGGAGGAATGGAATTTTTATGTACAGATTTTGTAATTCTCCCAGAATGTCAAAGTCAGGGTACTGTAAAGGTTGAGGTATGACTAATTGTTCTGGGAATGAAGGAGAGGATGTGGTTGCTTGATTATGAGTCTGCTTCCTATTCACATCCTCTTGTTGCAAGAGATGTTCTTTTGGTAACTGATCTTCAATATGATCTATTTTATCTCCCTCAGTTTCAGTAATACGTCCAGATTGTAACTGAAGATCATTGCACTCCCTCAGGTCAGGTCCTATTTCTAGTCATTTTATGATTTGAAGATATTGGACCGGTCTGTTATTTGGATTAGGGTTGGGTTGGGCTGGGAGTTGCGGTCTGAGATTAGACTGGGGATTTTGTTGTAACGCTGGCAGAGTAGGTTGAGGAAGTGGAATAGTTCCTACTGGCATCGGTCTCTGCTAGTTTGTCTGCCAGGCTGAACTTTGTGAAGTAGGGGGGGTCCATTGTGGAGGATATGGGCTATTTTGCCAATATGGTGGAGTGTAAGGGAAATTCGGCCAACCAGATTGGCTTGCCTGATTCAGCCACGGGTTTGAAGAAGGAAACGACTGTGGTGACCAGTTTGAAAATGGGGGTTGGGACTGACGTTGCCACATACTATATTGTTGAGCATTATACTGTGGAGGCTGAAAAGAAGAAGTTGGGTCTGGAAACATACCAGATTGTCTCGGCTGCCAATGGTGGCACTGGTTGATCAAGTACACCGATTCTGGTTCTTCTTCCGCTTCCTTATATACCGCTTTCAATCCAGGAAGTGAGGTGCAGTTCTCCGTAAGGTGATCCTTTGTACAGATGGCGCATGTTTGGACTATATCTAGTGGACATTCCTTGTGACTATGCTTTTTCCTGCATCGGGGACAGAAGATCGCCAAATTCTGTTCTGCCTCCATCTACTTCTATTTAGCCTACATAATATCAAGTTGTGTAGTTAGTGTCCCCAGAATATCGGTTTTAAAATTTTCCAATAAATTTCCAATTTCTACACGTGTTACCCCTTTTGTTGATATTTTGTTATCCCTTACCAACTGATCATGTTCTGCCGGTTTTACTCTTGTGCTGCCTCTCGAACTCCTGATACATAAATCAATGATGTTAGCCAAATTTTCTTGATAAATATCCCCTTTTCCCATGATGTTTAATGTTTCAATCCATTGTTCCTTCATGCCCTTTATCAATGCAGTTTTTAACACATTATCAGGTAAAGGTAGTGATGCATAAGGAGATCTTTGTAGATTGTACTGAAAACGTTCCGCATACTCCTCTAATGTTTCATTCGGTTTCGCTGTCATTTGGAATATTTCGTCCTTTAATTCTCTAGTCCTACAATAATCCTGATATTTTTTTAAGAAATATTCTTTCATTTGATCCCAATTGTTTATGACCCCACCACCTAGTCCCATAAACCATCTTAAAGTAGCCCCTTTTAATGTAGAGGGAAATAATTTCAGCTTCTGGGGATCGGTGGTGTAATCATATCCTCTGCACAACACATCAAATTCGAATAAAAATGCATCCGGATCTTCTGATGTGAGACCGTGAAATGTAGGGATATGTTGAAGAGGGATTGCTTTCATGGGCGCATTTGCTACAGAATCCACTATAGGGTATTGTAGTGTGGAGGTTTGAGTGTTTGGCTGGTTCTGAGCCATAGGATCGAATATGTGCCAATAAAATTCTGGGATATCTAGGAGGGTATCCCTAGGTTGAGAGGGAATAGCTTTGACAGGGATAGTTTTAATAACACTTCCTTTATCTTGGATAATGAGAATACCTGATGTCCGAGGAGATTGGGTTCCTTCAACAATGATTTTTGCAGCGCTCCCCTTATCTGGGCTATTTAATGGCTGATTTGTCCCAATAGGAGATCTTGGTTCCTCGGTTTCCCCTGTTTCTCCTTCTTCTTCACAAAGGTTGCTGAAATTCCCTTCCTGCAATATTTTTGGAGTAGAATTTTCAATTTCTTGAAAGTCCTGCTCTTCAGTTTGACTATGCGCCTCAGAAAAGGCTACAGATAGTGGTCCTGTGTCCTGAGGGGAACTAGTAGGTTGTTTAGAAATGATTTTCCTAGGGCCTACTGATGGCTGAGATTCTGTTTTCTTATAGATTTCGTCTATGAAGGCCATTCGGCCAAGGGTCACCAGCCCCTTAGCTTTTTCAGGTTTGGATGGAAGTTTGATATTCATTTCTGGTTTTTTCTGCTTAGTCATGCACTCAAATGAACTAGTAAATTCTATTCAAACAAAGCAACAACAAATCTGTTAGGAAAGCGGACAGTGGAGCAGGGCTTTTGCATGCTCCGTACGTAGGTTCTTACCTTCCGTTTTTAAGATCCAACTCTTCCCTAGCAGGTTCGTACACTACTCTGAAAAAGGCAAATGGATACACTCTTTCCCCGACAACGGCACCAAAATGTAGAGCTATAAAAAGGGTCTCTTTCACCTCTAATTACCTCACATTAATATGTCAATCCGGGAGCATTTTGTTATTTCAAAGAGTGTCTCAGTCTGAGGATATCACTTGTCAGAGTAATGCTAGTAGTACAGCGTTCAAAAATACAAGAGTAAACGGATGCTAGTCTATAACTAAGTTACTTCAAAAGAGTAAATCACACACTCAGAAAACTAGGCAACTTATCAGTCAAGGGTTTGGCAGCAATAACCCATCCCTTTGGAAACTGATGGAAAGGAAATTAGAGCGTGGACCACAGGTCTGGGAGCTTGACAGTCAATGTCGAGGCTCACTACAGCCTTAGATCTTCTCTCACACCAAAACAACAAATGCTGGTAAATGGAACAACAAATAGAAAAATGGAACAACAAATAAGAAAATGAACAACAAATTTGTAATGGGACAGCAATTCTAGAATGGAACAACAACTAAATAACTAAGTCTCGCGAGTAGTAATCAGAGTTAATCTACTAACTCAAATGCAATCATCATAATCAAACATGCAATCCTTCACTTCTTAAGGCAAATCAAGCAGCACACACTAATAGAACAACACTAATTACTGATAAGTTATAGAACAATGCTTGGAACTCATATACACACACAACACGCTTGAACAGTAATCTGATGTAACATCAATCTTAATTAACAGGAACACGACTGCGTTTCAAAATAGAGCAGCATTACTTTTGAATCCAACAATCGTAAAGAACACAGCGTCAGATGAATTCTATAACATGAATGTACAGCTCTGTAAGGAAACGATAATAATATTCGGTCAAGACTAATAATATTCAATCAACTTTAAAAGGATCAGTAATATAATGCAGAGTCAATGTAACAGTTTTGTTTGTAAAAACCTTAATGAATTAATCTTAACAGAGCATGTGATGTAAATTTATAAAGCATGTCAGATTACCAAATACGACGATAAGCAAATCATGCAGAAATCAAATCGTAGTAATACGGAAGCAAGTGTCCTCCGGGGCCGGGCCCTTAGCCTCCAAGGGTACACCGCTTTAAGTTAATCCAGGCGCAGAGATAAGATAATCATCAAGTTTGTATTAATGCATGAAACAAGAGTACAATGAACCAAGTCTTATCGTAACTCGATGATCAGAGTTTTGATCTTTAACAAAAATTACATAAAAGCATCCTCCTCAAAGCTAACAATGCTGTCCCTTTATATAAAGGTGCCGGCGGAGATGTCTAAGTAACAAAATAGATAAAGCAGCGATCCCTTAGGATCAAGGATCCTGAGGGATTCACAAAACTGTTAATTCTTAATCATCTCTTTTCTCCTACGCCGAGCTGGTGTCTTTTCCTCCCTTTTAAGGCCGATTTGCTTCAATCTGCTTAGCCTTGTTTGCACTCGGTTTCCCATCAAGGGGACAGCAGTTACCTTGTCCTTGTCTTTTTCTTTAGAACAACAATTCCTCATTTTCACCCTTTCTTGCACAGGAAAATGACAATGATTAGCGGTTAAGTCTTGCATATTAATCTTACGTATTTGGTTATAATTCTTTATTGTTTTCCAAATTCATAATACAAAAAGGTTTACATGTTCTACTGAAAAGCCACTGAAACGATCGTAAAAAACATACCTTTTTAGTACTCCACAAAGATGCCCATGTTTCTATATAGCTCAGTGTACTTGACATAGGGATGTTAAACCTTATATAGGTTAAAGAATAAGACATAGAAAGATTCTCAGAAGACCATTCTCCCCATATAGGTTAGTGTACAAGACTTAAGGTAAAACCCTATATAGGTCATAGTACAAGACACAAGGAGATTGAATTTTCATATTATTGATCAATCTACCAAACTAGTCTTCCTCTTTAGGTCACATTGAATTAGGAACTAAAACCCTATCTAGGCCAGTGTGGCATGAGAAGAATAACATGATATAAGAATATCACTACCCCCTCTCAACCAAAGAGGGAATCTCCACAAGTCCAATTTATGAAAAATACAAATTCATCTATGGAGAGTTTTATCAGCTACATTTTCCTTGGTGGAGATATACTAGAGCTTCACTTCTCCGCTCTATACCAAGTCACGAATTTAGTGATACTCGGTGCCAATATATCTGGCCTACCACAAACCACTAGATTCTTCATGAAACACATAATATCATTGTGGTATCCAACAACAAACCAATAAATTAGCAAGCAATATCAACACCAAATTTTTAGCTTAAGCTCTTATATATATTCAGCAGAATTAAATTTCAAAGAAGATTATTTCTTGATCATCCAAGAAACCATAATAGAGCCCATATAGTACTCAATACTTTGAATCCAATCATAGTAAGAGAAACATACTTTAGGAAGTAGTCATCAGTACCATGACCATGCTCAAGATTCATATGAAAGTGTTTACTGCAAAGCACCAATCAATTGCTTGTATGTAGATTTGGTAATGGAGAATCGAATTCTTGTAGCTTCTTTATGGTAGTTTTCATGGAGCTAAGTTCCTACAAGATCTTGTTAACTAGCTTCCATTACCAAAGGAAAGACTCACCATGGTTTATGCAAGATTTCCTTACATATTAATGCCAAGATACTTCATTTAGTAGCCAAATCCCTCTTACAGTGAAGGATCAAATATTTAGGATTTGTTAGAAGAAGGCAATCCATATAAAGAATAAAAGTTACATGTTCATCCTTCGCAAACTTGATGGGATCAACTTCAATTTATATCAAGTGAAATTGGAGTTAATCAGAGTGATTTTCCAATTCAGAGGAAAAGCTTCTTTAGGTTCCACATCATACAATCTTGAAGGAATTCATCTAGCTTCATATTATTTATCTTGGATCAAACTTATTTTGTTAACTTCCCCTTTAATTGATCATAGATGTTCTCATCATTTGTCAAAATGATCACATAAAAATATTATCTTCGATAGATATGGATCAACATCATTCTTTAAAGGCTTCAGTCCATTATGAGAGTCACAATGGAATACTTCAATCAAGTTGATTTGGTTTACTCCCTTTGAATCCAATGCTCATCAATATTGGTCTTACATTAATAGCCACAACCTAAGAAATCTTCATTAAGTACCTACAATCGCATTACGAAGTCAAGGAAGAAAAAATAAAACCAAGAAAGATATAGAAAAATGAGACAATAATGGGCATAATTAGGAAAATAATTATCTCTTGAGAGTATATCAACTCCCTCTTTATCTAGTATTTTGTTCATTATTAGATTTTCTTTGTCCATATCATCATCCAGAAGTTAGGATTTATTCTTTCAAGGAGAAGAAATCAATGTTAGGGTTTAGTACATAAACCCTATATCTAGGGTTTAGTGCATGAACCATAGATTTATTTATTTAGTTCAAAGTCCAACCCTATGCACTTATCCCTGTATAATTACATTATCAATCATGGGGTACTAACCCTAGGTCTTTCAAGCCCTAGCTAGACATCAGAACCGAGGTAATGTCATAATCAGATTGTAGTATTAGTACTTCAACCAAGTGATCTCATCAAATGAGAAAGCTCTTTAACACTATTATAATCATCATGGATAAGGAGTGATTAAATATTCAAAGAATCATCTTCTAGATTTTATTTGAGATTTTATTGTACTCACACATGTTCTTCTAACTCATACCACTCTTTGTCCAACTGTAGTCCATATCTTATACTTTAGAGTAACTTAGAGCCCCAATAATTTAATATTGTATACCAAAACATAGAGACCAAACTTGGATTGTAGTTTACTAGGTCTTGACCTACTTAATTTTGAACAAAATATTATTTACATGGGGAAATTTTATTAGCCTTCAAGAACACAATCACCAAGTTTCATATCAAGAGTATAAATTTTGGTCAAAAGGGGAGACTTTAGACCAGAATTCTTAATCAACCATAAGAAAAAATTCTATAGCTCAGATTTCAAATTGTCACTATACAAATGAAAACACTACCAAAGATAGTCATAGATTTCTGAGTTATGATTTTGAATGCCAAAAGGGTAAAAGGTAATGACATTAAGGAATCTTATATCATACCTTATATTCTCCCAAAACCCTTGAAGCTTCCAAAGGGAAAGGGCTGATACTTCAACCTTTCTTCTTCAACCTGAGCTTAGTTTTGAGAAGAGAAAGGTGTTTCCATGATCAAACTATTGACCTTCAACCATCATCCTTTACCAAACAATAGTGACAAGACTCAGATGACACATTCCCCTAGGTTCAAACTTCAAAACTTTAGAGATAAAGCTAATATATGTGAAATGACCTAGGAACAAATTTCGAAAGGATATAATCTAAGGCACAATCCTCGAATCAGGTTGAAACTACTTGAATCAAGCCTCAGGCCTTTGGATCAGGCTATTAATAATTTATCTTGAGCCACAAAACCTTTATTTGGTGGCATAAATCTTCAAATCAATTCCTCAGACCACTGCTAAAGAAGTTACAGTATGATAGATATCAGACTGAGATGATATTCATGGGGATCTGGACAAAGGATCTCATACAAGATGTCTATTGATTATGATGAGAAGATGATCAAGGGCATTTTCCAAGAAGTGATCTGCAACTTACTTCCCTTACTCCAACTTTGGTACCATGTTAGAAATCCATGTGCAATACAATAAAAGAAATAATTTTCTTGTTTTTCATAACTTCAAATAATTATTTGTGAGGTTGGTAGTGGTTCTATAAATTTATTCATCCATAAATAAATAAGTAAACATAAAAAATAAAAATAAAATAGTAAGGAAAAATCAGGGATCACAATGCAAAATAAGGGACACCATAAATTAGGTCTAGGACCAGGGAAAAACCCAACCAATTCTTTTCTTAGAGATTTACTTCAAAAGACATCAAGCAAAGGTATATACTGATCTAGGAAGGATACCACAAGTGAAAAATATGAATGTTAGACATCCAAAAAAATTCCCAAAGGAAAGGTTGAACAAGGCTAGAACATACCCTTCCTTAAGATCTAAACTTAATGAATAATATATCTAAAAGAGAAACAATTTAGATCTATCATCATTAGACTAGAATCAATGTAGCGGAGATTATATCTAATACAAAATAGATTATATCTACCACCAAAGGGTTTAGATATATCACTGTAGAGCTCAAATATGTCACAATGCTTGGATATTTGTTATAGACACTAGTAGAAAATGAGAAATTAGTTACTAAGTGGTTAAAAACATTAGTCACCACAACTTTTCCAAGTGAAATACTACCAAAAATGAGCAATCTTTGGTGACCCAAATAAAAATGACTAATATAAATAACTAATTTATTCCCGGGATAAAATATATGACTAGATAATAACTAATAAAACTCAAAATGACTAATGTGAATGACTAATTTAGTCTAGGAACAAAAAAATGACTACCTAACTTAATTGTGTACAATAATCTACATTTCAATGAAACTAAAGCCACTAGGAACCACAATGAGAAAAATATCCAAGACCGTATGAAGATCTCATTGCCGTCAACATGTACCTCAATGCAATATCAATAAAAGAGACAAGGTCAGTACCATCAACACAATACAAATGCATGTTTCCATAAATTTAAGACACATGCCCATCAAACTCAATAGGATACACAAAAAACAGATGGACACCACCGTCATCAAAATACATATGGCTATTACCATCATTGAAAGGTTGTTAAGTTACGTAGGATAATGTGCCTTTGAAGTTACTCTACGAGGTTGACTTATTGTGAAAATCGCATAAAACATGAGAGAAATCCTTTGATATTGGCTACAATAAACACCTAACAAGAATCCAAGTGATATTTAGAGGTGTCGTGGCTCTGCTTCTCCCTTGAAATCATTGACTTCCTTGCTTTGCATTGCAATCCAAAGGCCTTGTGAAATATATGGGTGGAACCCTATATGGTTTTGAGGTAGGTTACATGAGTTCATCTCATCATCTTCATTATTATCAAGTAACTATTTGTATCACCTTCCATTATCAATATTCAATATCTGCATGTAACGTTTCGTATTGCTCTCCAATCCAAATGTGAGAATGATATCATTGATACCTTGCTAACCTCAATCAATATTTGACTCGATAAAAGAAGTAATCAATAGTAAAGTCATGAAATACTAATATTGTAAGCAAGAATTGAGTATGAGTGAGGAGAATAACAATTTTCCCTTTTAATCTCCCAAAATAAAATTAATATTATAGAGACAAAATTTCCATTTTATATTTAAATAATGTTTTTTTATTAGAAAATAAAAACCTACCTAGCCCATTATCCAATATAGCAGAATTAGAAGAAAAAATACCATTTAATGGTGGCTCACATTCCAAATTCCCGCCATTTTATTTACAAACCTTATGGAAAGAGACCCATGTTCCAAAGTGAGTAAGAGGAGGGAGGTGCACACTAAAGTTTATGCTTGAAATTAAGAGATATTCCCATTAATTATTGAAAAGGAATGAAAAGGAAATGAAGAAGTTGTAAGATAGTGTATGGTTTGAATTGTGATGATAGATGGAAAAAAAAATAGATTTTTGTTTTCGTGGGTGGGTGGATTGGCAAGAAGAGGGAGAAGACAAGGAATCACAGGGAGGAAGAATTCAAGGTAGTTGTTTTTGGAAGTCGATAATAATACTTATCAATTTGTGTATTTGATATGGCATGATCGCACCTACAAGTTAATGTTTCATAATTGGAATATACTTCGAGGTCCTGCCATGGTCATCCATGGCATCCATAAATGCATAAACAATTTGAGCTGAGAGAAATGAGAAATACATCAAAATGTTTTAGTTGTGCATTTTTTTTCTTTCAATCTTTGCTTTGTACTATTTTTCCACTTTCCCTAGTTACTAAACATCATTCAAAAACTAGATATTTAGCTGAATGTTCAATATATTAAACAAAACGTAGGAAATGGAATTGACTTTGGTTAACCCTTGTCTAATGGTTGTTTATGATTCTTTCAACTCATTTTGAGCACACTAGCCACATCCACCCCAAGGAAAAACCAAAATCAAAAGACAAAAGATAGAAAATAAACATACCTTGATCTTAGTACCAAGGGTTAGCTTAGTAGGTCAAGTCTTACTCGGTAAAACACATCTACTACTCAAAGGTCATGGGTTCAAATCACTCAACACTATTAGGGTCAATCACTGTGGTTAATCTGATAGGAGGTGACTCCTTTGAGCGGATCTATGTGGCATACATATTTCTTATATGTAATGGTTACCATTCTCCAAGGACCATGAACCACGTAACCTACCTTGAACTTCAAGTCCATCATCAATTTTGTTGGGATTCATTTCACTTGGTTATTTAAATTGGGATTCTAAAGCGTATGAACTATAAGCTAAAGTGAATAGAGAAAGGAAAAGAGAATAAAAGTAATAAATATTTTCCAACTTGTTAGAATATCTACTTGGTTTCTCTAAAAGTGTCTTCACAACGTGCCTTTAACAACACGTCTTTTGTAAGTTTAGATCCAAGATGGTGGAGGGTGCACTAGAAAAACCTCCAAGTGAGGCATATTTGCTTGATGCAGACAGTTGAAAGTCTTTTAATAGATGATATATTTTTAGCAATTTTTATTCCATTCATGGTTTTTCTAGAACTAGAATATGTTTCTTTTCTTAAACTAGAAAAATAATTATTTTATAAGAAGTAAAAAATATATTCGATATATTTGGAAAGTGTTTTTAGCAAAATTTTCTTTCCATGGTAGCCCAACATATGAGTCTAGAGTAGGAGGGTGCACGCATTTGGGGTACATTTCCTTCTGTAACATGATTTTCCATGCAGGTTGGGAACCAAGACAGATTTAGTCCAAACTTGATTGTAACGCATGACCCTTTGCTATAGTTATAAATACAACACATGAGAGTATTGTGAGGTATTCTATATTTGGGCCCTTCATTGTGGATTTAATTTTTTTCTTATTTAATACGATGATAGTTGTAAGTTTGAGTGTTTAATTTTGACATATTGATAGTTTTAGTTGTTTTTCATAAGTCATATATATTTTTAGATCAATGTGTTGTAGCTCTACTTACCATCGTCTGTAAATTTAACATAGTATGAGGGTACATTCTTAAATCTTCTAGGATTCCATGTATATGGATGGATAGTAGGGATACTACTTCATATAGGGAAGTTTTGTTAGAATGTTTTAAGAATGGGATGTCTAAGATCTATTCTATACCTATGATAGTTTACTGAAGGTTTCTTATTTTTTTTTTCTTAGATTTGTAATGTAGGAGTGACATTGTGACTACGTTTAGACTCAAATATGAAGATGGATTGGAAGGTCCCTACAATTTTGCTGCTTGTATTTGTCATTTGCATTTTATTTTGAAGGAGCATGGACCTTGTTATCCTATCAAAAAAGAGGTTGAAACACTAGATTCCTAAAATCCGAGTTGCATGTCTCTAGACTTTTGCAAATTAGAAAGTTTGAATCAAATTGAAAAGGAGGACAAATTTCAGATGTATGTGAAACCATTACTTCAATCTCATTATTAGGTAACATTAATTGATGATTCATTTATTTAGCTTAGAAGCTTTATGTTTATGTCATCAAGACCAAGGATGAGGTCTTTGGGAATTTTTTAGAGTTCAAAGCTTTTGCATAAAAATAAAAAAGGTGAGAATATTGAATTGTTGAGATCCGATAATGGAGGATTATATACCTCCAAAGAGTTCAATACTTTTTGTAGGGAAGTAGAGATCAAGAGCGAGTTGACAATGCCTTACAAAACACATCAAAATGTGGTTGTAGAGAGGAAAAATATGCCCATCATAGAGACTTCTAAGGCAATGATCCATGACATAGATCTTCCCATTTATCTTTGGCAATATTCATGTTGTACAATAATCTACATTACAAATATGTGACCTCACTAGATATTGAAGGATAAGACACCAAAAACATATTTCATTGGTGAGAAACCAAAAGTATCACATTTTGGTGTTTTTGGTTTTCTTGTATTATTCATATCATTTGGGAGAAAATAACCAAGTTGGAACTGTCTAGTTTGAAAGGTACTTTAGTGGGGTACAACGAGAGATATAAGGTTGAAAAAGTCTATATTTTTTCGAAATGGAAGATGGTTCTCAACTAAGATGTCAAGTTTCATGAGGACGCATGGTCCATTAAGCCGTAGTGTCATGCAACAAATATTGGGGAGGAAGAGAAGCTTTCTTCCTCAAATTTTGTTCCACAAAATCTAGTGAAACCAAATTGAAATCAGTTACATACTAGTACAGTGGAGGTACAAAGAGCATTTTTCCTTCTAGTTCAATTACGAGGCACAAGAACAAGTAGGAGCATGTAAATATTGGAAATTTCCATAATGTATTTCTTTGACGAAATATCCAAAGGAAGGCAAGGGATCTTTGCCATAAAATTTTCTATTTAGGGACTTCCTTAATTGGGTTGAAGCCCACCGACCATCTCCAAAATACATAAGAATCCTTTTCATCGAACCCAAGGCATAGATGAAATCATATATTAACATCCTCCTCCTTTAAAAAATGAATTCAAAACAACAGTTAAGCAACATACTTACCTTTGGCTGACATTGGAGGATTGAAAACCAACTCTTGTTAATCCAATCTTTCATTTGAGCACCAGTCATTTTATAAAACTCCCAATGCCCACTTAATACCCTTTTTTAGGCCTCACAACGTTATCCTAATATACATCCACCCCAAGGATAAGGCTTTCAACTTCCTCTTCCACCATGATCATATTTTTCTTTTTCTTCTAGAATTCTCATTCAATGAATCCTTACGAGGCATATCTTTTCTAAGAGAATTATCATCTTCCGCTAATGGATAATCTCCTACTTCGTTTTCCGTCACATGTAGAGATTTGGAGCACCCCACTCGACCTGTAATCTCATTCTCAGTTGGAATGGTAATGTCTATCAATTCATCCATGTCAGATATGTGTTCAATCAAAGAAGCTTGACCTGCCATGTCGACTACTATCTTGGCACTTCCATAATCCAGCCAAAAATTCAAATAAGACCTGGAAAAATTAACTTTAAATGTTCCAATTTACAATAGAAAACTTAAGGGTATCATAGACCACTAGATTCTTTGATTAAATTGAAGGAAGAAGAAACCCCAAGAAATCAACAATACATCTCATCCCCACGAAACCCATTGATTGGATACAACCATATTTCAAATATCATAACCATCCATTCACAACATTCTATGGCAACAAATGGCCTAAAAGTCTATGGGACTATCTGACAATAAAATATCACTATCAGATATGACCAAGTCCAGAAGTCAGAGATCATAGGTCTAGGAATTTTAGGAATGTGGAACCACAATCAATAAGACACCAACCACATAACTTGCCTTGCGTAGGAACCAATCCTAGAATAAATAGGTTCTGGCCAATCACTTGCTTCAATGAGATGCCTAATAAATATGGGGTGTTCAAGTTTCCAAATTAGAATCACTTTGATGACACAATGTGGTAGAATATCAATTGGGCGATTAGATCTAATCTAAGTAAATATTCCACTTAAATTCCTTTCTTATCACCACTCCAGAGTCCATTAATGGAATGAACTACAAATTCAAAATAATGTACCTCCTTAACTACCTCTTTAACTAATGACGAATATGCTTGTTGGTCCTCCACCCTTACCAGAGAATAAAAACACAGAGCTGAAGCCAATGGTTTCAAAATTAAAAATTTGCAGGACCATTGAAAACTTCATGTCAGGATCATGCAACTCCACGTAGCCCCTATATCAATCATGCATAAACTATAATCTCATTCAAGGATATGGGCGCTCCCAAGATATAATCCAAGATATTTCCAATTGTATAGTCAAAGCCTCTCCTACCAGAGACACGAAATAAACAATTCCAGGCACAACTCCATAACGATAGCAGCAAAACCACATGAATCCCCAAGTTACATATAGTCACATACCGGGCAACAACAACAACATCTACACCAGCATAAACTACACTAAATTAATCTTGTTCTATTCAAATAATTGTTCCATTTCTAGTGCGTGAAGACTTGGTAAACTTAGGTGAATATTTTGAAATAAATTAATATTTAAATTTTCTTTTAAAAGTGGTCTGACAAGGTGATGAGCCTAGGTATTGCAATAAGAATGCTGAAACTCCCAGGGCTACCAACTTTACTTTTCAGCCTGGGTTTCATACAAACTTGGAGGAGATAGTGCTATATGTGCAAGTAAAAGTGAAGATTGTTTAATGAATTTAGTGTGTCCTAAATTGCTACATTAATTATCAATTCGGGATTTGTATACTGATGAAGTGTGGCGCACTATATGTGCAAGACAACCTCTTTCTTACTTTTTATCAATTTTATCTTGTTTTTGGGGGTTTTATCTTGGTTTGTCTCCTAATGCAAATGATAATCGTATTCCTAAGTTTTAAGAATACTTTAGAAGGCAAGTTTGGGTATAGATTTTAGGGCAATTATGTCCTCTATAATGATTTCCAGAACTTAACACTTCAGAAGGTCTTAAAACATACTAGTGATGAAATTAATATTGAACAAGAATGAAAATGTGCTGCTATTCAAATCAAACAAGTAATGAACTATTGATCATGAAATCATTATCTGTACTGCTTATCTAAATACAAAAAAGAAGAAGAGTTAAGCCACTGCACTCAACAAATCAAAAACTGCAAACTAATAAAAGTAAAATCAATTTACTTCATTCATAGTTCGATAGCTCGCCAAGTAGTCTAAGCTATGGTTCTGGAGATAGCATCAATGATATGAGGAATTTTTTATCTAATTTTAGAAAAAATAAAACTAAAATCAAATCACATCATTCATATTCTGATAGCTCGCCAAGTAGTTTAAGCTATGGCTCTGGAGATAACGTCAATGATATGAGGAATTTGATACCTAAACTAACTGACAAAGCAAATGAATAAAACTGAAATCAAAGCATAATTGAAATTGAAAAGCTAAGGAAAGAAAAGTCAGCAGAGAGGCTAATCTCATGTCACTAGTTAGTGTAAAAATTGTACGAAAATGCCCAGGCCTACTCTATCCTGAAACACACACACTGATCAGTGTTAGCAACGATATACAAAGCTTGAAAAATCATGTACAAGAATGAAATGTTAATATCATAACAAATGAAATATGCACAGGTGGATAACTATGAAATATGTGCAATGGAAATGAGGAAACAATACATAAAAACTTTACAGTAATAAGGAAAAAAAAACCTCAGCGTGCAGGGGCCCTTTGCATGGCCTTGGTCAGCACGGTATCAGTCTAGAATTATGCTCATGAAATCATATAAAACAAAGTTTGATTATATTGCAAAACAGAGGAAGAATCCTCTCGTTGCATCAACAGGACCAGTTCACGGGACAGTACAAAGACTAACAGCAAAACAACAACAAAAACTAACTAGCTATATGCGTGTGCAAACACATTATTTATAGAGAAAATTACATAACTATTTTATTATGAAACAACTTCAACAGAGGACACATAAAAAGACAACGTCCATGAGTTTAGCATGGTGGTTGACGAGATCATTCAATCTATCAAAAGATGGCTATTAGATCTATGTCGTGGAGGCAATCTACAGTTGTCAATGTGACCCCATGGATCTAGGAATGGCCTCAGAACCTTCACGTGTTGAAAAATAGAGACCTGCTATTGTAGGACTCCTTCGTTTGACCACCATTGACCACGGCTTTCCTTAATGAATCCAGTTAAACCAATAGGAATTGATCCATGTTCAGATCATTCCTGAACTGCCCACGTGCCTTGTTTTGCTTGATGACACCTGCAACCTAGAGTTTAACAAAAATAGCTGCGGAAATTTGAATCAGTTGTGGAAAGTGGCTGCATTCCGCAACTAATGAGCAAAATCTAATTCAAATAGCAAACACAAAAACATAGTTATAAAACCACTTAAATGCTCTTTTAGAATCAATATGCAATGATATTTGATAGCTTATGAGGTACTAGTGAGGGGAAACAGTCTAGGAAAGTGTGTAGGAGAGATGTAATTTTAGGGCTCAATAAAGGTCCTGCCTATTCTCACTGCTAATCGGGCAAGAGACCCAAGGGGTTCCAAGCTAGAATTCTATAGGGTTAGAAGAAGCTTAATTCTTTGATGGAAGAAGAGAAAATCTATTCTAAGAGAGTGTTACTCTACTACAGTAATGAAGAAAACAACATGTAATGCTAAACCACACAATAACCTAATTAACCAATTAAATAGCTATGCTAAGCAAAATTGCTGAATAAATCACTAACCTAATGCTACTATCTAAGTTGCAGAAGTAAAGAGCATCAAACCATACTAAGGTGTAAGCAAAGGAACTAAGCTAAATCTTTTTCAAGCGAAAGAGCATCGAGAGATCGAAATTGGTGAAGGAAGGATGTAAGGAAGAAATAGTGCATAAGAACCGTTGGATCGATCAATAAATAGAAGATGGAAGATGTATATATTATTGTGGGGTCTTAAGTGAATAGATGGATGAATAGGGTTAGCCAACAGGATGAATGGTAGAGATCTTATCGCGGGCGATTTAGTGAATAGGTTAATGAACAAGGTAACGAAGCAGATGAACGGTGGAGATATTATCATGAGGAATTAATTTAATGGATGGACGAACATGGTAACGAAGCAGATGAATGACATAGATCTTACCGTGAAAGAAACGTGCGAAAATGATGGAGAAATTTTTCAGAGGTGGTACGCATTTTCTCGCCTAGCCTCAAAGATGTAAGCTATATTTTGAAATTTCACATGATTAGCCTAACTTGGTGACACGTAACACGGGAAAACCACTTTCCTCACATGCTCTCAAGTGGATAATGGTTGTGCAAGAATTCATGTGAGATTGTGAAATAGCCATCAGATCAGGTTAGATAGATCGATGGTGGAGATTGGCCAACCTAGTTGGCGAGCGAGTGATGCAATAGCTGTCAGATCAGGCTGCACATAAAGTATTGAGGTGACGCAATAGTCATTGGATCAAGAGACAGATCAACGGTGGAGATTACAGCACACAAAGTAGGTGGAAGACTTTGTGCGCAATGGCCATTGGGTAAACTAATGAATCGAACATGATTGGTTAGGCTTGTTATGGATTGGACAGTGAGGAAATGATGCATGAAGAACGTGCTAAAGGAAGTTTCAAATGAAAATGATAGAAAAACCAGTGCAGGTGAGGGTTGACCAAGGGTGAGGGAAAATGATAATAATGAAATGAAATAAGTAACTACATCAGACAACAAACTCCAAAGCTCATGTGAGAACTAGAAACCTATGTTTTCGAGGTTGTTGAAGGGTCTGTTTCTCAAGTCATGGTCCCAGAGGGAGGAGGTGAGGCCGAGACATCTGTGAACAACCTTATGGTGATATTTTTCTCCTAGCTAACTTGCTAGTTGAAAAAAAACACAAATGGAAGTAAACTAAAGCACAACCGATCTACTCTAATCTAATGCAATGGGAATGCAGCTATTTAAGAAAATGAACAGAAAACCAGGAAGCTATGCTATACTGTTGTAATGGAAATGCAGCTACTTAAGCAAATGAACAGAAAACTAGGAAGGTACTTAAGCAATTGAAGAGAACCAGAAATCTATGTTAGCATACATGTACAATAAAGAGGAGCTTTGGCTGCTCAGGTTGGGCCCTAATCCAAGAGATTCAGCCCTCTGAGTTAACTTAGTGTTGGCTCAAAACATAAATCATCTTTGTTATAAAAACCATGGATTACATAAAAAATGGTCGCAAGTCTTGCATCTCAGAAATAAAGTAGAGTTTTACAATAGAAATTTGAATCCTACTAAGGTCCTAAGCCTCTCTACTTATACATCAAAATTCTCCAACGACTTCCTTCCAATCAGGGAGGCTCAGTTCCCCACTTGAGATAAACTGGTTTCTGTCACTTTCACTTGCTCGGCTGCCTTCTAGTCCTCAAAGTGATGGTTATTTGCAGTCCAAGTTGATGGAGGAATATTCGAATGGAGGGGTAGTAAATGAGGAGGATTTACCTCCTATAATTAATCTCCCTTGTCCCATTCAAGTTTTTACCAAGGTATTTGCCATAGGTCCTTTCTTTTATCCTTTATTCCTGCATTTTTCCTTCCTTTTATCCTTTATTCCTGCATTAAATGCACATTAGACCATGAAGCAAAATATCCAACTCTAACTCATCTCATAAACAAAATATAATCAAAAGTATGCAATAAGTTGTGAGAATAGTTGGTTTGACTAATCTAGGAGGTGAATTAAGGCCAATTAAGGACCATATAATTACCCAATGATGAGGCTCATCATCACCCCCCTATTGAAAGTGTTGCTCATGCTCTGAGAAACTTAGTTAATTTCCATGTCCTTCATGGCATTGGTAGCCTCTCTGACATCCCATTCTTCTAATGTGATCTCTTATTCTTGTTCACAGAAGCCTACTTTCCTTTCTACTTCTTCCCACTACCGCTTTGCCTCTTCTTCTTTTCTACCTTCTAGCATCCCTAGGAGTAGTGGTGGACTGAGTTTTAGGCCTATCCAATTGACCTTCAACCTTTGCATTGATTGCTTATACATAGGTGTCCTGTTGAGTGCCTCTCTCAACCTTTGAGGGGAGTGATATTCGCTGATATTCAAGTTGGGTGGCAGTGTGTTCAACCTCCTTTAGCAAGCATGTATATCATCATCTCTTGGCAGCCTAAACATATCCTCAAAATGTGAAATTTCTTGCTCTAAGGTAGCAAGATATCTAGGTCCCAGCTGAGGATCGTTTGCAATTAGATTATGGGTGTTGAATAGGGCAATGGGATTTGATTGTTCAGCTTTGATGAAAAGAGGTTCAATTTTCTCTCTCGCTAATATTATTTTCATTACTGCAACCCTTGACTTCCCATGGTTCATCGATGATGCAAAGCCATTAATTGTAGATCTCCTAGCTCTATATTAGGATCCAAAATATTCATGTCTGTGAAGGCCATGTTGTGCAAGTAAAACTCAGCCATTTTGGCCCTATCCTGTAGTGCACTTTGATCACAAAGACCAATAAATTGTTTGCAATCTTGAAATGGCATGATGCCCCTCTTTTCTAGTGTTTTAATCTGAAACTGCAGCCATTGTTCTCTGAGGTAAAGATCATAGGATTTAGCTGGCATCCTTCATTGGATGGCCTCCAAGGAGAGGCTGGCCAGATATGCTAGTTGATTTTCCTTTTCCTACAGCTACCATCTCAGGGGCCTCTGGAGACACCCAAGCTGACTCCTCCTTGTGTTCTTCCCCTTTTGTTTCAATGCCTTCTTCCTCTCTGACAAAAGGAATAATATCATAGATGAGGGTTTTGATGTCATCCTCTACTGGTAAGTCTCTGAAGACTGACCATTTTATAGGGATCCTAAGGTTTTGGAGGGCATCTCAATGATGATTCTGATCAAACCATGGTGAGCCAACTCTTAGGAATGCCCTTCCTTTACTTTGTTGTTGGAGTCTATGAGTGATTAAATCAAGAAATAAGGTATGTTGAGTCTTTGGTGAACTGGTGCTTCTAACCCAAATATTAGTCCTTCAAGCATTCTAAAATGGTAGTTGTAAATAACACTATATCCATCCTCATATGGGATATATTTGATGATTTGGTAGCCTACCTCACTCCATGGGTATGGCAGAATGTCCCTCCTTCATTTTTATCCTATGTGGGTTCTTCACCTTTTAAAAAGAATTTCCTTTCTGCCACCTGACTATCTGTTTTGTCTTATTTTCTCCATGCAATTCCTAGGGGAAGTGTGGTGACCCTACTGATGAAATCTGGGGTGAGATCTATAGTGAGCCATCTAACTATAACAGTGGCATGTATTCTACTATGTGGAGTGAGGGAATGTGCAAATTCTTGAGAAAATAAAGTTTCGAGTGTATGTAACCCACTAGCTTTTTAGAGGACTTCTAGTTCATTTGCTTGTAAATAGGGATGGATTTTTAGATCCTACTTCTTTAGAATGGTGGTAGTGGATAATTCTATTGATATTCCCTCTTGAAACCCTCTCTTCCTATCCTATAGACTACCTCTGTGTATCCTATAGACTGGTCCTGTAGACTATTCTTGTAGGAATTCTCTTGCAGAACAATGGATCTTTGCTTCCAGTGGGTGGTCAGAGTTATGAGAGCTACTCGAGTCAGGGAGTTTCAAGGAGGTGAAATGCATGAATGCATGAAAACAATGTTTTGTTTCCTTTTATACCATCTCATCATCCCCACTCCTTGTAATCAACTCCCATAGTTGTTAAATCTATAGTTAACCACTTCTTATCCTACTCCTTTATTTTTTGTGTTGACTGCAGCCATGTGTGAGAGGACACCCTGCTTTGTATGTGATGACTGAATGAAGGTGGCCAAGTTAACTGGCCACCTTTCTACTTACAAATCAACTAACTCGTAACCTTTACAACTTTTGATCAAATGATGCATATGAGTGAGTGAGTGGGATACTTACCTATGGTCTTGATGCCATGTTGTAGTTTGTCGAGAATCAGAGATGATGTGTTTTTAATTTGTTGCATGGTCATTCTTCTTCTTCCTCTGCTACCTGTTGATGGTTTAGTGGCTTTTGCATATGTTTGTGACTGAAGATCTGATGTTGTTGCTGCTGTGGAGCTCCTCAATCATCCTAGTGAAGACTTTGTAGTTGATGATTGATATTCTGAATTGAAGCAATGAAGTGAAAAACAATGGAATTGATGGAGAGATGCATGGTAAGGAGTGGAGGAGAAGAATATATGTGAGGCAAGGTTCCCTTTGGATCTTCTATTTTCTCTTTTATTGTTTTTCTCACCCACCTGCAAATAATAATTATGTATTTTTTTCTTTTATTGTTATATTTTTTTTTGAAAAACACCTAGGTTGACTCAGAGAGGTTCTCACCATAAATATCTGCCCTCGGCACCTCAAGGAAGGTTTTGACCCAAGGATCTTCTTACTCTTTTTCATTTTTTGTCATCCTTGGACCGCCTCACGAGGTTTTCAACCCAAAGATGGGACTTAGGCGCCTCATGGAGGTTTTCACCTAAATCCTTATTCTTTTTCATTTTTTCAGTGCCCTGATGTGGGAGGAGCTAGAACTTGCTGCACCATCATCATTGTCTTATTGATATTGTCAATGAACTCTTGTTTTGATAAAGGCCTCTTGTACATTTTCAATCGTTGTCCATTAACAAGCAATGGAATGGCTTCTTCATCTATAGTTCTGATTTGCATTGAACCATTATTATGGCATGTCTGCACCACATAAGGTCTGAGCCATCTTGTCCTTAGCTTTCCCTTGAAGTATTTATACCTAGAATCATACAACAATGTCCATTATACCTCTTGAAAATGCTTCTCTTTAATATGTTTGTCATGCCAAATCTTCCTCTAAAGCTGAGCTATCTCTATATGTAGGAGGGCCTCCATTTTGAATTCATCCAAGGCATTCAAATTGACCAATATTTCTTACTGTGCGTGACTAATATCCAAATGTAGTTGGGCTTCCATCCTCAATGTGTTATATTCAAACTCAATGGATAGCAAAGCCTTTTTCCCATAGACCAGCTCATAGGGTGTAAATCCAGTGTTAGCCTTCCATGTCATATTATAGGCCCAGGTGGCCTCAACTAGTCTCTCTTCCCAATCCTTCCTATTGTTGCTCACTACCATGGTTAAGATGTTCTCTAGTGCCCTGTTGGTCACCTTCACTTTCCCATTAGTTTGTGGATGATAAGGAGTGGAGGTCCTATGCTTGATTTTGTGATGGTTGAGTAGTTCCTTAATCATGTTGGAGGTAAACTAGCTGCCTTGGTCTATCACTAGCTCTCTTGGGTACCCAAATTTGTAGAATTAATTCTCCCTTAGGAACTCAACCACCTTCCCTTCTGTTGCTTCCTTAATTGCCTTGGTTTTAGCTCACTTAGTCAAATAATTGGTGCACACAATGATGTATTGTTTTCACTTTAAATGAAGGTTTATAGGCCTAATGAAGTTTGTGTCCCACTTATCAAATGCCTCAAAATTCACTTAAGGTTGTAGGGGAATTTCATCTCTTGGAGTAGGATTTCCCATCCTATGGCACCGATCACAATAACTAATGTACTTTTTCACATCGTGATGAAGAGTAGGCCAATAATGGCCTACTTGCAACACTTTGAATGTTGTCCTCTTTGTTGCAAAGTGACCTCCACAAGGCCCATCATGACATGTTAGAAGGATGTCAAAAAATTCCTCTTCCCTTACACGCCTTCTCAATATTTGATCTGGACCAAGTTTGAAAAGATTTCCCCCAATCCAGGTGAAGGGGGTGCTCTTCTGACTATCTTGTTCTTTTCTTTGGAGGGCAAGTTTGGTGGGAATTGTCCTGATACCAAATAGTTTTCTATATTAGCAAACCATGGGGAGAGAACTAAAATAGAAAAAAAATTCTCATTTGATAATTGGTCATCCACCATTCCTTTTTCACCTGTAGGTAGATTCATCCTAGATAGAAAGTCTGCAACAAAATTTTCCTTACCAGGCTTATCAACAATAGTTGGATCAAACTATTGTAATAAAAGCAACAATCTTATAATTCTAGCATTCACATTTGGTTTGTTCATCAAATATTTGATTGCAACATGATTAGTATGCACAAATGTTTGATAGCCTGGAATGTAATGCCTAAATTTTTTTAATGAATGCACAACAACCAAGAGTTCCTTTTTGGTCAAATTATAGTTTAGCTCAAACTTTGACAGGTTCTTAATGATAAAATAGATGGCATATGGAAATTTATCCTCTTCCTGACCTAAGGCAGCTCCTATGGCTTTGTGTGAGGCATCAACATGAATATGAAATGGGAAGGCCCAGTTTGGGCCTCTAAGGATTGGTGCAATGGTTAACTTACCTTTGGAATGTCTAAGGCCTCTTGATAGCTCTTTGAATATATAAACTCAGAATCTTTGGCAAACAACCCAAACAGAGAAGAGGCCAACTTGCTCAAGTCCTTTATGAGCTTTTGGTAGTATCCAACTAACCCTAAGAAACTCTTGACATCTCTCTGCTTTTGTGGAGGTGGGACCCTTTCGATGATTTCTATTTTGTTTAGGTCCACCTATAGTCCTTGCTGAGATATTGAATGAACTAGCACGATCCCTACAGTCATTAAGAACTCAATTTTTTTTGGACTGGGAGACAGGTTCATTTCAATGAGTTTGTGCAATACTTTGCCTAGGTTAGATAGGGCTTCTTGAAAATCATAGCGATAAGGTGTAAAGACATCCATATATATTTCCACTACATCATGTACTAATTCAGCAAAAATACTCAATACTGCTCTTTGGAAGGTGGCAGGAGCATTGCATAGGCCAAAAGGAAGGACACTATCGGCAAAAGTACCCCAAGGACACATGAATGTGGTATTATCCTAGTCTTCTGAGAATATTTGGATTTGGTTGTAGCCACTGAATCCATCTATGAAGGAAAAAAATTCCTTCCCTTCTGGGCCATCTAGCACTTGGTCAATGAAGGGTAAGGGAAAATGATCCTTCTTTGTGTCTTTTTTCAACTCCCTATAATCAACAAAAATCCTCCACTTACCATTTTTCTTGGGAAATAACACTAAAGGAGAGACCCACGCACTGTTTGAGAAAGGGTAAATGAATCTTGCGTCTAGAAATTTTTGTAGTTCTTCTTTGACTATGTCTTTAATAGATGGATTCATCCACCTTTTTAGTTACCTGACTAGCTTGCAACCTTCTTTGATGTACATGTGGTAAGTACACACTGAGGGGTGTACTCCCTTCATTTTCTAATAACTCCAAGCGAAGGCTTCTAGGTTTTCTCTCAACATGTTGCATAGCTTTTCCTCTTCTTAAGTAGAAAGAGATGGATTAATTTTCAAAGTTTTCTCTGGGAAAAATTCTATGGTTTTGACATGGAGTGGGTTGGAATTGGCCAAGCATAAGTCAATTGGATGAATGTTCTGGGTTCCCCTTACTTCTTCTTTTAATGATAGTGAAATAGGAGTTGGACTTAGGAGCAGGTGTTTAATTAAGTCATCCTCATCTTGATGTCCTCATCCTATGGTTGCTTCCAAAGCATAAAGTTGGGTAGAATAAACCTCATCTTCTTCCTCCTCCTCCAACCCTAAAGGTAAATCATGCTTTAGGGAAGGTTGAGCAGGAGGGTATAGGAGTAACTATTTGGACATATCCCCATTCTTGATGGTCATATTCCCAGATCTGCAGCTAATGCAAGCATCAACTGTGGCCAACCACGACTTCCCAAGGATGAGAGGGTAACTAATAAGCTTAGCCTTAGGCTGGAGAACTAGGAAATCTGCAGGATAATCCTAGGAGTCAATGGAGACCATCACATCCTCCACAATTCCCTTAGTGGTGATTGTGGAATGGTGAGCAAGTTGCAGAACCATTGTGGTCTTCTTCAATGACCCTTGGAAATTGAGCTTCAGTATGGTGTCCTTGGTCATCACATTAATGGCAGCCCCAAGATCAATCAGAATGTGTGGGAAAATGGTTCCATTAGTGTGGAGATCTACCACAGGGCTTCGAAGGTCCAAATATTTTGGACATATTACTTGCCCCAACATTAAGTCAGACAACTTCCCAATGACATTAATGCTGGGGGCATCCCTTTATCTTCTTCCTATATGCTTGAAACACTTCTCCTTAATCAAATTGTTGTAAATGGGAACATCTTTAATTTCTTGGGGAAGGGGGATATTTACATATAGTTTTTTCAATTCTCCCAAAATTTGAATTTCTTTTGGGGTAGGTTGGAGTGGTTGGGCTAATATTTCAGGAAAGGGTGGATTTACTTTAAGGTTTCCTTCCTCTCTTTCTTCCTCAACCTCCCTATGTTGAGAGGGAGGTTGGTTATCGAGGAGAATTCTCCCAGATATTAGGTTGATCTCCTGGATTTCTACAGCATAAGCTGGGTATGATGTCTCTGCCCTTTAGACTTGTTGATCCTACCTATTGTTTGGGTTCGGATTTGGCTAGGCAGGCATCTAGGGTTTCGTAGGTGGAGCAGAGTGCAGGAGTTGTGGTTGGGTGGGTGGTGGAGGAAATAGGGCTGGAACATTGTTGAATTGGGGCCTCCACCCTTGGAGTGGGGTGTTCCACATAGATTGTGGCTAAACATAAGGTTGAAATGACTAGCTGGTTGGCAGGGAATGATACAGAGATGTATAGGACCAAGGAGCAGGTGTGGACTAGGAAGGATGAGCAGGGGGTCCCCAAGAAGGTATAGTTGTGGTTCTGTTGGGGTTGTAATATGCATGGGATGACCCTTGCATACCCTATTGGTATGGTCTAGGCCTAGGATGTCTCCTTTGGTTCTAGAAAAGCTACTCAATGACCCCTTTAGCTCCTTGATATACAAATTTGAGTCTAGGTAAATAAGGGCACTTATCTGTGGAGTGGTTTTCTTCAAAGACTGAGAAAATATTAATGCAATTCAATGGACATTCATTCCTAGGATGTCTCTTGGTGCATCTAGGACAAAAGATGGCCAGGGTCCTTTCTACTTCCTCTTTCTTCCTTTTGATGTTCATGGTGTCCAATTGCAAGGCAAGGGTTTGCAGCATATCACTTTTGAAATATTTCAGTGTATTTCCAATTTCACCCTTGATGGATGAGTTGGAGGATGATGTATAGGCCATAGTTTGACTACCCATACCCTTTTTCTTGGTTGCCATAGAATGGTTTCTAAAGACAGTCTTAATATCCTCATACGGTAATTGGTAGATATCTTCTCTTGCTAACATGTGTAAGGTATCCAGAAGATCTTCCCTTAGTCCTTGAAGAAGGACCAACTTTAGTGACTGAAGTTCAAGTATGCACCTGACCCTTTTGTAACTAAGTTGGAATCTTTCTTCATAGTCTTATAAGGATTCATCATGGCCTATGGTCATCTTGAAAATATCTTCTTTAGTGTCCTTTAACCTACAATAGTCCCTATGTTTGTTGTTAAAACATTGTTGCATTTGAGCCCAATTTGTGATGCTATCTCTAGGTAAACCCATGAACCAGTGCAATGCTGCATCCTTGAGGATAGATGGAAATAGTTTTAACTTTTGCTCATCATTTGTATAGTCATAGGTTTGGCATATAAAAACAAAATAAAATAGCAATGTGTTAGGGTCCTCTATGGTCAGGCGATGGAAATGAGGTAGAGTAGAGGGGCTTATATTCTTCATCTTAGTGTCTCCATTAGAAGGCACCCTCAATTCTCTCTCTATTCCCTCTATCATTTCGATTTTCAGCCATTAGTCTAGTAGGAATGGGTTCTTCCTCTTCTTCTTCCCCTGTAGGTTCTTCAAATATGTAAGGTTTCTCACCTAAAGGTTCTTCCAATTCATAGTCATCGAAGAAGAGAGAAGGTTGATTGTTGGACGCATTGGGGGTATTTGGCAAGAATTTCCCTAAATTGTCCCTATTCCTACGAGGCATGAAAGGAAATTTTTTTAGGTTGGTTTTGTAAGATTTTCTTTAAAGCTAGAAAGTACTTTGCAGAAATGAAATTGTTGATTGAATGAAAACTACTGACAAAAAAAAAAAAAAACTACTTACTGAATTGAAATTATTATTTTAGAATGGAAAGGAAAGAAGATAATGACAAATGAAAGAAAGGAAGCTACCAGATTACTTTTTCAGAAATAAACTAATAGAATAAAATTGAATACTAGATAATAGAAGAAAGTAGTAATCACATTCTACTTAGACACCTCCCTGGAAAGGGTGCCAAAAAGTGATGAGCCTAGGTATTGCAACAAGAATGCTACAACTCCTAGGGCTACCAGCTTTACTTATCAACCTGGGGTTTGTACAAACTTGGAGGTGACAATGCTATAGGCACAAGTAAAAGTGAAGGTCCTGCCTGTTGTCACTTCTCATCTGGAAAGAGACCCTAGGGGTTTGAAGCTATACTTCTATAGGGCCAAAAGAAGCTTAATTCTTTGATGGAAGAAGAGAAAATCTATTCTAAGAGAGAGCTACTCTACTACAATAATGAAGGAAACAACATGTAATGATAAACCACACCATAATCTAATTAACCAATTAAACAGCCATGCTAAGAAAAATTGCTAAATCGATCACTAACCTAATGTTGCTATCTAAGTTGCAGAAGTAAAGAGCATCAAACCATACTAAGGTGTAAGCAAAGGAACTAAAATAAATCTGTTTTCAAGTGGAAGAGCAATTAGAGATCGAAATTGGTGAAAGGAGGACGTGAGGAAGCAGCAATGCATAAGAACCATTAGATCGATCAACGAACATAAGATGGACGACAATAATTTGTTGTGGGGGCTTAAGTGAATAGATGGGTGAAAATGGTTAACGAACAGGATGACTGAAAAAGATCTTATCGTAGGAGATTTAGTGAATAGGTGAACAAATAAGGTAACGAATAAGATGAACGATGAAGATCTTATCATGAGGAATTAAGTGAATGGATGGATGAATTGGGTATTGAAGTAGATGAACGGGGAGATCTTATCAGGAAAGAAACGTGCGTAAATCATGGAGTGGGTTTTCGAAGGAGATAACAAGTTTCTCGCGTTCCCTCAAAGGTGTAAGCTATATTTTGACATTTCACGCAATCAGCTTAACCTAGAGACATGTAGCATGGGAAAAAAACTTTTCTCCCATGCTCTCGAGTGGATAATGGCGTGCAAGAATCCACGCGAGATTGCACGATAGCCATCGGATCAGGTTAGACAGATCGACAACGGAGCTTGGCCAAGCTACTTGACGAGCGGGTGACGTGATAGCCATTGGATCAGCCTAGACAAATCAATGGTGGAGAATGGGGCACATAAAGTATTGAGGTGATGTGATAGTCATTGGATCAAGAGACAGATCAATGGTGGAGATTATAGCACATAAAGTAGGTCGAAGGCTTCGCACGCGATGGCTATTGGGTAAACTAATGAATCATACATTGATTGATTAGGTTTGTTGTGGATCAAATTGATGGACTCCAGTATTGCAGCAATGATGCTGCAACTCCTAGGACTCCCTTCTTTACTTTTATGAACCCGATTGTTTTTAAGAAACTTGGAAGCGACGGTGCTATATGAAAAAGTACTAGCTCTTGCCATAGGCTGTCACTTAATTAGCTGGCACAAGTCCGCTAGGAGCTTAATCCAACTTCTATGAGCTCTTAGAAGAAGCTTTTAACTATGATGGATGAAAGATAACTCAAAAGAGGCTAGTCTACCTGAAAAAATAAGCGGAAAGCTGAAAGGAAATGCAAACCCTAGTTTTACCGACTAAACCTACTGGTGCAAGAAAAGAGATGAAAGCTACGGAAATGGATACCATTGACTCTTGGAAAGGTAAAATTCATGTGACTAAGCTACTTTTGAATGAAAATATGGGAAAAACATCTTTTTGTATTTTTGAGTATTTTTGCAGAATTATTATGCATGTGCTTTAACTATTTTTTACTGTGCAGAGATTGATTGGCAAAAGGAAATGAAGTGGGCACTTGCAGGACATTGGGAAGGTGAGAAGAGGGCATTAGGGGTCTGTAGCACCCTTCTAGAGAGTTTCACATCGATCAGATCTCGGAAAACTGCTCACGTGAACTTCTACAGGAAGTCTACAGGGGTTCTATAGGATGTTCTACAAGAAGTTCTACAGGAAGAGCCGAAAGAGGATTTTGGAGGGTTGATGGTGGAAAAACGGTGGGAAAGTGGAAATGGAGGATGGATGAGGATGTGAAGGGGTTTAGGACCTGGTGAATGAAGCTAGGGAGTGATGAAGGTGGTTAGATTTGTTCAATGATGGAGGGAGCAATGTTGCACAAAAATGTAGAAATTAGGGAAAATTGGAAAAGTGTGGAAAATGAAGGGAAGGAATCTTGTATTAGGGGTTGGAGCAGGTTGTATGATGGAGGAAGGATAGGCAGGGATGTATTACAGGTGCTCTACACACTATTTTCCAAAACTGATTGAACAAGGACTAGGAAAACCAAAGATCTATCTATTTTGACCTAATCTGACATAATAACCAGAAACATGATGAACAGAAGTTTATAGACAGGAAATCATGCAAGATAACTATGGAAAATAAGTAATAATAGATATAAACATGCAAGTACAACTGGTATAAACTTTTCTAACTAAAAATCTAACACTAGCAATTGCATGGAAAAGCAAAAACAATGTTTTTGTGTCAGCAAGTATGCCCTGGTCTCAGCTCATGGTCCTAAGGAGGGAGAGATGAGATCAAGGGTTGCTTGATTGCCTTTTTGCGGATATTTTCTGTTACCAAACTATCAAATCAACTTGAAGCATGAAAAGTTATTTTAATCATAAAAAATAGTCAAAGTAACAAAGCAAGATTTTAATCTAAATAACAGAAATTATTCTATGAATGCAAGGAAAATGCATAAAAGTACACAAAGGAGGTATTGGCACTTGGGTTGGGTCCAACCCCAAGAGCTACAACATCCTAAGAAATATCAGAGTTGGTGCAAAGTTGGATTCATTTTTATTGATAAAAAAATAATAGTTACATCCCAAAAATTGTCAACAAGGAAAAGCTAGAAAATGTGTTGATAAAGGGCTACGCTAAAGTGCGAAAATAGACTAACCTACTGACTAAAATCTAACTAACAAAACTAAGGCCCTAAGCCTTCTTATTTATACAAATTGAGGACACCAACAGTCCTCTTAAACTTTAGGAACTCGGCTGCCAAAACTTGTAGTTAACAACAACTTCACTAGCCCTACTCGGCTGCCCTTGTGATCATTGATGTGGTGGCCCTGGAACTCTAAGCTGCTGGTGGAGAATTATAGGTAAGGGATCATAAATGAAGGGGACACCCTCCTAAAAATCCTCTCCATTTTTCTTCCACGAATTTGGTTGCCAAATTCTCATTAAATCTTTGATTTTGTCTCAAAATTGACCAAAAATTTGCATAAAGCACACATTAGAGTTTTTGGCATAATGACTAACCCAATTCACTCTATTAGCATAAATATAGTAAAAAAACATCCAATAAACTAATGAGAATGGTGGATTAAGTCGAATTAAAAGGTAAAATGAGGCCATGTAATTACCCATTTCTGGGGCTTATCACAAATGGTGAGGAAACAATGCATGAAGAACATGGTGAAGGAGGTTTCAAATGAAAACGATTGAAAAACCAGTGCGGGTGAAGGCGGACCAAGAGTGAGGGAAAACGATGATAGTGAAATAAAACAAGTAACTTCATCAAACAACAAACTCCAAAGCTCATGTGAGAACTAGAAACCTATGTTTTTGGGGTTGCTAAAGGGTCTCTTCCTCAATTCATGGTCCCAGAGGGAGGAGGTGAGGCCGAGACACCTGCGATAACCTTATGGTGATCTTTCTCTCCTAGCTAACTTGCTAATTGAAAATAAACACAAATGGAAGTAAACTAAAGCATAACTGATCTACTCTACACTGTTGTAATAGGAATGCATCTATTTAAGAATATGAATTGGAAACCAGGAAGCTATGCTATACTACTGTAATGGAAATGGAACTACTTAAGCAAATGAACAGAAACCAGGAAGCTGCTTAAGCAAAGGAACATAACCAAAAACCTATGCTAGCATACATGTATAATAAAGAGGAGATTTGGCTACTCGGGTTGGGCCCTAACGCAAGAGCTTTAGCGCTCTGAGTTATCTCAGTATTGGCTCAAAACAGATTTCATATTTATTATAAAAACCATGGATTACATCAAAAATTGTCACAAGTCTCGTAGCTAAACAATCAAGTAGAGTTTTATAATAGAAATCCAAATCCTACCAAGGTCCTAAGCCTCTCTACTTATACATCTGAAGTCTCCAACAACTTCCTTCCAATTATCGAGGCTCAGCTCCCCACTCAAGATTAACTGGTTTCTGTCACTTTCACTTGCTTGGTTGTCTTCTAATCCTCAAAGTGATGGTTGTTTGCACTCTGAGCTGATGGAGGAATATTCGAATGGAGGGGTAGTAAATGAGGAGGATTTACCTCCTATAATTACTCTCCCTTGTCCCATTTGATTTTTTACCAAGGTCTTTGCCACAGTTCCTTGCTTTTATCCTTTATTCTTTCATTAAATGCACATTAGACCACAAAGCAAAATATCCAACTCTAACTCATCTCATAAACAAAATATAATCAAAAGTATGCATTAAGTTGTGAGAATAGTTGGTTTGACTAAGTTAGGACATGAATTAAGTCCAATTAAGGCCCACATAATTACCCAATGATGAGGCTCATCACAAGGCCACAATTTTTACCATAAACTAATGGAATTCTAGCAAGATTTTGATAAAATCTAGCAAAAATATTGGGAAACATGGGTTACAACTCTCAAGTTGTTTTAGGTGTTGCAGGGGTTTTGATGGTGTTGAATCCATTTCCACCATAAAAAAAATAATACAAACACTACTATGGTTTTTCTTTTGAAAAAAAGTGACAAGATTCCGATGGAAAATGGCTTTCCGTGCAAAATTGTAGCCTCGATAGAGAAAACATTTCTTTTATAATGTTTATTTTATAAGTTAGTATTTATTATGTTATAAATAATTATTTCTTAAAGAAGTAATTTTTTTTAGGTCATTAATTAATGGATTGCAAATTTGGATAGCATCAATCCATAATAAGCATGAAAACACTTACTACATCATGCATCTCATATTCTCAAACTTAAAAAAAGTCATAAAAATTCACTAAATTATTATTACTATTATAAAACAAATTAATATACAAGTTAAACATACATACGTTTAAAAAATACCACATCTAATTTCATGTCATCATGCCATGTGGGTTATGCCTCTAGCTAGTTGTGCCCAACCCTTATCTTGGTTCATTTCCTGCATCGGTCATCATTTTGATCAAAGCATCCATCCCTTGGTTTGTCTCACATGTCTTTCTTATTATGTTCGTTGTGGACTAAAAAATAGTGTTTGAGTTCATGCAGTGCAAGTGCCAATAATCGAGCCCACTTGGTTGCCAAAACCCAAACATTCTTTGTGTATAAAAATGAACTTTCACAAGTTCATCACGGCATGCGAAATCATAAGCAATCATACCAAAAACCATAAATTTTAACCAAACACAAAAATAGAAGAGTCATACATTCTTGAAACAAATACCTCATGCCCAATGATGATGTCACCACATTGTCCATCCTGGTCATGGTGAGGGTGCATGTTTCCATCACCACAACATATGACATCCTCTCCCACTCAAAATTGTTGCCATCATCAACAAAACTATATCTAGTAACTTATGTCGCCAACTGAAGACAAACTCATAAAAGAAGTGTTAGACCTTGTATCCTCACTACCTATCATCTACCCATGAACACCCCTGCGTGGATCCATGTGTTGTATCCCCCTATGTCTCTATCTAATTGGGTAGCTATTGTGATAATAATACCAAATCCACAAGAACTCCCGTCATCACATAAGTGAAATGACCTTGAATCTCATCATCACCCAAATACCTCCTCAAAACACCCTACTCTTCTCATAATAGAGTCATCCTTAGGTACCCCACCATTTGACTCACCATGTAACCACAATAGTAAGCCATTTTCTCATGGCTCAATGTGAAGGGGATGTATGGTAGTCATGGAAACCAACACCTTTATCTCCATCCTATGAATCTCCTACTGAAATAACTCCTCCATATCTTTATGTCAAGAAAGGAACGCGGGAACAAATATTGCATATTTTCTCCTTAATGACTCTCTCCTACTATGGATCATAAACCAACTAACTCCCTCTAAGAGTCTTTATGGATGAATGAATCTCTTCCTTGGCTTGTATGTATGTAGGCACACCTCCAACCCAATGACTCTTCAAGATCAAGGTTTCCACCCTCTCCTTTGTCCAACTAATAAGAATCCTAGTCCCCTTTACAACTCTCTGATCAAGTTCTAGTGTGTATCCCATAACTCTATCTATGAAATAGGCTAGGGTTTGTGCATGGTGTCAAAGAACAAACTCAAAAAAATCTATCTTGTCATCTGTTGTAACATCGTTATCTGATTGTTCATCCTTTCTATCATGCCTAAGAATAAAAGTCACTTTGGCTTTCAAATTTGTATTTCCTCTCAAGGTATTAATTACAACTAGATTCGATCATAATAGAATAAACAAATGATCCATATGAGGTACTAGGATGACCATATTTAGTCTTAGAAACTCCTAGCCTATAACCAACTCATATTCATCAAGTTGCACAATGGTAAGGTTTGTCCTTCCCTACCAATCTCTAAATGTAATATGTACTTCCTCCCTCATCCCAATCACTCTAATATCCTTAGCGTTAATATCCCTAATGGATGCTTCAACCATCATGGAATTATTCACTATTAAAACCACATATTTTTCTTTCCATCTTTATCCATAGTGAATATGCAAATACATGATCAATTCGATGGGCACTCCCACAACTCTAATAAAGTTTTTGACTTAGACTGTATTTCATATAATGTTTCCTATTTTTTTTCATTTGAATATTATTTATTATTATGTTGAAATTTATGTATATTTCATAATAGGGTTTCCATAATTTTAATTTGATTATCAATAATTATTCACTAGATGGTAGGGATTTAACCTCTATAGAATATTCTAGTACAAACAATGTAGTTATGTCTTTTTAATTATTTTAAGTATTTATTAATTAAAAAAATGTCACAAAAACAAGTGCATATGAAATGAGTTAAAGTTTTTGGGGCATGTGATATTGATAAGTCATGGTATTGGCCCATGGTATTGTGACAAACCCTATTAACAAATTAATAATCTCTAGGATAAAGTGGGGGTGAATGTTGAACTTTTTTTAAATGTATATATGTTCAAACTATATATTAATTATTTTTTCTTGTATGTTAATAATTTCCATTAATCTTTCAAAGAAACATAACAATCTAGTTCTGCATTGTTGGTCTACCACTTAGAAACCAAGCTAGAGATAGAAGAACATAGATTTTGTCCATAATTTTACAAGAAGAAATATCTACAGTGGCAATGACTCTCACAGAATATTAAATCAACATGAATATACTTAACAACCCATGAAGATTTGACAAAGAGGAAAAGACATCCAAGTTGTACATGAAAACTATAGGTAGCTTAGGAAGATTAACAACAAAATTGAGATCCTTGCATATTTATGAAGACGTTGATACACCAATAAGCTCAGTAGGGATCCTTGGTGAAGTAGGGTCCTTGCCTTTTTGCAATAGTTCTTCGATTTATAGCACATCTATCAACATAAGAATCTCATATCTGACTTGGGTCTCGCACCCACTCAACCACATAACTTGATCTTCCTACATTTCCATGTCTACATGAACCTTTTCTTGAAGAATAAGTCTAGGGGACAAGGTTTGGAAGTACTTGGTAGTGAAATGAGGATGAAGATGAGTGCATGCACCCTCTTCCACCCTCAAGGAGGAACCTCTATAACTCCCCATCCAATACTTGAGCATTCAGGTCGATGAAGAAGGAATGAAATGATGCAAGGGGAGGGGGAGGTGAAAGTGGTCATAGAATAAGAAGAAAAGCATGGGTCATGAGAGTTGAAGGAGAAGAAAGGTTTTAGCAGAAAGATAAGGCACAAAACAAGAACCAAAAAGTAGTAATAGGGGACCAATAGTTTAAGAACTAGAAAAGAAGGCCAACTATCTAAACTCAAAACAAATGTGAAGATATATGATAAAGCAAGGTTTCTATTTTTATTATGGATTGATGCTTATGGGAATTTACTAACAACTTAATTTGTATGGTTGGTCCACCTAGTCAGGGCCACACAAGCCCTTAGTATGGCTAGGTTTTTACCCATGAATAACCTTTACACCACCGAGTGTCTTAGGTGAACACATTGTTTTGTTTATATATATATATATATATCTATATATATATATATATATATCTATATATATATATATATATATATATATATATATATATATAGTAATGTGTTTCTATTAATTTTTTATTTTAAGTTTACTATAAAATAAAATGATATCACATAAAGTCTTAAATTTACATGTTTTATATTATTTTGGAAAGAACAAACATATTGAATTAAGATTCTCTTTGCCCATCTAGCCAATGATTTGGAGAAATTAAATATAATTATATTTTTGTACTTTAATCCCTTTTTCAAGACCTATTGTGCGGATCTAGCCAATGAATGGGAGAAACCACGTATAGTTATATTTTTGTACTTTCATCCCATTTTCAAGACATGTGCCGATCTAGCCAATGATTTGGTGAAATTACATTTAGTTATATTTTTGTACTTTCATCCCTTTTGCAAGACATGTTGAACTATTCTTAAAATGTTCTCAAGTAGTTTACCTAAATCCATTAGATATAAAGTATTTTGAAGAGGAGCAATTGATCTCAATTTTCAAATTAATGAGCTAAATTGAAATAAGATCTTAATGCTTTTGGTGCATTGTGTGGGATAGCATGATGTGAGTTTAGATGGAGACAAGTTTTTTTAGTATGCCCAAAAACTCATTGTAGGTATAGTGAGTCACAATGTACTTTAAGACCATGGTGTCCTTACCTCAAAATCTATGGGACCATGGTATCCTTACGTAAAAGTCTATGAGTGACATCAAATCATTACTTATTTCAAAGTTTTATCATATAATTACCTTTCTTTATTTTCATGTTTTTATCTCAAATATCAAATATATATCTCATAGATATCTTTAAATATCACACCAACATAAATAAAAAAATAAATGAATATATATCACACCTAGGTATACCCACAATTTTTTTTTTCGGATGTGGATAAATTTTTAAATCCCTTATCAAATTTATAGTTCTAAAAATTCACTACATGTAGATGATAACTTGTATATTTTGAAAGTACAGATAAATATCTGGCAAATTTAACCACTCACTGAATATGTAGGGCTGTTACCAATTTATCATGGAGAATAAGTTCAATAACTGTTAGCACCTTAATATTAGGAAGGAGAAGACAAATCTCATAAGGGGGTTCAAGTTTTACCATCTCAAGATAAATTTTGGAAATAATATTGAATTAATTAATAAATCATTTTTCCAGACTAACCATAACTTAAGATATAACTAATTAAAAAAGAAAAACCATTCGGCTAACGAGCGTATTCATTATCTTGTCTCTTATACTCAGATAAGATTCAAACAGCCTGTAGCACATATCAATGATCTTGTCTCTCGGCACATGGTTTATGGGTTGTGGAGGCCGCGCAAAATTTTCCCGACACAGAGGTGTGGCATTTATGTAGGGAGCATTATGGAGTGGAACTATGAATCGAAAGTTTCTATTTAATACTCCAGCGGAAAGAAGGAACGATTAAACAAGTTCTCATCATTGATTCGTTCAGCAATTGTCTTCGCTCATCTCAGGGCATGCGTCGCGAGTCTCCACCGCCCATTGCTCATCCTATTTTTACAGTCCTCGAGACAGGCCCTCCCTGATTATCACATGCATGTTATGCTCGTTTTGATGCAGACAATAATTTTGAAATTGTTCGGATCCCGACTGCGTTGGTAATGGTGACGATGTACAAAACCATATTCTTTATTAATCTGCAATCTCCCACACCGAAATGATAAGGTTTAAATGTGGAGCTACACTGCCATTTAGATAAGGTTTAAATGTGGAGCTACACTACCATTTAGGTTTAAATGTGCAGCTCACTGCCATTTTTGTTGCCAGTTTTTTTGGAAACGTTTTTGGTTTAATTTTTTAAAAATTTGGTAAGAATTTATTTATATTATAAGTTTAATAGTTAATTTTGTATAATTGAAATGTTTTAGGAGTTTTTTAAAGTGTTATGCATAATAAAAAAAACCCAGTTTAAATAACACAAATCAACATTTCACTTTAAATTTTTCAACCAAATTTTAATAACTAAAAATCTAAAAAAAAATTAGACGTTCATTTGAGACATTCACAAATACACTCCAGATTGTGTATGGCATTCTATTATCGTGTTCAACTTATTCAATTTTGTGGCAGCCGCACTTCAAATTGTGTATTGCATTTTTTTCCGTGTTCGGGTTGGCCAATTTAGTGGCAGCGACGCTTTAGATTATTTACGGCATAATCTTCCCGTGTTCACGTTAGCCAAAATTCGGATTTTTTTCCTTTGATTATGTTGTCCAATTTTGTTGCAGCGAATCTGTTGAAATATTAATTTCAACTTGTCGTACAGCTGCATTAAATGGCAACACAAAACCATTTCTGAAAACTACCTATCTTTATCCCACCGCCTTTTGGCAAATGCTGTTTTTCTTTGGAGCCCTTCGACACAATCAGCTGCTGCCACGCGTATGCTGTACGAACCCAATATTGCCATTCTCCCGGACGTTAAAAGTCGTTTGGTTTGTGTAAATTTGGTGTGCAAAATGAGTCCGATCAGGTCAACGCATATGGATTCGATCCAACTGCTGTACGAACCCAATATTGCCATTCTCCCGAGGTCAACGCATATGGATTCGATCCAACTTGCCAGAACGTTAATTTTACTTTTACGGCCAGCGTTATTTAATGCACTTTAATGAACTGTCATAGTCATTGGTAAATGTTTTAATTTTTGTTTGCACGGAAGTATGAGGAATTTAAAACAGGTATGGGTAAGTCAACGAACATTTAAAAATTCTTTTGTTTTGGTATATGTTTTAGTTTTTGTGTTATTATCGCATATTGTAACAGGGGATGAAAAGAGGGCTCCGGGGAGCAAAGAAAACAACAAGAAATCCAATGCACAGCAGTGCGAATTAAATCGTGAAGCATATGCATGGAAATGCATTGAAATGAAATGTATGGTATGGTGCAGTAGCACAAGTATAATTTTTCTTTATGTAATATGAAAACCCAGGAATGTAATGAAAGATTTCATTCAGAAGTAAATGTGAAAGTTTTTTTATTTTACAGCAGTAAATCAATGTAAGAATTTTTATTCTACAACAGTAAATGTAAAAACCCTTTTTGCAGCAGGGAAATGTGAATGAAGATTTTACACAATAGTGTAAAAATCATTTGTGAAAGAGAGACAAAGTATTTTGTTTTTGGTGAATCCCTCTCAGGTAGAGGAAGAAAATGGTATCAGGCAGTTTATAAATTAATATAAGTTTGTTTTGGCTAAGAAACTTTGTCCTTGCTCAGAAATATTATTTGAGCTTCCCTGTGCAAAAGATCCTGTGGAGAGAGAAACAGAGCATTGCCTCTGTGTTGAGTTTTATTTGTGTGTTTTTGGGATTTTACAAGAAAAATCCCCAACAGTGGTATCAGAGCAGATCCAGGCTCTTTGAAAGTGATAAAGACGCTGAAGGAAGGTCCTTTTGTTGCAGCAGTGAATCTTCTCCAGCAAAGTGAAGTCTCAGGCAAAAGGATCCAGGTATTTCTCAGACCAGTTTTTGTGTTACTGCTGAAGAAACAGTCAGTTTTTTTTAAATATACAGTCAAGGTTTTAGAAGCATAGCTGAGAATGCAAGGAATGGCTAGCACAAGCACTAGTATGGGTATGTTTAATACCCAACTCCCACAGTTTAATGGGAAAAACTATGACTACTCGGCCATAACCATGAGAGCCCTGTTTGTCTCACAAGATCTATGGGAACTTATTGAATATGGGTTTGAAGAACCAGCAGATGAAAATCAATTTAACAACTTAACTCAGGCAGAGAGAGATTTGCTGAAGAGCAATAGGAAGAAGGATGCAAAAGCCATTGTATTGTTGTATCAAGCAGTGGACCAGAGTGTATTTCCAAGGATAGCAGCAGCTAAGACATCCAATGAAGCATGGCAAACCCTCAAGACAGCCTATCAAGGCATGGAGAAAGTGAAGACAACAAAACTACAGTTGCTGAGGAGAGATTTTGAAAATCTGAGCATGAAGGAGTTAGACAATATTGACTCATTCTTCACACATGTGATTGGTCTGGTCACACAGATGAGGACTCATGGAGAAACCCATGAAGAAAGGAGGATTGTGGAGAAACTGTTGAGGGTCCTACCCTCAAAGTTTGATGTGATTGTCACCACCATAGAAGAGACAAAGGATCTCTCAAACTTTTCAGTTGATGACCTTCATGCATCACTGATAACACATGAGCAAAAGTTGAGTAGAAATGAAAACTCATCTCTAGAGCAAGCCTTTAAGACCCAGATGTCTTTTGGAAGAGGAAGAGGTCAAGGCAGAGGAAACAAGAGAGGAAGAGGCAGAAGCCAGAATAGAGGTGGAAGGAATAGTCCAGCAAATGCTCAAGGAAGAGGCAGCAATCCAAATCAGAACCAAAGCCAAGGCAGCAACCAACAAAGAGGACAACATCATGCTCAAGGACAAAGGTATGAGAAATCCAATGTCTAATGTTATTACTGTAAAAAATATGGGCATTATATGAGTATTAGACCAAATGCAAATGTCACTAGAGAAAACATCAGTCAAGATAATGTGTTGTTAGCTTGTAACATGGCTGAAACAAACAGTGAAGACATATGGTTTTTAGACTCAGGTTGCAACAACCATATAACAGGAAACTTAGCCCTGTTTTCTGCCCTAGATAAAAATGTGAAATCAGAAGTCACACTAGGAACTGATAGCAAAAATTTTCTTATGGGAAAAGGAGAGGTAAAAATATTTACAAAGCAAGCAGAAAGGAAAACCATAGTAGATGTCTACTATGTCCCTGGAATGAGATGTAACCTCTTGAGTATTGGACAACTTGTTCAAAAAGGTTACAATGTTTTCTTTGTGAATGATGTATGCACCATCATGGATATAGCACCCAGCAAACGATGCATTGCTGAAGTGAAGATGACAAGGAACAGGATGTTCCCTCTTAGAATAAGAGCAGATTTGAAAAACAAAGGAGAAATTGCAGCAGTCACCCAAGAGGCTTTCCAAAGCGTGCCAAAGGATGAAAATTGGTTGTGGCAGTTGAGATTTGGACATCTCAACTTTGGAGGTCTTAACTTGTTGAGCAGAAAAGGGATGGTAAGAGGATTACCATTGATAGAGAAACCAGACAGCCTTTATGAAGGTTGCATTTTGGGGAAACAACATAGAGAAAGTTTTCCATCAGGTAAAAGCATAAGGGCAAAAGCACCCTTAGAGATTGTCCACCAGACTTATGTGGACCAATGCAAAATCCATCATTAGCAAGCAGCCAATATTTTCTAACATTTATTGATGCCTTTACAATAAAAACTTGGGTATATTTTCTTAAAAACAAAAGTGAAGTGTTTGAAAAATTTCGAAATTCCAAAGCACTTGTGGAGAACCAAAGCGGGTTGCATATAAAAGTTTTGAGAACTGATAGAGGAGGTGAGTATATCTCCAAGAAATTCCTACGATTTTGTAGAGAAAATGGAATTCACAAACAGTTTATAGCTAGGTACACCCCACAACAAAATGGAGTTGTTGAAAGGAAGAATAGGACCATCATGGATATGGCGAGGAGCATGCTGAAGGCAAAGAATTTGCCAAATGATTATTGGGCTGAAGCTGTAAATTGTGCAGTGTATATTTTGAACAGGTGTCCTACAAAAGCAGTGTTGAACAAAGTGCCCGAAGAAGCATGGAGTGGGAGAAAGCAAGGTGTCACCCACTTGAAAGTTTTTGGATGTGTGGCCTATGCACACATTCCAGATCAACTAAGGAGGAAGTTGGACAGCAAAGGGGAGAAATGCATTTTCATTGGATACAGTGAGGAATCCAAAGCGTACAGGTTGTATATCCCATCCACCAAGAAGTTTTTTGTCAGCAGAGATGTTCAGTTCATTGAGGAGGAGGCTTGGGATGGAAGCATAGAGAAAACAGTGAATGTTAAAAACTGTTTGTCTCGTGATGAAGATGATGAGGAGGTGGCTGAAATACATCCCCAAACAGTAGCGCCAACACAAGGACAGCAAAGAACACCCTTGAGGATAAATGAAAGTGCTTCTCCAAGCACACCACAAGGTGGAAATTCAGGTGCATCTTCAAACACTTGCACACCAAATGAATGAGGTAAGAAATTCAGAAACTTAAGTGATATTTATGATGAAGAAATGAATTCCTTGTTTGCTTTGTATTGTCATGTCGATGACCCTATTCATTTCGAAGATGCAATTAAGGATAAGAAATGGATAGAAACTATGGATGACGAGATAAATGCCATAGAGAGAAACAAAACATGGGATTTGGTAGAGCTACCAAAAGATAAGGAGGTCATAGGAGTTAAATGGGTCTACAAGACCAAGTGCAATGCTGAAGGCAAAATAGAAAGGCACAAGGCAAGGCTGGTTGTCAAGGGATACAAGCAGCAGTGTGGGAGAGATTATGAGGAGACTTTCGTACCGGTTGCAAGAATGGAAACCGTGAGAGCAGTGCTGTCCATAGCAGCACAAAACAAATGGAAAGTTTACGAAATGGACGTGAAGTTAGCATTCCTAAATGGAGTGTTAATGGAAGAGGTTTACATTGAACAAAATCTAGGCTATGAGAAGAAAGGTGAAGAGCACAAAGTGTGCAAATTGAAGAAAGCTCTTTATGGGCACAAGCAAGCGCCAAGAGCATGGTACAGTAGGATAGATTCCTATCTACTGGAGAATGGATTTGACAAATGTGAGGGAGAACCCACAGTCTACATCAAAGAAAAGGATGGTAAAATTTTGATTGTTGTCTTATATGTTGATGATGTGATTTTCACAGGTAATGATGATTATCTCATTGAGAATTTCAAATGAGTCATGAAGGAGGAATTTGAAATGACTGACATGGGTTTGTTGAGATACTTCTTAGGCATAGAAGTAGATCAAAATGAAAATGGAATTTTTATCTCGCAGGCAAAATATGTAAATGAAGTGTTGGGCAGATTTAATATGCAAGAATGCAAGGCAGCAATCACTCCCACAGTAATGGGATTAAAACTCAGCAAAGAGGACAGCAGCAAGGATTTTGATCCTAGTTTGTACAAGAGTATAGTTGGCAGCCTAATGTATTTGACTGCAACTAGGCCTGACATAATGTTTGCTGTTAGTTTAATTTCCAGATTCATGGAGAGGCCAAAGGAAACACATTGGCAGGCAGCAAAAAGGATTCTGAGGTATGTCAAAGGTACCAAAATGTTTGGAATTTTATATAATGTCTCAGAACATTCAGATTTAGTTGGATACACTGATAGTGATTGAGCTAGAAGTGTAGATGATCGGAAAAGCACATCGGGTTATGTTTCTCACATGGGTTCAGGAGCCATTTCATGGGCTTCTAAGAAGCAGTCCATTGTAGCATTGTCTACAGCAGAGGCTGAATATGTGGCAGTGACAGCAGCAGCATGTCAAGCCGTTTGGATGAGAGCGATGTTGAGGAGCTTAGGCCAAGAGTAGGCAAAAGCAACTGTGATTTTTTGTGACAATAGCTCAGCTATTGCATTATCTAAGAATTCGGTGTTTCATAAGAGAACGAAACACATCGACACAAGGTTTCACTACATCAGAGAATTGGTGAACAATCAAGAAATTGTTCTACAACATTGCAGGACTCAGGAACAGGTTGCAGACATTTTGACAAAGCCATTGGACCAGAAAAGTTTTGAATTTTTGAGAAAGTGTTTGGGTATGACTGATAACCCAGCAGTTGAAATTAAAGGGGAGTGTTGAAATATTAATTTCAACCTGCCGTACAGCTGCATTAAACGGCAACACAAAACCATTCCCGAAAACCACCTATCTTTATCGCACCGCCTTTTGGAAAAGGTTGTTTTTCTTTGGATCCCTCCGACACAATCAGCTGTTGCCACGCGTCTGCTGTACGAACCCAATACTGCCATTCTCCCGGACGTTAAAAGTCATTTGGTTTGTGTGAATTTGGTGTGCGAAATGCGTCCGATCAGGTCAACGCAAATGGATTCGATCCAACTTGCCAGAACGTTAATTTTACTTTTACCGCCAGCTTTATTTAATGCAGTTTAATGAACTGTCATAGTCGTTGGTAAATTTTTTAATTTTTATTTGCACGAAAGTATGGGGAATTTAAAACAGGTATGGGTAAGTCAACGAACATTTAAAAATTCTTTTGTTTTGGTATATGTTTTAGTTTTTGTGTTATTATCGCATATTGTAATAGGGGATGAAAAGAGAGCTCCCGGGAGAAAAGAAAACAACAAGAAATCCAATGCACAGCAGTGCGAATTAAATCGTGGAGCATATGCATGGAAATGCATTGAAATGAAATGTATGGTGTGGTGCAGTAGCACAAGTATAATTTTTCCTTATGTAATATGAAAACCCAGGAATGTTATCAAAGATTTCACTCAGAAGTAAAGAGAGACAAAGTATTTTGTTTTTGGTGAATCCCTCTGAGATAGAGGAAGAAAATGGTATCAGGCAGTTTATAAATTAATATAAGTTTGTTTTGGCTGAGAAACTCTGTCATTGCTCAGAAATATTATTTGGGCTTTCCTGTGCAAAAGATCTTGTGGAGAGAGAAACAGAGCATTGCCTCTGTGTTGAGTTTTATTTGTGTGTTTTTGGAATTTTACAGAAAAATCCTCAACAGAATCTCGATATTGTGAATGACATTCTCAAGTTGCTTGAGACTCGCCAATTAATCTTTATTCTATACAATTGATTCTTCCATTATTCTGTTCAATTGATTCTTCCATTTCTAAACTTGAATACATTATGTTTTATGGAGTGATTTCAGTCAAATTTCCTTTTATCGTGTTTATTTTATAAGTTGGTATTCGGTATAGTTTGATTATTTTTAAAAATTAGTTAAATCGAAGTTTTCAAAGCGCAAATTTTCATAATGGTTTAAATAGAATATATAAAACTTAAATTTCAATTTTAAAAATATATAATTATATTTCAAATATATTAAATTAAATTGCCTTAAAAAATCGAATTCTAAATAAAAGTTTAATTAATAAGTGTATATGCATTATACTGGTTATGTAGGATAAGAAAAAGATAATATGGATCACTTTCCTCACATTAAAAAGAAATTTAATGTTATTGTTTTCAACTAATGAAAAATAATTTAATTTTATTGTTTTCAACTAATGAAAAATAATTGATAAACATATTTAATAATATTATTTAAGTAAAATTTTAAAAGTATACATTTGCACTTCAAATATTATAAATTAACTTTAAAAAAAAAGTTTTAAGTAAACAAACAATTAATAAATATATGTGTTATACTTGTTATATAGAATAAGATGAATAATATAGATTAGATTTTTTAAATTAAGGAAGAAATTAAATGTTAATATTTTCAGCAATGAAAACTAGAGATAATCATAAACATATTGGTGTATATGACTTATATATATTTTAAAAATATTTCAATATATGATTTAAATACAAATTTTAAATATTTTTGTTAACTAATTTATTTCTCAAATTCATGCATATGTATACAGAGAATGTATATAGAAAAATATTTTAATTTATATATTTAATTTTTAGTCAACTTATTATGTAACATTTAAAAAATATTTTTGATAATAAAAAAAATTGAAAATAAATCATAAATTAAAATATGTTAATATGAACATAATATTGAATTATATTTAAAAATATATTAATAATAGGCAAATTGTTTTATGGTGGACAACATAGTCTATAAATAAAATATGTTAAGTAAAATATTTGAATGTGTATACATTATATATAGCTAAAGAAAACTATATTTACATTATATAATCTATTGAAAGCTTAAAACATTTTAAGTAATGTTACTAGTTTACATTGTGGTTTTTAAATGTGTATTTTTTTAGTTAATTTTGTTTAATCAAATCTGTCATGTGTAATATTTTATTCAATTTCTCCATTCTAAAAAAACTTTACACCTCTAAAAATTTGATTCTCTTATCTTTTGGTAAATCTATAGTTAAAATAGATCTATATTAGTAGAGTTTTCTTTTTTCTTTTTTATTTTTTTATTTTTTTCACAAGTATTTATTTTTTTAGTCTTATCATAATTATTCAAAATTTAAAATAAAACAGAAAAATAATGAAATTTATCTCAACTTACTATTTTAATGATATCATTACATAAACTTACTTTTTAAATTTATTTAAATTATATTTTATTAAAATACATTTTTTTATTTTTATTAAAAATAATATCAATTATTAAATTTAATTTACTAATATATATATATATATATATATATATATATATATATATATAATATTTCGAAGAACAACTTCTCTGAATTACATTAAATTACAAATTACTCCCACAAATCATAAAAATACTTAAAAACATATTTTAACGCTTTACTTTTAAGTTTTATAAGTAATAATCACATTTTATGGAATAATTGTAAGGACAATTTTCTTGGCAAATAAAATAAAACAAAACACTTTCAAATGAAAACAAACAACACACTTTTGTGGGGTTCAAAATGAAAAACAACTTACAGTTTTTCATATATGCATGTTTTAATATGTATTTCCGTTAGAGTACATAAACTAATTAAAGTTTCTTTATTATCCACTTGAGTTAAACCAACCATATCATGGTTAACTCATGGGTATTTTCAAAAACCACACCAATTTGTCCTTATTCCATGAGGTCCAACAAAATTAAATATATTATATTAATTCTTTTTAATCGATGATGTTAATGGTGGAAGTATTTCAAAGACATTTTCCACAGCCATAGCATAAACCTATGATGGAATTTGAATCCAGGTCGTCCCCTGGAATTCTGTATACCAACCAAGAGCCTGGCAAGCACTTATCAATTTCAATCAAGTTCTTCAAATGCACTTGCCGGTTCCACCTCCTGGATTTTAGTTTATCTCGCTAATTGATCACGGATTTATCCCCTGCCAATATTAGTGGTGACGACACAGATCTCACTACCGTGATCGAGTGTCTACGACTCTTCGATGATTCTGCTTCTCTCCGGCTGAACCCACCGACCCTCGGAGTTCTTGATCAATCCTTTGTTAGAGTCTTGTTTCCAGAAGGGAGGAACTAGGTAGTCGTCCTTCAGGAAATCGCACGCCTTATTCACCAGAGCCGGATCGCGGCGAGAAGACAGATAGAAGCGCTGCCCTCGCCCATGGTATCCGTCGAGGATGCAAAGGTTAAGCCTTCAGATTATGAAGGCATGGCTCCCAAGATCTCACAGTTGAGGTAAATCCTGGAGAAATCCATCTAAGATCGAACAAGGGATGACCACTTCTATTTTTAATTAATAAGTGAAAGTGTTTTTTTTTTTTGGAAATTTGCCATACAATTGTAGTAAGATTAAGTGATTTTTTTTTTGAATTTGGCAAAACTGTATATTTGAATTTGAATGCATAATAGATTTAACACTTTTAAAAATCCTAAAAATTTGTAGTAAGATTAAGTGATTTTTTTTTTCTTTTTTGGGAATATTTGAATTTGAATGCATAATAGATTTAACACTTTTAAAGACCCTAAAAATTTGCGAGTTGTAAATTAATTTATTTTTTTAAATTATCTATTTATTTTTCAATAAAATTAATACGAAAAAAGTCATTTTATCTTTTAATTAGACTAAGTTTTATATAATATTTTGTATTTAAATATATTTTACATTAGAAAAAAGTTACAATAAATTAACTATTTTTATTTGAAATCTGAAATTTCAAATATTCACCAGTTTTATGAGGGCTAACAATATATATGAAATTATCAGTCCATTAATAGCTGAACAAGGTATGTGAATATCCCAATAATGTACTTGTTTAAATCCAACTACCCCAAATATTAGATGAATAACTCCATATATATTAGTTGTGGTTTTATGACCGCACAAAAATATACCGCATTCTTTTACTGTGTACGACATTCTTATAATGTTTTCACGTTGGCCAATTTTCTCTTAGTCACACTTGTTGGAATTTCAGATAATTCTAAACAAAACTGGAAAAACAAAATAATACTCTGTTTTAATACAGCGGAAATAAAAATCGTTTGCGGAATACAGTGTTTCAGCAATGCAGTTTCGTCAATTGTTGTTTGCAGTGTATGAGCAATGGTGTTTCAGCAATACTGAAACTCGTGTATCAGCAACACTCTATTTTGACGTCAAGACTATTTTCTGGTTACGGTGTAACAACAACGCACAAATAAAACTTCTATTTATAAATAGTAAACCAACTGATACAAATTCGTCTTCCTCACATAGAGGGATTTTCACAAAAGATTATGCTGAAGAGCATCTTCCTCTTGACAGAGGGATTACAACAGGAACGCTTCTGTTCCACAAACCAATTTCTGCTATCTTAGAAAATTACAGTTTTAGCACTGCTGTGTGTTACAAAAAGAACTCTCTATCATTCTTCTAACCTTAAACAGAACTGATGTTCATTACATTTATATGTTAAAACATATCTGACTTTAAACAATAAGATAATAAAAATATCTTTTAAAACTTATCTGCATATTGAATGCAGCAAGCGGTGATGCTTTTTGAAGAAATGAAGTCGGCTGTTGCAGGGGAATTTAATGTTGAATATTTAATGCACATTAATGTGGAAAATATCAAGGACGATTTAGAGGCATCCAACAGTCTGGAATATCTACAGCAAATCAGATTTTTGTCTAGCTGTTTATGTTGCAGTTGGAATTAAATTCCAACATTCCCCCTTAATTTCAACTGCTGGGTTTTTTTTGCATACCCATGCATTTCCTGAAATGATCAAAACTTTTATTTCCCAATGGTTTTGTCAAGATGTCAGTGAACTAATCCTCTGTTCTGCAGTGCTGCAAAACAATCTCACCATTGTTAGCCAATTCACGTATGAAGTGAAATTTGGTGTCTATGTGCTTTGTCCTTTTATGAAAAACAGAGTTTTTAGACAATGTTATTGCTGAGCTATTGTCACAGTAAATGGTTGTGCCCTTTTCTTGTTCATGACACAAATCTCTGAGAACTCTTCTTAGCCACACTACTTGGCATGTTGCTGTTGTTTCTGCCACATACTCTACCTCTGTTGTTGACAAAGACACAAGTGGTTGCTTCTTGGAAGCCCATGAGATGGCTCCCGATCCCATATGAAACACATATCCCGATGTGCTTTTCCTATCATCAACACTTCCAGCCTAATCACTGTCAGTGTAACCTGTCAACATGAAACTTTCAGAAGAGGAGTATAAAATACCAAACCCCTTCGTTCCATTCACATATCTTAGAATCCTTTTGGCTGCCTGCCAATGAGTCTCTTTCGGTCTTTCCATAAATCTGGAGATTAAACTCACAGCGTGCATAATGTCCGGCCTAGTTGCAGTCAAGCACATAACGCTGCCAACTATGCTCTTGTACAGTTTTGGATCAAAATCGTTGTTGATGTCTTCTTCGGTCAATTTCAACCCCATTACAGTTGGAGTCACAGCTGCCTTGCTGTTCTGCATGTTAAATCTCTTCAACACTGCTTCTACATATTTAACTTGAGAAATGAAAACACCATTTTCACTTTGGTCTAGTTCAATTCCAAGAAAATATCTTAAGAAGCCCAAGTCAGTCATTTCAAATTCACTTTTCATGACTGCTTTAAAATCAACAATGAGAGAAGCATCATTGCTAGTAAAAATCAAATCATCTACATATAAAACAACAATAATAATCTTACCGTCATTCTCCTTTATGTAGAGTGTGGGTTCACCATCACACTTATCAAACCCATTCTCAATTAGATAAGCATCTATTCTGCTGTACCATGCCCTTGGAGCTTGCTTCAGCCCATAAAGAGCCTTCTTTAGTTTGCAGACTTTATACTCTTGGCCTTCAACTTCATAACCTGGAGGTTGTTCAACATAAACCTCTTCTTTTAACACTCCATTTAGGAATGCAGATTTAACATCCATCTGATAAATCTTCCATTTGTGTTGTGCTGCAATAGACAACACCGTTCTGACTGTTTCCATCCTTGCTACTGGTGCAAAGGTTTCATCATAGTCTTTGCCTTATTGCTGTTTGTAGCCTTTCCTTGCCTTCAACATTGCTTTTGGTCTTATAGACCCACTTAACTCCAATGGCATCTTTGCCTTCAGGGAGGTCCACTAACTCCCATGTTTTACTTTTCTCAATTGCACCAATTTCTTCATTCATTGCTTCAATCCATTTATCTTCGTTTACAACATCTTCAAAATGAACTAGGTCATCAACATGACAATACAAAGCGAATAATGAATTCAGACCGGTATTGTTACTTACCTCTCCTTGTTCATAAATCTCATTCAGATTTCTGAATCTTGGTTTTTTTGGTGTGCTTGGAGTTCCATCCGAACTTGAGGGTATATCTGATCCCTGTGGTGTGCTTGGAGAAGCACTTCCTTGACTTCTCAAGGCTGTTCGAATTCCAGCTTGTGGTGTGGTGGAGGAGGAGCCACCAAGGAAGGATTATTTGCTGCTGTTCCTTCCTCTTCTTCTTCGTGAGACACGATTGTCTTCACATTCACTGTCTTCTCTAAGCTTCCATCCCAAGCTTCATCTTCAATGAACTTCACATCTCTGCTTACTATTAATTTCTTGGTGGATGGATTATAGAGTTTTTATGCTTTTGACTCATCACAATAGCCAATAAAGACACACTTCTCCCCCTTACTGTCAAGCTTCTTCCTTATCTGATCCGGTACATATGCATATGCTACACAACCAAATACTCTCATGTGAGTGACAGTTTTCTTTTGACCACTCCATGCTTCTTCTGGTATTTTGTTCATGACAACTTTAGTTGGGCATCTATTCAAGATGTAAACTGCACAAATGACAGCTTCTGCCCAATACTCATGCGGTAAGTGTTTTGCCTTCAACATACTTCTGACCATGTCAAGAATGGTCCTATTCTTCCTTTCGGCAACACCGTTTTGCTGAGGTGTATACCTCGCGGTGAACTGTTTTTGTATGCCATTCTCTCTGCAAAAACGTAGAAAGTCTTTGGAGATGTACTCTCCTCCTCTATCTATTCTGAGCACTTTGATATAATGCCCACACTGCTTCTCAACAAGAGTTTTGAAGTGGTGGAATTTTTCAAACATTTCACTCTTCTGTTTCAGTATATACACCCATGTCTTTCTGGTGTAATCATCAATTAAAGTTAAAGAATATTTATTTCCGGCAAATGATGGTATTTGCATCGGTCCACACACATCAGAGTGAACAATTTCCAAGGGTGCTTTTGCCCTTATACTCTTTCCTGCTGGAAAGCTTTCTTTGTTTTGCTTGCCCAAGATGCAGCCTTCATTAAGGTTGTCCGGTTTCTCGATCAATGGCAATCCCTTTACCATTGCCTTTCTATGCAATAGATTCAAGCCTCCGAAATTGAAATGTCCAAATCTCAAGTGCCACAACCAATTCTCATCTTTCACTTGTTCCTGAAAGACTTCTTGTGTTACAGCTGCAATAATTCTTCCTTCCTTCAAATCTGCCCTGAGTTTGAGAGGAAACATTCTATTGCTGTTCATCTGCACCTGTGCAATGATCTTCTTACTTGGAGGTATGTCTCTGATTGTACACATATCATCTTTGAAGAACACATTGTAACCTTTGTTAATGAGCTATCTAATGCTCAAAATATTACATTTCAGACCAAGTACATAGTATACCTCTAGCACAATCATCTGTTCTCCATTTCTTGCTCGAATAATGACTCTTCCCTTACCCTTGACAGATATCTTACTATCAGTTCCTGTTGTTACCTCATATTTCACATTTTCATCTAGATTGGCAAACATTGCAATATTTCCAGTCATGTGGTTACTACAACCTGAGTCTAAGAACAAAAAATCTTCTTGTTTGTCTTGTGCTATGTTACATGTTAACATCACGTTCTTTGGATTCTTATCTTCTTCATTTGCAAAATTAGCATTCTTCCTACTATTCATGTCATTTTGTTTTTTTCTACATTCATTGACATAGTGCCCATATTTCCTACAATAATGACATTGGACTTGGGATTTGTCATACCTTTGTCCATGAGCTTGCTGTTTGCTTGAACCTTCATTTTGGTTCTGATTGCAGCTCCTTTTGCTTGTGCTTGCAGGATTATTTTTGCCTTTCTTTTGGCTTCTTCCACGACCTCTGTTATTTGCTCTGCCTCGACCTTTTCCTTGGCCAAAAGACATCTGAGTCTTGAATGCTTTCTCAAAAGAGGAATCTATTCCTCTACTCAGTCTGTGTTCATGAATATAAGAGAAGCACTCAGTTCATCTACTGTGAACTGTGAGAGATCCTTTGTTTCTTCTACTGCTACCACAATAGATTCAAACCTTGAGGGTAAAATTCTCAAGATCTTCTCTACAATCCTTCTTTCTTCAAGAATCTCACCATGAGATCTTATCTGGATTATCAACCCAATAACCTGAGTGAAGAATGAATCTATTGTATCAGATTCCTTCATGCTAAGTGTTTCAAAGTCTCTCCTCAACATCTGCCACTTTGCAGTCTTCACCTTCTCCATGCCTTGATAGGCAGTTTTGAGAATATCCCATGCCTCCTTGGATTTGTTTCTACTGTAATCCATGGAAAAACACTTTCATGTACTGATTGGAAGAGAAAAAAGAGAGCCTTGACATCTTTCTTCCTGTCGCTCTTCAACTGGTCTCTTTCTACTACTGTTAAAGTAGCCAATGTTGTTGCATCTGCAGGTTCATCATAGCCAGTTTCAACCAGCTCCCATATTCCTTGAGAAGAAAACAATGCTTTCATTGTTATGGACCAATAACTATGATTTTTCCCATTAAACTGTGGCAATTGGGAATTTGTCAAACCTATTCCAGTATCTGCCATCTTAACCTGTATGAATAAAGAAGAGATACTGACTGTATAAATAAAAACAGGCAAAAACCTTCTCTGCTGGAGAAAATCTGCTCAATAAGCTTCTTACAGCTCCTACAGTGAAAAAACAAACTCTGATTTTGACTCACTGAGTGCCTAGACCAACTCCGATACCATGTTGGAATTTCTGATAAACAAAACTGGAAAAACATAACAATACTATGTTTTAACACAGCGGAAATAAAAATGTGGAATACGGTGTTTCAACAACACAGTTTCGTCAGTTTCTGTTTGTAGTGTACCAACAACGGTGTTTCAGCGACGCTGAAACTCGTGTATTAGCAACACTCTGTTTTGACGTCAAGACTATTTTCTGGTTATGGTGTAATAGCAACGCGCAAATAAAACTTCTATTTATAAACAGTAAACCAACTGATACAAATTCGTCTTCCTCACATAGAGGGATTTTCACAAAAGATTATGCTGAAGAGCATCTTCCTCTTGACAGAGGGATTACAATAGGAACACTTCAATTCCATAAACCAATTTCTGCTATCTCAAAAAATTACAGTTTCAGCACTGCTGTGCGTTACAAAAAGAACTCTCTATCATTCTTCTACCCTTAAATAGAACTGTTGTTCATTACATTTATATGTTAAAACATATCTGACTTTAAACAATAAGATAATAAAAATATCTTCTAAAGCTTATCTGCGTATTGAATGCAGCAAGCGGTGATGCCTTTTGAAGAAATGAAGTCGGCTGTTGCAGGGGAATTTAATGCTGAAAATTTAATGCACATTAATGTGGAAAATATCAAGCACGACTTTGAGGCATCCAACAGTCTGGAATATCTACAGCAAATCAGATTTCTGTCCAGCGGTTTATGTTGCAGTTGGAATTAAATTCCAACAACACTCCAGATTGTGTATGGCAGTTTCTTTCGGTGTTTAGGTTGGCCAATTTAGTGACAGCCAAACTCCAGATTGTGTATGGAATTACTTTGTCGTGTTCATGCTGGCCAATTTTATGGCAGCCACACTCCGGATATTGTTTGGCTTTCATTTACCTTCATGTTTGGGCAATTTTGTTGCAGCGAATCTTGATATTGTGTATGCCATTCTCAATTTCCCCGATAGTTATAACTCTCACCAATTAATCTTATTCTATTCAATTAACTGCTCCATTTCTACTGCGTGGAGACTTGATAAACTTAGGTCACTATTTTGAAATAACAGATTTTGTGAGACTTTACTTTCAAAAAAAAAACAATTATCATTCATTAAAACAAATGTAGTTAAATGTGTGTTTTTGTATTCCGAAAATGTCCACTAAAAGTGGTCGGATAAAGAAAAACCAGAGATTCAAAAAGGTAAAAAGTCCTCGAACCTGTGAAACTTCCAATCAATATGCCGCATTTAAGGAGACTATGCAAAGAAACTGATCTCTTCATTATCAGGCTGGACTTAAAGAACCTAAAAAATACATGCCAACAAAATAAAAAAAGGACATAAATTAGATGAAAAAAAGGAGCAATCATATCTAGCGATCAACAAGTCAACACCTCCGCTAGAAAGTGGTGGCCCCCGGGCATCTGATCGATCCATCAACAAGGAGATAATAACATGCCTCACCAAGCTAATAAACATCGAAAAAAGATATGTGGTCGAATGCCAAAAAGGACCGGAAACAGATGTAAGAATGAGAAGCAACAAAACCAAAAAAATCACAAATCTAGTGCCTCCCCTAGAAATTGAACGCCCCGGAGAGCAGTTGATCGAGCCATCAACCAGAAAATTATTGCGAAACTGACCAGGCTGCGTAGAGACACTTTGCTTCAAGAGGAGATCTGCCATCTAAATCTGATTGTGATAAGTATGGGAGAAGAAAAGGCTATTGAAGGATTCCATGAGGGATTTAATTTTCAATTATTGATTTGGAGTCCCTTGCAATTTCAAGCTCCTCTATTCCCAGCCATGACGCACACCTCAAAACACGCCAAATCGCCACCATCTAAACTATGTTATTGGATCTGGAACCCCCGAGACAGAACAAATGATAGGTATGGGAAGGTCGCATCACAATATAAGCCCCACACTTGTATTCGCCATCCAAAGATACCCCGTCAAAGTATCATACAAGAGATGATAGCCCAATTGACTTATAGACATAAGATCCCCTTTGTGGCTTTGGTCTCCATGGCCTTATCTGCTAAAGAAAGGCCAAGATCTTCAAACATGAAAGCCTCACATCAGGTACAATGTCATCGAAATACTGGCATTTCTAAACTGCCAAATGCCCCAAAAGAGGTATAGAGGGATAGTTCTATATTCTTTCTAGATATCTGTCCAAATACTAAGGCACGATTCAATGGATGACCTTTCGACCATTGCATTAATCTTGAGAAACTTGGTAACCTCATCCCAAATTGATTGCATTAATCTTGAGAAACATGGTAAGCTCATCCCAAATTGTGAGTGGAAAGGGGCCACTCAAAAACAGGTGTACCACATCTTCATTCACACCATGACACAAGGGACAAATCCACGTGCCCTAAAATCCTCTCTTAGATAGATTCTCACAAGTGATAATCTCATTATGAAGCACTTGTTATGTAAAACACTTTAGTTTTAAGGGTGCCTCCCATTTCCACATTTTGTATGTCCAAGCAGGGACCAAATATTTTCCTCTGAGAAATGTAGGAATATGTTTCTTTAGCCACAATACTACTTACCTACCCTTTACTGCCCCAAGTTAGGCTTTCAACCTTCTTGGTTAGCATAATAATCGCTGGGCAGAGATTGAAGTGGTGTTTTTCCCATTCTACCTCTAACTCCACGGTGCAACCATTTCATATGACATAGAATAGAGTCCCTATGACACCCAATACATGTTAGAGAAAAAAGTCCATGGTCATTAAGAAATTGAATTATTGGGACAAAGAGGAGATGATGTCTTGCCATACCTTTTATTGCATCAAGACTGATGGTGATCACATCACCTCTGCGTACCTCCCCTCTTAAACTTTCACATATAGAGGGCTTGGCTTTCATTAAGCTGCATCAAATAAATGAGCCATTCTTCTTTTTTGGTGCACCTAATTGAACCCATTCTTCCATATTTAAGAAATTGAGATATTTCTCGCTAACTGTCTGATGCCATTTTCAAATCCAAACAATGCTCTCCACAGGTTCTTAGTATGAAGGGAGAGATTGAAACTGTTAGTATTTCTAAAACCCCATCTTCCTTCTGTCTCATTCTTGGATATTGATTCAGTATAGGCTAAATCAATTTTTTGTTTGTTATCGACGCTAACCCATAGAAATCTAGTTATGATTGCATCGATTCTTTTAATGACCACCTTGCGTAAATGAAACAAGTGCATCCAATATATGTAGATTCCCTGCATCATGGATTTAATCACTACCAGTTTACCACCCAATGATAGCCATTTATGTTGCCACAAGGCAAGCTTCTTCACAATTTTTTCAATAAGCAAATCCCAATCCTACTTATCATAATTATTTTTCTTAAAGTGAAATAAAAAGTACTTAAATCCACCTACCAACGAGTTGAATTTAACTCCAAAATATTCTACAATTTGCTGCGTCACCTCCTCATCCATCCCATCTATGATCAGCTCAGATTTCTACTCATTCATGGTGAGCCTCAAGGCTTTCCCGAATTTAGTGATGATTTGATGAAGTGTCTACCATTTTGAGATCTTGTCTTCCCCTAGGTAGAAAATGTCATCGACAAACATTACATGTGAGGTTGATATATTTCTTGTGATCTTGTAATTGATAATCTTGCCTTCCTCTTTATATACTCTAATCCCTCTGCTAAGCCCATCGATGACTAATATAAATAGTAATGGAAAAAGTACACATCCTTGACGCAAACCTCTAGAAATATGAAATAAATCTATCATCAAACCATTGATCAACACATCCAAATTCATTGTGACACATGTCATGATCCAATGAATGTGCATGCAGAGAAGGCAAACTTTGTGAAGAATCAATTTGAGGAAGTCCTAGTCAACCCTTCATAAGATTTTATCTCAACGTTTTTCATCAAAAAGGTCTTCAAACTGTGAGATTTAATTGAATTAATACATTCTTGTGAGTGTTATATAGTAATTTGTCGCACTAAGTTATTGAAATTTTACCAAAATGTCACAGAGCAAGAAAAGTTGTTAATGAATTCACCATGAAAAACATTGATGGGAGCATCCCTAAAGAAAAGAAGAATAAATGCCTTGAATTTATTCTGGAAGAGCTTGTTAAAAACCATATTTGCAAGTTGAGCGCTACTTTTAGCAGGAAAACCCATGCTGATATCCTTTGGTGTAACTAGTGACTAGTGTTGGCATCGTGACTTTGGATAGGAAAATCCACTTTGATCCTCTTCAGGCAGTTTCTCCAAAAATGGAGCAAGAGCTTCTCTCACTAGAAGCCTCAAGAACGATGAGCCGATTATTGTTGAATAAGGATATGGCTGAATTCTCCGATTTTGAGTCCTTGATACTACCTTTAGGGATATTCTCCTTCCCTATAAATGCATTCCCTTACACCCTCAAATAGTTGGTCACACTCGATTGGTCATACTGCTGCTAAATTGTGCCTAATTGCTGCTAATTTTTTAAGGAGAAAGGAGAGCTTGAGAAGTCTTGGCTTGGACTTGGAAACCCATCTAGAAGGAGGCTTCCAACATCAAGGCAGTGGTTGTATGCTTCCCTCTTTTGTTTGTTATTAATACAATGCATGTTTACTTTCCATAATCGTGTAAATGACTACTTGCTTAGTATGATGCTCCTTGATATGTCGTATGGTTTACATTATAATGCATATGCTATGTTCTTCCTTTCTTGTCTTTGTTTGATCTCTCTTGCAAGTATTCATTCACAACAGAACAGTGAGGATCGAGCTTGGAAGTGAGGAGATAGAGATCGACATCAAAAAGTGATTGCATAGGAGTGAGGTAGACAATCTTTCCTCTCTCATGTCATTATGATTTAAACTAGGAGAGTTTTGCATGTATCTGTTTCGGTTATTATTAGATCCACTCATTAGACTAGAGGGGTCACTTCTATCTATAGAAGGGATTGCCTAGATAACAGTTAGATAGCCACAACGTCTTGGATCATTGTACTAGGTAATAAGCCAAACTATTAAAGAGTAATGTGTTTAGCAAAAATCTACTTGACTCTATTAGCTATCAATTTAGAAACCTACTTATAAACATAATTACATAACAAAATTGGTTTGAAATCAGAAAAGGTAGATGAATTAGAATTTTTAAGAATAGGGGTGATGAAAATTACATTGATAGCACTCAAGACGTGGCCCAAGCGATGCGATTCTTCTGACATATCCAAGAGATATGTTCCCATGATATCATAGAAGAATAGGAAAAGTTCCACCAACCATCCATCTCGGCCGGGGCTTTTGTCCTTTGCAAAATCTTTCATAAACTCTAGAAACTCTACCAATGTAATCGAACTATCCATTAGATTGATAGCTTCCTCATTAACCTTATGGGGGGGGGAATATTAGCAATATCAAATTGATCTTCAATTCTTATATCCTTTGACACCCTATATTGATTTCTAAAAAAGAAGGCAACCTCGTGAATATCTTTTTGTGACCTAACAATTATGTTTTCCTCGCCTCTAATATGCCAACTAGTGTTTGTGATATTCCTTTTCATTGCAACCCTGTGGAAGAAGCGAGTGTTCTTATCCTTGCCTTGCACCCAATCCATCCTGCTCTTAAGTCTCAATTCTTCTTCTTGAAATTTCAATATTTTATATTTTTGTATCCTAATGATCCATAAGTGCCTTATTAGTATGCTCAACAAAGAAATCAGAACCCATGGGGTCAATTAATGCTACTATTTCATGCTCAATGATTTTCAATTCCTTAGAGAGTTCCTTGTGCTTTCTTATCGATGAGAAAACCATTGATTTCAACCTTCTAAATTTGAAGGAGACCTTCTGCATATTCTATTTTAGGTGTATCCATAAAGGTTGAAGCTAAGAGGCTTTTACAAGGTCTACAAATTCTTGTTCTTGTAACCACATATGGTTGAACTTAATTAGAAAGGTTGCAGACATATTTTCTCTAATCAATTATAGAAATTTGTGTCATGATAAATAATATCAGTGAATAAGGACCATGAAAATAGTTGTTCGTTCTTTCCTACAAATAGGAATGTATAAGAAATTGATCCATCCTTTTAGCTATGCTCTCATCTCTAGAGCACCCATTTGCCAAACTTGGAAAGATAGGATAGGGGACTACATCCTTGAGCATTTTGTGGGAAAATAGGTCTTTGAAATACCCTTCTAATGGGTCCAAATTTCTTTTCCTTCCCCAAATCTCCATGACGTCCATCGTTCGATTCAAATCCACTACTATGATGAGAGATTGAATATCCAAAAGTCCACTGGAATCAAGCCTGTCATAGAAAAATTTGTAGTTGGAGTAAGGAGCATATATATTGAGAATTCGAAGATGATTGCAATATCCCTTAATATATCCTGTCAAGATGATTCCAACAAATGTTTTGAAAGTTTTGAGGGAAAACTATCTAGGGTCCCACATCACTGCTAATCCCGTAGACATGCTCAAAGCACTTGTTTCTCAAACCTCGCAATTAGTGTATATTTTCAGTAGGATCTCCTTAGACTTCTCTTTGTCTTACATTGTTTCCTGAAAAAGAACTACAATTAGATGTTCAAAATGAATCATATAATTAAGAGATCTTCTAATTTGGGCTGATCGCATACCCCTTACATTTAAAGACATTATCTTCATTAAGACATGCCTGCAGTGGGTTCATCCCCTCTAAGGGCCCAAAATTCAAAATAATTATACAATCCATCAGTTCCATTGGAAGAAATGGATCAAAAGGTCGATATAGATCTTCCTCCAACAACTCGGAGAAACAAGAGTTAAGATTAGATCCAATACCTCTATATGTTTTCTTATATTTAGTACCTTTCTTCCTTCGAGCCCACCCACTCTTTTTTTGTTCAAGGCTTGTAACAACATATTTCTTTTGGAAGAAATATTTCTTTATAGTGATAGGTTCTAAACCCAAAGAGCTCTCACTATCTAAAAATTCCAATTCGGCATGCTTTGAGAGAGGGGAAGAAGTTTTTCCATGTGTAGGCCCATATCGAAAGGGCGACAACGTTGGAGGCCTTGAGTCATTTTGATATGAAAAATCCTTATATTTCGATTGACAAAGAGAATATGAGGGAATCAATCTCGAGTCCAGATCCAACACACCCCCATTCTCAATGAATCTTTGTTGCTCTGGCCAAGGATTTTACGAATATCTCACCTTATCAACACCCAGTTGTAAATTTTCTTGTAGACTATAAGACTTTGTGGGAGCCTCCTTGGGGCTTTATTCAGAGATCAAAAGTATAAAAAATATGCCTCTTCTTTTGCCTATATCTCGCAGGATCATGATGCACAAAATAAGCATCCCGACTAGACTTGTAACAACTACCACGAAAGCATTCTGGGCAATCAACGATCAAATGACCAGTTTCAAGGAAACCCAAACATTTGAAAAGGACACCCCAGTAGTCCACTTGTTGAGGGATGGAGAAAGGACGCCAGTATATATCCAAAGCGACCGGTAATCCTCAATAGTAATCAACTTCAACAAGGAACCAAGCTACTCTTTTGTCTAAAATTCCTACACAACCCTCATCTACATAATATAACTTTGCAATGTTATTGGTGATTTCCATAATGGATTTCTTTGAACAAAGCTCGAAAGGAAGGCCAAAGAGCTTCACCCATAGATTTTTCCATTTAGGAGCTTCCTTAATTGTTTTTAAGCCCACTAACCATCTCCTGAAGACATAGGAATCCTCTAAGTCGAACATAAGGCATAGGTGTATTCTTATTAACATCCTCCTCCTTTAAAAAATGAAATCCAAACCAATAGTTAAGAAACACACTTACCTTTAACTGATATTGGAGGATAGAAAACAAACTCTTTTCAAACAAGTCTTTCATCTAAGAACCCATCATTTTAGAAAATTCCCAATGCCTAATTAATACCCCTTTTTTAGGCCTCACAACGATATCCCAATATACATCCACCTCGAGGATAGGGCTTTCAACTTCCTCTTCCACCATGATCATTTTTTCCCACTTGCTTCTGGAATTATTATTTAATGAATCCTTAATAGACACATATTTTTGAAGAGCATAACAGAATTCCCCTAATGGATGCTCTCCCACTTTGTTTTCAGCCACATCTAGAGATTTGGAGCACCACACCCGACCTACAATCTCATTCTCAACCACAATGGTAAAGTCTATCAATTCATCCACGTCGAATATCTGTTCAATTAAAGAAGCTTGACCCGCCATGTTGACTACTAGCTTGGCACTTCCACAAACCCACCAGAAATTCAAATAAGAACATCTAAAATAACAATAAATTTTCCAATTTACAATAGAAAACTTAAAGGTATCATCGATCACCAAATTCTCCTATTGGATTAGAGGAAGAAGAAACCCCAGCTAATCAAAAATACATATCAGCCTCACCACACCCATTGATTGGATCCAACCAAATTTAGAATATCATAACCATCCATTCACAACATTCCAGGGAAACTAATGGACTAAAAGTATACAAAACTATCTGACACTAAAATATCACAGTCAAATATGACCAAGTCGAGAAGTTAGAGATCGAAGGTTTGATAATTTTAGCAAAGTAGAACCACAATCAATAAGACATCAACCCCATAACTTACCTTGCATAGGAACCAATTCTAGAATAAATATCTTCTGGCCAATCACTTGCTTCAAGGACATACCTAATAAATCTGGGGTGTGCAAGTTGCCAAATTACAATAACCTTGACGACACAATGTGGTAGAGTATCAGTTGGATGATCACATCCCATCTAAGTAAATATTCCACTTAAATTCCTTTCTTATCACCACTCGAGAGTCCATTAATGGAATGAAATCCAAATTCAAAATAGTGTACCTCCTTACCTACTTCTTTAACTGATGAGGAATATTCTTCTTGGTCATCCACTTGTAGGAGCTCGTCATCAATCCACTTTCAATACCAAAGAAGAAAAACAAAGAGCCAAATCCAATGGCTTAAGAATTGAAAACTCACAGGACCATTAAAAACTTCATGCTAGGGTCATAGAACTCTGCGTAGTCCCTATATCAATCATGCATAAACTATAATCCCATTCAAGGATATGGGCGCTCCCAAGATACAATCCAAGATATTTCTAGTTCTACAGTTGAAGCCTCTCCTACCAAAGGCACCAAATAAACAATGCCAGGCACAACTCCAAAATGATAGCAACAAAACCAGTCGACTCCCCAAGTTACATATAGTCACATACTACGCAACAACAACAACATATGCACCATCATAAACTACACTAAATTAATCTTATTCTATTCAGTTGGTTGTTCCATTTCTAGTGCATGAAGACTTGATAAACTTAGGGGAATGTTTTGAAATAAATGATCTTTTATGGAGTGATTTTACTTAACTTTTCTTTTAAGAGTAGTCTAACAAGGCCACACTTTTACCCATAAAATAGTGGAATTCAAACAACATTTTGACAAAATCTAGTAGAAATATTGGGAAATATGGGTTACAACTATCAAGCTTCTTTAGGTTCCCCAAGGTTTTTGATGGTGCTAAATCCAATTCCACCATGAAAAGAACAATTCAAAAACTTTTATGGTCATATTTTTTGAAAAAAAAAGTGACAGGATTCCAATCGAAAATGGATTTCTGGGCAAAATTGTACCCTCGATAAACAACACCTTTCTTTTATAATGTTTATTTAATAAGTTAATATTTATTATATTATAACTAATTTTTTTTAATAAATTTTTTTTTTTAGGTTATTAATTAATGGATTATAAATTTGGATAGCGACCAATCCATAGCAAGCATGAAAAGACTTACTACATCATGCATCTCATATTCTCAAACTTTTAAAAATCATGAAAACTCACTAAATAATTATTATTATTATTATAAAAAAATAACATAAAAGTTAAACATACATACATTTAAAAACTACTATTTCCAAATTTCATATCATCAGGCCATATGGGTTATGCCTTTAGCTAGTTGTACCCAACTCTTATCTTGGTTCATTTCATGCATGGGTCATGCTTTTGATCAAAGCACCCATCCCTTAGTTTGTCTCACATGTATTGCCTATTATGTTTGTCATGCACTAAAAAATAGTGTCCCAGTTCATGCAGTACAAGTGCCAATAATCGAGCCCACTTGGTTGCCAAAATCCAAACATTCTATGTGTATAAAACTGAACTTTCACAAGTTCATCATGAGATATGACATCATAAGTAGTCATACTAGAAACCACAAATTTCTAACCAAACACCAAAATAGAAGAGTTAGAAATTCTTGAAACAAATACCTCATGCCCAATGATAATGTTGTTGCACTCTCATTGCTGGTAATTACAAGGTGAATGTTCCCATCACCTGAGCATATGACATCCACCCCCACTAAAAATTGTTTCCATTCTCAACAATACTCTATCTAGCAACTTATTTCGCCAACTGAAGACAAACTCACAAATGAAGTGTTATACCTTGTATCTTCCCTACCTATCATCTACCCATGAAGACCCCTGCATAGATCCATGTGTTTTATCCCCCTATGTCTCTATCTAATTAGGTATCTATTGTGATCATAATACCAAATCCACAATAACTCACGTCATCATACAAGTTCAATGACCTTGAATTTCATCATCACTCAAATATCTTGTAGATTGCAAAGCTTGTCTTACCATGACACCCCTTTTTGCCTATGTTTCCTCTCTTTTCCTACATTTGACACCTAAATAATGCCACATCCACCAGGTTTTGATAAAGGTAAGTAATAATATGTCTTCTTATTTGTGTTTAACTATATGCCCTATTGTTTTGTTAAAGAATGCAATTGGCTACATAATTCGTTCGTTTTTGTAGCTAATTGAGATTTTTGTAGCTGTTTGCATTTTTGCAAGGTTCATAAGCTCCACCCTAGCGATGAAGTATACAGATGGATAACGAATGGTCCCATCATGGATCCCTTCCTATCCCCTTGAACCAGTTCATCAAGATGAGCGCAGGATATCACGGTCAAACCCCAAAGTCAACCACAAGATTGTCGCTGGAACGAAATCCAAGTTTCATCAAAACCTTATCGATTTGCTTTCAGAATAGAAAATTGAAGGTTTAGTGATATAGTTAGTTAGAATAAAGATATCTAGGCTTAAATTACTCATGACTATTACACGAAAGACTTGTTATAGAAAGTATGGCCACACTATTATTTGGTGCGCACCAGATGTAATTTTGAGACAGTTTATTAAATTTCGTTTACAAGCAATAGAACTGGTTTTGTGTGTGTATGCATTGTGTTGATTGAAGATTATGGACTGATCTATGGAGGGCCCCTATGACAGTGACAGGTCTTTAACCAAATGCAATTAGATTTCTTTTCATACTCTATTTTTGTGTGAGAAATGCAATATGATGAGTTCACCAGTGAATCATTGTATGCATGAGTACTTTCATATGCTTTATACCTATATTAATTTGCTATTTGAATTTATTTCTACCTGGTACAACATGGTTCTTTCATTTTCTTTTTATCTAGAATAGTCTAATTGTGTTTACTCCATAAGTATAGATGTTGTTTAGAATATCTTGTTTGAATAAGATTGAGTAAGTAAAAGTGTGAGAGCCTTCTTCTTAAAAATTGAATTTAGACAGTACTTCTTTTCAGTTTGATAGAATAGATTTCTCTTGCACTTAGTGAATTAGAGCTGCAGCCTAAAGACTCAAGACAAAAATCCCAAAATAATCTAACACAAGTAGAAGTTAGAAGCACTCTCATATCATCCATAAACTAATTCAATAGAGAATAACTCTTAAGAAATTAGCTGATAACTTTAGGGATCGAGACATTAATATAGTCAATGAAACCATCTCCATACTAATCTTAAGTTTATACCAGAACATGAAGATAACGACATAAGGAATAACTTCTAGCACATATACTGCATCTGTAGTTCATCAGTCTACGCACCCTCATTGACAATTTATGATTGACAATTTAAAGACATTAAATTGGCCAAACATATCTCCTCAAAACATCCTACTCTTCTCATAATAGAGTCATCCTTAGGTACCCCATCATTTGACTCACCATGTAACTACAATAGTACACCATTTTATCATGGCTCAATGTGAAGGGGAGTTATGTTAGTCATGGAAACCAACACCTTTATCTCCATCCTATGACTATCCTACTAAAAGAACTCCTCCATATCTCTATGTCATCTACATCAAGAAAGGAATAGGGGAACAAATCTTGCATCTTTTCTCCTTAATGACTCTCTCCAACTATGGATCATAAACCAACTCACTCCCTCCAAGAGTCTCTATGGATGGTCAATCTCTTCCTTGGCTTGTATGTATGAAGATGCACCTCCAACCCAATGACTCTTCAAGACCAAGGCTGCCACGCTCTCCTTTGTCAAACTAATAAGCATCCTAGTCCCCATTACAACTCTTTGATCGGGTTCTAGTGTCTATCCCATAACTCTATCTGTGAAATATGCTAGGGTTTGGGCATGATGTAAAAGAACAAACACAATAGAGTCTATATTTTCATCTATTGTAACATCATTATCTGATGTTGATCCTCTCTATCATGCCCCAGAATAGAAGTCTCTTTGGCTCTCAAATTTGTGCCTCCTCTCAAGGTATTCATTACAACTAGATTGGATCCTAATAGAATAAACAGATGATCCATATGAGGTACTAGAATGACCATAGTTACTCTTAGAAACTCATATCCTATAACCAATTCATAGTCATCAAGTTACACAATGGTAATGTTTGTCCTTCCCTACCAATCTCTAAATATAATGTGAAGAGCCTCCTTCATCCCAATCACTCCAATATCCTTAATAGTTAATAGCCCCAATGGATGCTTGAACCAACATGGAATGATTTGATATGAAATGCACATATTTCTCTTTTCATCTTTTTCCATAGTGAATATGAAAATACATGATAAATTCGATGGGCATTCCCACAACTCTAATAAAGTTTTTAACTGAGACCACATTTCATATGATTTTTTCTATTTATTTATTTTTTCATTTGAATATTATTTATTATTATGTTGAAACTTATGTCCATTTCATAATAATGTTTCCATATTTTTTATTTGATTATCAATCATTATTAGATAGATGGTAGAGATTTAACCTCTATAGAATATTCTAGTATATACAAATTAAAGGTTGAGATTTATTTTCAAAGTAGTTATGTCTTTTTTGTTATTTTAATTATTTATTAATTAAAAAAAATGTCATATAAACAAGGGCATATGTAATGAGTTAAATTTTGTAGGGCATGTGGTATTGATAAGTCATGGTATTGTAACAAACACTATTTACAAATTAAAAATTTCCATTGTAAAGTAAGGGTGAATCTCGAACCTGTTTTTTTTAAATGTAGATATGTTCAAACTATATATTAATTCTTTTTTTCCTGTGTTAATAATTTCTATTAATCACTCAAATAGACATAACAAACTAGTTTTCCGTTGTTGGTCTGCCGCCACTAGGGAAAGCAAGCTAGAGATAGAAGAACATAGATTTTGTCCAAAATTTTGCAAAAAGAGAATATCTAGAGTGAGAATGGTTATGTTAGAATATGATATCAACATGAATATACTTAAAGACCCACCAAGATTTGACATGGAGGAAAATACATCCATATTGCACATGAAAATTATAAGTAGCTAGCATAGGAAGATTACCAACAAAATTGAGATCCATGTAGATTTAGGAAGATGTTGACACACCAATAAGCTCAACAAGGATCCTTGGGGAAGTAGGGTCCTTTCCTTTCTGCAAAAGTGCTTTGATTTTCAATGCATCTATCAACATGAGAATTTCACACTTCATCTTTTTACACTCCAACAATACTTTGTTGAGTAGTGTCTTCATCTTCAAATAAAGCTCAATAGTATATAAATACATATTTTTGCACCCTCTGATCTGACCTGGTTTTGGCACCCACTGAGCCACATAGGCGAGAATATCCTCATCTATTTCAGCTTGATCTTACCACACTTCCACGTCAACATGAACTATTTCTTGAAGAATAAGTCTAGGAGACTAGGTTTGGAAGTGTCGATTACTGAAATGAGGATGAAGGCGAGCACGTGCACTCTCTTCCATCCTCAAGGAGGAGCCTCTATAATTCCTCATCCACTGCTTGATCATTGAGGTATATGAGGAAGGAACAAAATGATGCAAGCGGAGGGGGAGAGGGCTAGTAAGAGTAGTCAAAGAATAAGAAGCAAAGTGCGGGTCATGAGAGAGAAAGGTTTTAGCAGAAAGACAAGACAGAGGATAGGCACCAAAAGGTAGTAATAGGGGACCAATAGTCTAAGAACTAGAAAAGAAGGCCAACTATCTACAATCAAAACATATGTGAAGAACCATATATAGTGTAGTTTCCTCTTAAATGATTTTTATCATTAATAATAAAATAATAATTTGAAATAAAGTTATAATTTAGTTAATTCTTACTATTTTTTTAATTTTAGCAACATGAGATATATGACAAAGTAAGGTTTCTATTTTTATTATGGATTGATGCCTATGGAAATTTACCAACATCTAATTTGTATGATTGGGCCACACAAGCCCTTAGCATGGCTAAATTTTTACCTATGATTGACTTCTACACCACAGAGTGTCTTAAGTGAACACCTTATTTTGTTAATTTTTAATTCTATATATATATATATATATATATATATATATAAACTTGTTTGATTAATTTTTAATTGTATATATATAAACTTGTTTTGTTAATTTTTAATTGTATATATATATATATATATATATATATATATATATATATATATATATATATATATAAACTTTGTAATGTGTTTCTATTAACTTTTTAATATTAATTTTACTATAAAATAAAATGGAATAGGTAAAATCATAAATGTAAATGCTTTATATTATTTTGAAAAAAACAAACCTATTGATTTAAGCTTCTCTCTATTGACCTAGCCAATGATTTGGAGAAATTACATATAGATATATTTTTGTATTTTCATTGTTTTTTCAAGTCACATTAAACTATTTTTAAAATGTTCTCAAATTATTTACTTACTTAAATATAGATTTCACTTAGATATAATAAATTTTGAAAAAGAACCATTGATCTCAATTTTCAAATTAATGAATTAAATTGAAATAAAATCTTAATGTATTGTATTGTGTGGAATTATATAATGTAAATTTAGGTAAAACCAAGTTTTTTTAGTATGCCCAAAAACCCATTGTGGATCTAATGGGCCACAATATACTTTGATTGGATTCGAGAGTATCCTTACTTCAAAGTCTCTGAATACCCTAAAATCTTTACTTATTTCGGAATTTCATCATCTAACTATTTTTTTTTATTTTGTTTTCTTATTTTTATTTGAGATATCATATATATATATATATATAAATGAATATATATTACACCTGGCCCCACAAACGTAATCAAATTAAATATAAGTAAAATTTAAAAAAAAATTAAAATTAAATAGATGTCAATAATAACTTATATATTTTGAAAGTAGACATAAGTATCCGGCACATTTAACCACTTACTGAATATGTATGGTTAGTACCCATTTATCACCTTAATATCAGGAAGTGGAAGAGAAATTTTATACGAACATATGGTTATTACCAATTTATCACCTTAATATTAGGAAGTGGAAGATAAATTTTATACGGGTGTTCGAGTTCTACTCATCTCAGCAAAATTTTTGAAACAATGTTTAACCATATTTAATTAATGGATAAATAACTTTTCCATTTAACATTAAGACGGACCATAATGTAAGATATAACTAATTAACAAAAGCAAAACCAACCGGCTAACGAGCGTGTTGATACGCGTTAGATAAGGGTTATCTTTAAGTTGATTGCAGATCTCCTAAATATTCCGTCTATTGTAGATTTTTTGAGACTATCTTTAAATTGATTGTAGATTCCCCAAATATTCAGGAATCCGATGGACATCGCAGCTGTCAATTTTTTTTACAGCGATCATGTCCTTCGGATTCCCCTTAACCTCACAGGTCAGTAAACATTGAAATCTCCAATCGAAGCTCACCGGTCAGGGAACATTCAAACAGCCTGTTGCACATCTTAATTGTCTTGTTGCACATCTTAATTGTCTTGTCTCTTGGCACATGGTTTATGGGTTATGCAGGCCGCGCAAAATTTTCGTGACACAGGTGTGGCATTTCTGTAGGGAGCATTCTGGAGTGGAATTACGAAAAGAAGGAACGATTAAACAAGGTCTCATATTGAATCGTTCAGCCATTGTCTTCCCTCTCCTCATGCCATGAGCTGCGAGTCTCCCTCGCTCATCCTATTATATTAACCCTCCCTGATTATCACATGCATGTTATGCTCGTGTTGATGCAGACTAACAATATTGAAATTGAAAAGTTCGGATCCCGACTGCGTTGGTAATGGTGACAATGCACAAATCCATCTTCTTAATTAATTTGTAATCTCCCACACCGACATGATAAGCTTTAAATATGTGAAGCTGCACAGCACCTTTATAGTGCCCTTCATCCGCATTCACGTTGGCCATTTTTGTTGCAGCAAGATTGTGTATGCCATTATTTTCTCGTGTTCGCGTTGCGGCCACACTCCAGAATGTGTCCGGCGTTCATTTCCCACATTCACTTTGACCAGTTTTGTTGCCGCCACGCTCCAGATTGTGTATGGCATTCAATTCTTGTGTTCAACTTGTTCAATTTTGTGGCAACTTCACTTCAGATTGTGTATGCCATTTTTTCTCGTGTTGACGTTGGGCAATTTAGTGGCAGCCACGCTCTAGATTGTGTAGGACATTATTTTCCCATGTTCACGTTAGCCAAAATTTGGATTCTTTTCCTTTGATTATGTTGCCCAATTTTGTTGCAGCGAATCTCGATATTGTGAATGGCATTCTCAAGTTGCGAGAGGCTCGCCAATTAATCTTTATTCTATGCAACTGATTCTTCTATTATTAATCTGATTCTATTCATTTGATTCTTCCATTTCAAAACATAGGGGAATGCTTTGAAATACATAAATATGGATAGATTTCACTCAAATTTCCTTTATCACGTTTATTTGATAAGTTGGTATTAAGTAATCTTATTCTATTCAAATGATTCTTCCATTTCTAAACATAGGCGAATGCTTTGAAATAAATTAGGTTTTATGGAGAGATTTCACTCGAATTTCCTTTATCACGTTTATTTTATAAGTTGGTATTAAGTATGGTTTGATTATTTTTAAAAATTAGTTAAGTATAAATTTTTAAAGTGTGAGTTTTTATCAGTGTGGAAATTGAATTTATTATTATTATGTAATTTTAATATTATATTGAATTCTATCATCATCATCATGTAATTTTAATATCATTAGTCAAATATTATCAAATTAGTGTATAAAACCCTTGGTTTTATCAAATTAGTATATAAACCAAGGTTTAGATACCCTTGGTTTATAGGATAAGAGACTCATCTTCACTCAACAATTACTCAACAATTTGATAACGAAATTTATAAAAACATCCATCCTCTAAAATTGAATTTTAAAAATATATAATTATATTTCAAATATATTAAATTAATTTACCTTAAAATATCAAAATATATAATTATATTTTAAATATATTAAATTAATTTACCTTAAAATATCGAATTCTAAATAGAAATTTAATTAATAAAAGAAATTTAATGTTATATTTTTCAACACATGAAAAACAATCGATAATCATAACCATATCACCGTATTATTTAAATTAAATTTTAAAAACATATATTTGTATTTCAAATACGTTAAATCAAAATTCCTTAAAAAATCAAGTTCTAAGTAAAAATTTAATTAAGAAATGTATGTGTTATACTTGTTATATATAGAACAAGGGGGCTGCGGTGCATCGAGTCCCTGCCTTAGTGGCCAAGTAGTTGACCCGAAAGTTCAAAGCAAAAAAATGGATATTAAGGATTTGTGTAGAACCAAGGGATGTGTGTCAAGCCATAGCTCTATAGACCTCCGATTCCGAATCCAAGGGCACATATGGATTCCTTGCGTAATTTTGCACAGGATGGTATAGTAACTTGGCACATTCTAGAAAGGACGGAAATGTCCGGTTGAAGCCTAGAATTGCGAGCAAACATTTTACATATATAGGAGCATTTCATATAAAAGTTACCATATAGCCGGTTTGTAGGCAAGGAGCCAGGTTGTCTCGTCCACTCGAACATAATAGATCGTGCTAGGTCATCCAGGGTTTTGAGTGCTTATCTTGATCACCATCCCGACTGCCTGGGTTAGTGATGTATACGTCCTTGGTCATATCATATATGGCCTCACCCCGTCAGATCTGTGTTACTATCTCAACGACGAGCCCTAAACTTAGAAGCACAATCGCGAATATCAGAATATTGACCATTCTAGGGTGCCGACAAGCATGGGAGAAGGGATATTGTTCCTACCCTACTGTTCTTACCCGGAGGCTATTAGATGTGGGACTAGAATTGGCCAGATGGGTAGCGGAGACCAGCCTATTTATTCCTTGGACATGTTCCCTACACCGGGATTTGGATCTTCGACTGCCCACCATGCTACCACTTCTAGGCTAGGTGGGGATGGTTTATTTGAAGGTCATAGGTAGAGGCATGCTGGTGACTGTTTAATATACTAAAGCAACTGAGTAAACTCGGTCAATTGGTGCTTTTACCATCTTAGCTGCTAGTAAGACTGCTCCTTCTTTTGCTCAGTCAAATGCAACTGGAACTATATATGCTTCTGCTCGATCGAGCGAGTGAATCAGCAACAGCCCTTGGTTACAAGTGACAGTTTAGAGGCAAAGGTTGAAAGGCATATGGTGAAAGGTTACAGGCTGAAGGCTTTTGCTTACTGTTTCTCATTGAATCCAGGTTCCAGGACCAACAGAGAAGATGGACCCATGAGAGGTCCTAAATAATGGTTCGTTTTTGAATCCGTAGACAAGAGACTAGGCCAACCCCCCCCCCCCCCCCCCCCCCCCCCCCCCCCCGATTAATATGAGGTTTAGAGCTGTACCAATAACTATGGCTCATATGGGCTTAGTGCTGACATATGATAGACTAGTATCATTACGATGATCAAGTATACTGAATCTGTATAAGCTCAGGAATCATGCTTGTTTATAACAGTTTCAAGTTTGAATGGGGTTACATAAACTAGTAGCTTTGAGACTGGTACAACTACTGCTAGTTAAGGTCAAATGCTAGGAAATATTCTTCTGGTAAGGTGAGCAAAGAAACGTAGCTACAGTTCTAGATTGTCGTTGAAGATATAATTAGCCAACTAAAGCTGCCTGGAGTTAGGAACTGTGTGGAACCCAATGCATAGAGATAGAACTGGAGATTAACTATTAACAAAATGACAGAGTTCCAACAGTTGATTCTTATGAACCCAGCCGAAAAAGACGAAGAGCCATTTCAGCTGCTTCCATTGGTTCGAAATGCACAGAGTTCCAGCAGTCGATTCTTATGAACCAAGCGGAAAAAGACGAAGAGCCATTTCAGTTGCTTCCATTGGTTCGAAATGCACAGAGTTCCAGCAGTTGATTCTTATGAACCCAACACTGATGCTAGGAAAGAACCCAGCCGAAAAAGACGAAGAGCCATTTCAGCTGCTGCCATTGGGAGGAAATGCACAGAGTTCCAACATTTGATTCTTATGAACCCAACACCGATGCTAGGAAAGAACCTATCCGAAAAATGTTAGAAGGGCATTATTGGCTTTCTTCGCTAGCAACTTATCATCTATCTGTCTTTCTGCAGGCCTGACATCCAGAAAGAAAAATGTTAGAAGGCATATTGAAAATAATAACAACTTAACAGATAGCATATTCTTTTATATTTTCCTATCAAAGTTGAGGATTTTCTTATAATATCTTGAGAACAGAGTGGTGAGTAAACCAGCTTAACTAGAAGTATGCCGATACTTCAAAGGAAAGAAAAATTGAAAATCAAATGATTGTTGGAAAACAACTAACTTACTGGCACCCATGAGTTCATCCACCATTGTAGAAGTAGTAATACTAAAATTTTAACCTAATTATACTGTGCTTGCCACAGTTTCTTGTCCACTTGTAGTTGCCTTAGTAGTAAGAACTAATTTTATAAATGATGGAATAGCCCAAATTGACCATCACTTTCAAACTGTTGAAAATGTAATTTCAACTGCGCAACAGTTGAGCCGTGCAGCAGCATGGAAACATCGCCAACGAGTGATCACCGATATCGCATCGGCGAAGTCACAGTGGAGGACTTACAAAGAGGCCTTTATATTTTGCGATGAGCGATCGCCGATATCGCATCGGCGTATCGCTATCGGCATTATCAATATGGTGGAGCCTTTGCACATATATATATAATCGTGATCCGATGAGTCGGACCCGACGGGTGTTTAACATCTTGTTTCATATTATTTCAGTTCCATAGCGGCCCTTTTTCCCATGTTTTAATGTTTTCCAATCATATGTTATAATATATTGCATTGGCGGAGATCGCGATCGGCATATCGCAATCGGGGAAACCAATGGTGCATGGCATTTACATATATGAGTGCCGACAACGATGAAACCCGGACCCGATGGGTTTCCAAAGCCAAATTGTATAATGGTTGAAATCCGCCCAAAGCCAATTTTTGTGTTTTACAGTGTTTCTCATATATTTTCTAGTATAAGGAGAAACAGAGGTTGGCCGACTGCGATATGTAATGTGACCTGAAAAGCGGACCCGATAGAAAAGTTTTTGCATGCATTGATCTTTGATGGCAAGATGGGCAGGATTGTTCAATGGCGCGAAGCCGGTTAAGGCAAGCATGGAGCAATACAACACAGCAGGTAGAAGCATTCAATTCACAGTATGGTAGAGAAGAAGCAGGTTGCAATCCAACTCTTACACATTGAATTTTTCAGCTACCACAGTAAAAGTTCAGCTCAGCCAAGGACGAGAAGGACAGCCTCGAGCAGTTCACAGCATGGGACTCCATTTTTGTTCATTAAATTATTCAGATTTTGTATGTAAGTTTTTCTTGTGTGTGCAGTTGTAGTCTGTTGAGAGAGTGAGAGTGAAGGTAGAAGCGCAACAGCGCAAGTGAATGAATGTTAGTAATACGCAGCAGCGTAGTATACTAAATGTAATGGGAAAGGAATGAATAGAGTAGCACTGTGTTTTCTTTTGGTGAATCCCTCTGAGTGAAAGAGGATGAATTTTGTATCAGTAATTTTATTTTAATGAATACAAATACATTTATGGGTGTGTAATACTTTTTTCTCAGAAATAAATTTTTAGCCTTCCTCTGTGTTAAGATCCTGGAGAAAAATAGAGCATTGTCTTTGTGTTTAGTTTATGTTGTTTTTTTGGATTTTAACAGAAAAACCCCCAACAGTGGTATTAGAGCGTTGTTCTCTGGTCCGTTTGTGTTTGAAATTACCAGAAATTTCCGAGATGGTATCAGAGCTGGTTCAGGCTCTTTGAAGGTGTCAAAGAAGCTAAAGGAAGGTTTCTTGCTGAAGCAACTTCTCCAGCAGTGTGAAGACTCAGCAAAGAAATCAAGTCAAGAATGCAAGGAATGGCCAGCACAAGCACTAGCATGGGTATGTTTAATACCTAGCTCCCACCGTTTAATGGGAAAAACTATGACTACTCGGAAATAACCATGACAGCCCTGTTTTCCTCACAAGACTTATGGGAATTAGTTTTGGATGGTTTTGAAGAACTAGCAGATGAAAATGGGTTTAATAGATTAACTCAAGCAGAGAAGGATCTCTTGAAGAGCATTAGGAAGGAGGATTCAAAAGCCCTTGTATTTTTGTATCAAGCAGTGGACCAAAGTGTGTTTCCAAGGATAGCGGCAGCCAAGACATGCAAGGAAGCATGGCAAACTCTCAAGGCAGCCTATCAAGGCATGGAGAAAGTGAAGACAACAAAACTACAGTTGCTGAGGAAAGATTTTGAGAATCTTTGCATGAAAGAGTCAAACAATATTGACTCATTCTTCACATATGTAATTGGTCTGGTCACACAAATAAGGACTCATGGAGAGACTCTTGAAGAAAGGAGGATTGTGGAGAAAATATTGAGAGTATTACCCTCAAGGTTCCATGTGATTGTCACCACCATAGAAGAGGCAAAGGATCTCTCAAACTTTTCAGTTGATGAACTACATGCATCACTGATAACACATGAGCAGAGGTTGAGTAGAAATGAAAACTCATCTCTAGAGCAAGCTTTCAAGACCTAGATGTCCTTTGGAAGAGGAAGAGGTCAAGGTAGAGGAAACAGGAGAGGAAGAGGCAGAAGCCAAAACAGAGGTGGAAGGAACAGTCCAGCAAATGCTCAAGGAAGAAGCAGCAACCCAAATTAGAACCAAGGCCAAGGCGGCAGCCAACAAAGTGGACAACATCATGCTCAAGGACAAAGGTATGAAAAATCCAATGTCCAATGTTATCACTGTAAAAAATATGGGCATTATGGCAATGAATGTAGGAAGAAGCAACATGATATTAGCAATAGATCTAGTGAATATATCACTAGAGAAAATATCAGCCAAGATAATGTGTTGTTAGCTTGTAACATGGCTGAAACAAACAGTGAAGATATATGGTTTCTAGACTCTGGTTGCAACAACCATATGATAGGAAACATAGCTTTGTTTTCTGCTCTAGATCAAAGTGTGACTCGTCACAAGTCACACTTGGGACTGATAGCAAAATTTCTGTTATGGGTAAAGGAGAAGTTAAAATATTTACAAATAAAGGTGAAAAGAAAACCATATCAGATGTCTATTATGTTCCTGGAATGAGATGTAACCTCTTAAGTATTGGACAACTTGTTCAAAAATGTTACAATGTTTTCTTTGAGAATGATGTATGCACCATCATGGATAGAGCACCCAGCAAGCAATGCATTGTTGAAGTAAAAATGACGAGGAACAGAATGTTCCCTCTCAGAATAAGGGTAGAATTGAAAAACAAAGAAGTAATTGCAACAGTTTCCCAAGAGGCTTTCCAAAGTGTGCCAAAGGATGAAAATTGGTTGTGGCACTTGAGATTTGGACATCTCAACTTTGGAGGTCTTAACTTGTTGAGTAGAAAAGGGATGGTAAGAGGATTACCATTGATAGAGAAACCAGACAGCCTTTGTGAAGGTTGCATATTGGGGAAACAACACAGAGAAAGTTTTCCAAGTGGGAAAAGCATAAGGGCAAAAGCACCCTTAGAAATTGTCCACTCAGATTTATGTGGACCGATGCAAAATCCATCTTTAGTTGGCAGCCAATATTTTCTAACATTTATTGATGATTTTACAATAAATACTTGGGTTTATCTCTTGAAAAACAAAAGTGAAGTGTTTGAAAAATTCCAAAATTTCAAAGCACTTGTGGAAAATCAAAGTGGGCCGCGCATCAAAGTTTTGAGAACTAACAGAGGAGGTGAGTATATCTCCAAAGAATTCCTACGGTTTTGTAGAGAAAATGGAATTCACAAGCAATTTACAGCTAGGTACACCCCGCAACAAAATGGAGTTGCTGAAAGGAAGAATAGGACCATCATGGATATGGCGAGGAGCATGTTGAAGGCAAAGCATTTGACAAATGATTATTGGGTTGAAGCTGTAAATTGTGCAGTATATATATTGAATAGGTGTCCTACAAAAGTTGTGATGAACAAAGTGCCTGAAGAAGCATGGAGTGGGAGAAAGCAAGGAGTCACCCACATGAAAGTTTTTGGATGTGTGGCCTATGCACACATTCCAGATCAGCTAAGGAGGAAGTTGGACAACAAAGGGGAGAAATGTATCTTCATTGGATACAGTGAGGAATCCAAAGTTTACAGGCTGTATATCCCATCTACCAAGAAGTTCTTTGTGAGTAGAGATGTTCAGTTTATCGAGGAGGAAGCTTGGGATGGAAGCATAGAGAAAACAGTGAATGTTAATAACTGTTTGTCTCAAGATGAAGATGATGAGGAGATGGATGAAACACATCCCCAAACAGCAGCGCCAACACAAGGACAGCAAGGAACACCCTTGAGGTTAAATGAAAGTGCTTCTCCAAGCACACCACAAGGAGGAGATTCAAGTGCATCTTCAAGCACTTGCACACCAAATGAAAGAGGTAAGAAGTTTAGAAATCTAAGTGACATTTATGATGAAGGAATGAATTCCTTATTTGCCTTGTATTGTCATGTTGATGACCCTATTCATTTCAAAGATGCAATTAAAGATGAGAAATGGATAGAAGCTATGGATGAGGAGATGAATGCCATAGAAAGAAACAAGACATGGGATTTGGTTGAGCTACCAAAAGGTAAAGAAGTCATTGGAGTCAAATGGGTCTATAAGACCAAGTGCAATGCTGAAGGAAAAATTGAAAGACACAAGGCAAGGCTTGTTGTCAAAGGGTACAAGCAGCAATATGGGAGAGACTATGAGGAGACTTTCGCACCAGTTGCAAGAATGGAAACCGTGAGAGCAGTGTTATCTATAGCAGCACAAAACAAATGGAAAGTTTACCAAATGGACGTGAAGTCAGCATTCCTAAATGGAGTGTTAAAGGAGGAGGTTTACATTGAACAACCTATAGGCTATGAAAAAAAAGGCCAAGATCACAAAGTGTGCAGATTGAAGAAAGCTCTTTATGGGCTGAAGCAAGCACCAAGAGCGTGGTACAGTAGAATAGATTCCTATCTACTGGAAAATGAATTTGACAAATGTGAGGGAGAACCCACAGTCTACATCAAAGAAAAGGATGGTAAGATTTTAATTGTAGTATTGTATGTTGATGATGTAATTTTTACAGGTAATGATGACTACCTCATTGAAAATTTTAAATCAATCATGAAAGAAGAATTTGAGATGACTGACATGGGTTTGCTGAGATACTTCTTAGGAATAGAAGTAGATCAAAATGAAAATGGAATTTTTATCTCACAGGAAAAATATGTAAATGAAGTGTTGGAAAGATTCCATATGCAAGAGTGCAAGGCAGCAATCACTCCCACAGTAATGGGATTAAAACTCAGCAAAGAGGATAGCAGCAAGGATTTTGATCCTATCTTGTATAAGAGCATAGTTGGCAGCCTTATGTATTTAACTGCAACTAGGCCTGACATAATGTTTGATGTTAGTTTGATTTCTAGATTCATGGAGAGCCCAAAAGAGGCACATTGGCAAGCAGCAAAAACAATTATGAGGTATGTCAAAGGTACTAAAAGGTTTGGAATTTTATATACTGTTTCAGAATGTTCAGATTTAATTGGATACACTGATAATGATTGGGTTGGAAGTGGAGATGATCGAAAAAGCACTTCCGGTTATGTTTTTCACATGGGTTCAGGAGCCCTTTCATGGGCTTCTAAGAAACAGCCTATCGTGGCGTTGTCTACAGCAGAGGCAGAATATGTGGCAGCTACAGCAGCAGCATGTCAAGCAGTGTGGATGAGAAGAATGTTAAGGAGCTTAGGCCAAGAGTAGGCAAAAGCAACAGTGATTTTTTGTGACAATAGCTCAGCTATTGCATTATCAAAGAATTCAGTGTTTCATAAGAGAACGAAACACATTGACACCAGGTTCCACTATATCAGAGAATTGGTAAGCAATGGAGAAATCACTTTACAACATTGCAGGACTCAGGAATAGGTAGCAGACATTTTGACAAAGCCATTGGACCAGAAAAGCTTCGAATTTTTGAGGAAGTGTTTGGGTATGACTGAATGCCTAGCAGTTGAAATTAAAGGGGAGTGTTGAAAATGTAATTTCAACTGTGCAACAGTTGAGCCGTGCAGCAGCATGGAAACATCGTCGACGAGCGATCGCCGATATCGCATCGGCGAAGTCGCAGTGGAGGACTTACAAAGAGGCCTTTATATTTTGCGATGAGCGATCGCCGATATCGCATCGGCGTATCGCTATCGGCATTATCAATATGGCGGAGCCTTTGCACATATATATAGTCGCGATCCGATGAGCCGGACCCGACGGGTGTTTAACATTTTGTTTCATATTATTTCAGTTCCACAGCGGCCCTTTTTCCCGTGTTTTAATGTTTTCCAAGCATATGTTATAATATATTGCATCGGCGGAGATCGCGATCAGCATATCGCAATCGGGGAAACTAATGGTGCATGGCATTTACACATATGAGTTCCGACAGCGATGAAACTCGGACCCGATGGGTTTCCAAAGCCAAATTATATAATGGTTGAAATCCGCCCAAAGCCAATTTTTGTGTTTTACAGTGTTTCTCATATATTTTCTAGTATAAGGAGAAACAGAGGATCGACCGACTGCGATATGCAATGTGACCCGAAAAGCGGACCCGATAGAAAAGTTTTTGCATGCATTGATCTTTGATGGCAAGATGGGCAGGATTGTTCAATGGCGCGAAGCCGGTTAAAGCAAGCATGGAGCAGTACAGCGCAGCAGGCAGAAGCATTCAATTCACAGTATGGCCGAGAAGAAGCAGGTTGCAATCCAACTCTTACACATTGAATTTTTCAGCTACCGTAGTAAAAGTTCAGCTCAGCCAAGGACGAGAAGGACAGCCTCGAGAAGCTCACAGCATGGGACTCCATTTTTTTCATTAAATTATCCATATTTTGTATGTAAGTTTTTCTTTTGTGTGCAGTTGTAGTATGTTGAGAGAGTGAGAGTGAAGGTAGAAGCGCAGCAGCGCAGGTGAATGAATGTTAGTAATACGCAGCAGCGTAGTATACTGAATGTAATGGGAAAGGAATGAATACAGTAGCACTGTGTTCTCTTTTGGTGAATCCCTCTGAGTGAAAGAGGATGAATTTTGTATCTGTAATTTTATTTTAATGAATACAAATCCTTTTATGGGTGTCTAATACTCTGTTCTCAGAAATAAATTTTTAGTCTTCCGCTGTGTTAAGATCCTGGAGAAAAACAGAGCATTGTCTCTGTGTTCAGTTTATGTTGTTTTTGGGATTTTAACAGAAAAACCCCCAACAATGGTATCAGAGCGTTGTTCTCTAGTCCGTTTTTGTTTGAAATTACCAGAAATTTCCGTCACAAACCAATCCAAGTCCTGAATATGACAATGCAAACAAGAAGTTGTATAAAACCAACATTACGAAATGAAAAGAAACCTACTTTTGCTCGTTACCAGTCTCCATGCTGTCACAATTGCTTCAGCAATATCTACTTACTGCATCACAACATGAAATGATTATTAAAGAAACAACCCTAATTGATGCTGCATATATTTTCGACTTGAAAATTTCATATATTTTCGAATTGTTGCATTAGATTGTACCGAAAATGAAAAATATTATTCCTCCAAATGTTATTAAAGGTTAATAAAAGTAGGTTAATAATTTAGAAACTTCTGTATCACATATAAAAATTAGGAGGCACCATAAAAAAATTCGCAAACATGTAAAAACACACCATCTATCAGACCACTTGTCTACACAGACATGTTCTTTTCAAAATTAGAAGCACCATAAAAAAGACCGCAAACATGTGAAAGCACACCATCCCTCGAACCACTTGCCCACACATACATGCTCTTTTCATTGTCATTTGCATGCTAGGCACTTGCAGAATAAGTTTTTCCTCCGACCGCATGTCCACATAGACATGCTCTTTTTGGCTGTCATTTAAATCTGCTCGCCCAGGGACATCTATCACCATAAAACTCTACAACTAACAAATGTACAGAACCATCATTTTAAACATATTGTCTCACCCCACGCTCTACATGCATTGTTGTTCTCAGGGAATTCACCAAGGATGTAGTAGTCGTCATTCTCAGGCAAGCACACGCATCATAAAAGAACATAGGAAAGCTAGGAATCAATACAACTAGAAATACAAACATGACAACTTTTCCTATACAAATGATACGATATTTCTCGTTCAAAGCGGAAGAAAAATACCTTTTTCTTTCGGACGGAATTGAATTATAAAGCTCCGGTGGTGAGAAAACATAGCCGATTCCAAAAATTCCACCAATGTCCCAAGATGATCTAGTTGTTCATCATTATCAAGCTCGATCAGGTGGGTACATAACAAATTGGCATTACACGTGCAAGCATATCAACAATTGGTGAGACATCTTGGCATGTGTCCATTCAGATGGAAGCATATCAGCACAACTACCAAACAACTCAATATTGCTTGGCAAGTAGCTCAATATTGTTTCGTAGAGAACTGAATGTAAGTTGGATTTTCGTTTTCACTAAGACCCTACAGTTCAGGTTAATAGAGTATGTGTACAGGTGACAGGATCAGAACTTCAATCTGCGTAGCCATTGAATATGATCAAATAAATCAGCGGGAGTTATAACATACCTCAGTGAGAGTTATATCATATTTGTAAGTGAGTATACATCTTTCTATTCAAAATGGTTGTTCATGCATTAACATTTGAGTTCTGTTTCACGTATTTTGGCTCAAAACCTGGCTTAAAAATAATCTAGGGCAAACTTTGAAATAAAGTTATTGATGCTTATAAATGGATATCTCCCAAGATTACCATGAAAGATCAGATAAGAAAAGAATAATTTATGAACTCGGAATGCATCAAATTTCTTTTCCCTTTTTATATATCTGATTGCCAAATCCTGTGCACACATATTGTGAACGAAATGTTCTTATTCATTGTCCGCATGTTTGTCATATGGGAAGACATAATGAGGATGAGTTGCAATTGTTGTCGAGTCTTACCGAAGGGTTGCATCGAATCCTGCATTCTGAGACCTTACCTAACGTATAATCATCGCAGTGTCACAAATGAACACCACTATTTTCTTAGCCAAGTTATATGGGTCTGTTGGGCTGATGAATCTCATTAGCAACGACCTATGCGTTTAAGGCCTGGTATTTTTCTCATATTAACAACATTTTATCTAAATCTATCCAAATTTTATTGTTACATCCAAAGCTCGCTAAATGCCCTGATAAATTCAAGATGTTAGATTTTGAAACAAATTAAATATGGAATCAAATTCATGGGCTTGTGGTGCCTCAAGAAGGGATTCCTACCAGGAAAAGAATACAGGCTGCATGCAAGCACACTTTGAAGAGGCCAAAATAATGGTGGAAATAATTGCATTTGGATTCAAGAACTCACATGCTTCCCGAAAATAGCACCTTGAAAGAAAAGTAGAATGCTTCGTCTTTCAAATGATGAAGAATCCTTTGCAAAGGAAGGAACAACATGCTTGTAAGGAGTCACAACATCCTTCTCTACGTTGCCTAGCAATGGTGAATATCATTCAAAGTCAGCTACAATGAACATTGCCCACGAAAGTTGCTCCCTTGCTATTACCATGCTATTTGGATGATGCATAACTATTACATGATTCTTCCCCCCTGATCTCCTCCAGACCTCCTGACCCATCCAAAAATGCACCAATTTCTCCTGCAAAAGTTCATTTTTACTCTTTTGCCCACGGGTCTCAACGTTTGAATGCCTGTTATAACTCAACGAAGAAAAAAAAGGCACAAAGAAAACATCAGCCTCTTTGGAATTTTCAAACATACCAAAATGAAATTCAGATGGCAGATTATACATAAACACCTTCAACACCGCATCTTTCAGGTTGCCCTGTTTGTTGTTTGGCTCTGAACCTGTAGGAGTTCCGTTCTTATCAGTAAATTCATCTGTCTGGATTCCAGAAGAGAAGATTAAAGATGGCTGAAATTCATCTGAAATTTCGAAGTGAGACCGCTTTGACGAGACCATGGCTTGATAGCGTCCCGGTAAGCATGACAGCATCCCGGTAAGTGTTATAGAGCATCAAATTTCTGCAACATTAGTATCCCAATGTTAAGTTGTTTTTTATATCCTATCTATGTAAAAAAATATTGTTAATGCAGAGCATGAGCATCAATGCATTCTTGTTTTTTCGACATGTTCTTGTTTTCTTATGGCATGGGGCGCTATCAAAACAATGACACCGCTGTCAATTTTATGACACTTGTTATATTTAGACAAAAACAATGACACTGCTGGCAAGTTTATGACACTTGTTACAACAGGCATACGTGTAGAAGCAGAGAAACGGTGGAAAATGTTTTGGAATAATGCTAGTTTACTTAATTACTAATTGGCAGCGTAATTACTAATCACACCTCTTGATGATAAGTACTGTACATAATTGTACATGCCTTATGACCCAATGTAACATAAATGTGGCGACTAATACCAAATAGCATTTAATACCAGCAAAGTAATGTTGACTTTAGTAGTTATGTACATGCCTTATGACCCAATGTAACATAAATGTGGCGACTAATACCAAATAGCATTTAATACCGGCAAAGTAATGTTGAATTTAGTTTTCAGTAGACAAATATGAAATAAAGATATACCATATTATATATGGTTATAGATGTATAATAGCCTCGCCACTTCGAGAAGAGGCCAAATAAGACGAAAATTAATTTTATTGGCCATTAGAAATGAATGCCTAAATTTCATAGGCTGGAATATGCTAGGTAGATTGCAATAACTAAAAACTTTAGGTTAATTGCACACGAAGTAATGCTAATAAAAATTTTCGATTACTATAGTTGCATGCCTGACGGCAGGGACTAATAAGACAAATAGTATGGATTAGATTCTTTAAACTAAGGAAGAAATTTAATATTATTGTTTTCAGTGATGAAAAAAATGGATAATCATAAACATACATATATGTTTATATTTAATAATATTATTAAAATTATATTTAAAATAATATTTTAGAAATAAAATTATTAAAATAATTGAGAAAAATAAAAAATATTTGTTTATTTAGATGTTGTCCTATAATAAATTGTGCTTTACAATTTTCACTTTGCCTTCTAACCTAGTGTTACCATTAAACTAGATTAAGTATATAAGCTTATTTTGCTAAAAAATTCGATACAAAGTTTACTAATCGAAAATCAAAGTTATAACCTCTATTTCATTGCTGGTAAAAAACAATGACTAGATGTTCAAATTCTAATTAATTATTATTAATAAACAATATAGAGATTAGTGGTTTAGGTTTAATTACATATGAATCTACTAAATTTGACTAGATTCCAAATGAAAGGTGTGTGGGATGGGGACACATTAATATGAGTTTGGTGCTCCTGGTCTTGTGGCTCAATGGTTAGGGCCCATGTCGATGTGCTCCCACTGGGATCGTCTCCGTAACATCCATTCCAATGTCGCACCCATATCATTGTGGCCTGGACATCACGTTGCATATTAGCTTGCATACACAATGGAATTTTTTTATATATGGAATTAATTAGCATGAATGTAACTTAGAACAAAAATTTTGAAATATTAGGAATATTTTTTTTACCTTGATTATTAGTCCATGTGGCTCTACATAGTGATTTTCCTCAACGTGAGTGTGATGATGTGGAGGTGGAGGTGTCAAAGACTCCATGCAAATGCACACTGATGGAGCCTATTTTGGATTATCAATCGATACCTCAGATGACCTCATAAGCTTATCCATATAGCCCTCTGTCTATATGTTATCATGAACATATTAATATAACTATAATCTAATATGAACTTATTAATATAAATAATGTATAATTTGATGATACGAATCAAACGTTTTTGTACATATGTACATCGCCTATGTCAAGTTTGTTATACATCATCCAAGTTTCATGGATGGAATCACACCATCTATGTGCATATGCCAAATGCTGGTCATGAGGTAGAATCTTGAGCTCACTATCAACAACAAATGGAAATGACATGGTAGAAGGCAATGATGGTGATCTTCTCCTCTCCCCATGCAACGTGACACGATAACTTCCCCATGTGGTCAACATAGTCTCCACAATGGTACCCTTGGTCTCAACATCAAGCTATGACAGGTCCTCTAGCTTAGTCGATAGTACCACACTCTAAGATGGCAGTGGCACCAGTATCAAAGGTGGTGGTACATGGGAAGGTTCCCTACAAGCGTTAGGATGATCATATTTATGTCCCATGCTAGATCCTTAAAACTATGATGGGGTGCTGGTGTAATTTGGCCTCATATGGAACACAAACTCTGTGTATATCTATGAGGAAAAGTATAGGGGGAACTCATCATGGTCGGGAAAAATTCTAATCTCTAATGAATTGCTAGTAAACACAAGGAGCCACATCGATGTTACTAAAATGTTTAAGTTTAAGTGGACCATAATGTCTAGCATGACCCACACAGATCTCAAACAATTTCCCATGCACATCAATGTCCTTGGTGGCGACTTTCATCACCTCCCAATCATTTTTTCCTCTAACATCCCACCTGCTAGTCCTTGGTATGGAAGGTAGGCGGATGTTCTATGGGCTCACCCTCTGGTAGACCTCGATCAACTTATCGACACTTTCTGGCATCATAATTAAGCTACGTCTAGCTAATGAGGCAATAAAGAGTGTACTTAATGCTTGCGTAATCTAGTCACACTGGGCCCTAATAAGCTAGAGTGTGATAACGGTCATGGTGTCATCCCATAGAGGGATCGAAGATGCACTATAACGTTTAGCTTCACCTTGTTCAAACTTTTAAATCCATAAACATAATTGAACATATATAACATGCAAAACATAATACCATATGCATTAAATTCAAACACATAAATTGAAGATAATTTAAATAATAAAGAAAATTTAAAGACATAAACACATAAATCTACCTTAGACAAGTGAATCTACATTATGTACAACATCACCAACAAAGACATATACATTTCCTCTCACATTCCTGCTGGTGTCAAAGCGAGCATCTACCAGTGAAATGTGGCATCTGGCCGCGCTACATGATCTTTGTCTAGCCCAACCATGTTTCAATGATCCCCTCACACTTTGATGGCCTACTCATGGGGGCAGCAATGTAGAAGGATTTGAATAAATCAAGTTGGAAGGGGATTGATTGTAAGATGCATAAAGTGTAAAAATTAAGAGTTGATTCAAATCATATTAAAATATATAAAATCATGTAATACTAAGTATGATATAGAAAATTGTAAATGAAAATGAAAACATGTAATGTTAGGTTGAGGAAACCATATCAAGAAGTGTTAATACTTAAAATTACATTTAGCCGACAAGGTTAATTAGTTTGGACATAAGGATGTTAAGTTTTTTCAATCTAATACTAAGTATAATATGTAAAATTTATAGCTCGATATGAAAACATAAAATCTTAGTTTGAGTGAAATGATATAAGAAAGTGCCAACATCTAAAGTTACATCCAATAAGAAAGGTTAATTACTTTTTGTGTAAATATCCACCGTTGACTATAATGTACAAACATTAGAAATGGAAATGAGAAAATTTAATGCTAAGTTTATGAAGGGATATAATAAAGAATTAACACTCCAAACTAAATTGAGCTAGTGAGGTAGGTTTTCTAGGCCATCATGATTTAAGATTAAGACTAGTATAGGGATATGTACAAAGGAATAGAGTTAAGGAATAGATGGAAAGCCTAGCATAGGGAAATAGCAACAATATAATTTTATTTTTAGTATGTAAGAGCCATCTAAATTTATGTACCTAATATAGGTAAAACAATGGAAGGTGAAGGATGACTAGTTAATGGGGTTATTTTTTCCTATAGATATGCCAATACCAAAATAATCTAATATATGAGATAAAGGTAGCATGAATACAAAAAATTCCTTCAGCTACCATGTGAATCAATTCATGAGGTTTTTTTGGCCTACCTTTAAATATGATGGTCATCATCAAAAAATTTCCATGTATGTTCTTGTGCGCTTACACAATAAAATTGAAGAATGAATTCTTGAGATTATCTACCATCTGCTATAATAATTGTAGTTATAAGAATAGTAGAGGGGGTAACTAAAAGGGTTATTTTGATAGTATGATGATATTGATGACTGAGATATCATCACATCTTAGGTCATTGCTATAAACTCTTATTTTCCTTTCCAAAAGCGATAATTTCTATTTGTAGATAAAACAAAAATTACATGTTTCACATGCAGGAAAAACTTAATAACAAGTTTTACCCCTTGTCATACTTGTCACAAAATTTCTTAAAAATAAAAATATAATAGATATATATGCCCTAGGAATCATAAAAATGAGAGTAAAGAAGTTTCTCTTCAAATTGTAAAATTTTTCGCTAAAAAATTTATATCAAGAAAAAGATTATAAACTTCCTTCATAGACCTACATAATTGAAAAAAAGTTAATACCTATAGTACATATTGTTGGACACCCTATTTGCTAAGGGTTTTGGGTATGGAATATGAATATTCAATGGATTCCAAGAGGCAACTTGGTATATGAAAACCAATGGTTATGCACATTGTATAAATATATATATCATTATTAATAGTAAAAACATTCAACACTTATTTATTTTTTATTATTTTTATATTGCTTAACATGGTATCATAAGAAACATATTCTTACCCTACTCAAGTGGGAGCCAATGGTTTTATGACCTCTCTATGAGTGTTTTATTTACCACTTCGATATGCAACTATGAACCTCCTCTCTTTCTCAGCTAAATCTCCTCTCTTTCTCAGCTAGATTTAAGTTGGGTTCTCTACCAATAGTCCCAAAAGAAAATAAATAAAAATTGAGGGTAACGAGGCACTGATTGACCTAATATTTTCATTCGGCATGAAGGTCTATCACCTTTCTGTGTACCTTTTATGGGTCAATCTCAAATATGTTCCCACTCTACCATTTTGGGCATTTTCTGCGCATGTCAGGTCTATCGTTGTGTAGTTTTCATCCTGGAAAGATGTTTTGACTGGCATCTCACACTCATCAATCCATTGTGCACTATCCCTCATACTTGTTAGTAGATTAATTGAAACCCTATTACTCAAGCTCTTCCACATACATATTTCTCCTCAGCTTAGCTTTGTAGCTCTGGATTCCATATAAGAGGCTTCGTTTGACCACAATTCAAATCTAGTTGAAATGGTGTCAATAATGGGATATTGAATGTGGTGACTACTATTTTGGATTAAACATTAGAGTTTGTTGAATAGTCATGTCCAAACGTTGAAGCTTTATATCTGATTTATTTAACGTTTTCCATTGAGTTTTTCCAACATGTGATATTATATGCCAGCGTACGGCGTGTTAAAATATCTATATACGATTGGATCCATCGTATATATATGTGTGAGATGGGCATGTATATTATATATTCATGTGTTGAAATTCTTTGTGCTACTAAAAACTTGTTTTGTTCAATTCTCGAGTTTCGTAAAAAAATTGGTAGAGGTAAAGATAAGCCAACCAAGGATTTCCTACACCAAGAAAGTATCGAGATTTTATAGGAAGATAGACGGGTCTTGAAAAGAGAAAAGTTCCTATAGGTTTTTTCTAAGGAAATATAAGATTGTAGAATTGATATCCTTATATATTTTAGAGGTGTGTCTATTTCTATTATCAGAATGGGGTTGTCGAAGGTGACTTGAATTTAGTATTAAACACAGATTTTAACACAATGAAATGAAATAATTTATTAATTCAGGGTTAAGTATATACACTTGCTTACTCCAAATATATCACAATGTGTCCCATTATATAATTATGGGATTATTAGACTTGATGGACATAACAACATGGAAGATACACATTCTCACTCAACTAAAGCTCAGTTGCATTGGAAAACATTTACTTCTAGAACAACACCTTGTAACTCACATAGATCTAGATCATTTCATGACAACCAAGAAGACAACTCAACAAACCTATCACATTTCCAGACTCTTCCATTTCTACATTATTCTAACAGCTCCCCTTAACGGAGAAATGGATTTTTACAATACATCACAATGCCTGCCGGTCTAAGTCTCAGCTAGGCTTACAAATATGACTCAAATATTTCATCTTGACTTTCTTTTCTTCAACATATTGATAAAATTTCTTTCTGGACTTGCTACTCCAAACTCTGACGCTTTCAACCTATTTAATCTTCTTCCTACTCCATATCATAAAATATGGATATTGCTTCTTATTGCAATTAGGATGATTCTAATCCATTTCAACTCTTTTTTCAACAAGTTCATTTTCATCATCAATAGTTTCTTGTTCATTGGACAACTCCCACATCAATCCATAATAATGTTTAATCTCTTCAAGACTCCAATACATGAAAATTTCATTAACTTCTTCATTTTCTACATCATCCATGTTGTCTTTAACATTCATTGTTGCAACATCTATGGACACTTCATGAAAACATGGTGTTTCAAGCCATGCTTCCAGGAACCTTAATTCTTCTCCAAATTTGGTTACCTATTCCTGTTTGCTGCTAATATCTGCACACTGAGAAACATTCATGAGATCATCATAATTTTAGTTCTTTTCAACTTTGTCTTCTTCTGCCAAATATTTGTACTCATTTTCATCTGGCTCATCCAATTTATCTTGAACCCATGTTATTGTTATATTGAGAAATTCATGTATGAGCTTCCTTTCCTGCAACATTTGGAACCAACTTTCTCTTCAAAGTTGTTCATTATCATATTTCACTTTAAGTTCTCCAATTCCTTCGCTCTTTGTTCCTCTAACCTTCTCTTTAGATCCTTCTGGTGACTCTTTAAACATCTTGCTCCCCCTCAAAACATATTTCATCTCTAGGATATCCAAAAATATATTTTCATTATATATTTCACCATGTTCATGCAAAATACTACATAAGAAGTTATCAACCAGTGCTGATATAATAAGAAACAATGCTACTGCACCTCTACTCTTATCTTGAGAATTTATAGAATTTTCTTGAACAACTATTGATAAATCTACCAAACCAAGGAGTCCCTCCATTTTAATTGCCCAAAGATTAAAATTTTCACCTAAGAAAGATGGAAAAACTAGCATTAATCGCTTCAATATTGCACCGTTTTATTCATATTCTTCACATTTATTTGTGTCTTCATCAGGGATTGGTTCTAACCCTAGAAACATTCCATATTCTTGTGAAGCTTCTATGTTTGATTCTTTCATCTCAATCACCTTTGTTCTCTCCGAAACTACTTAATTCTCATTTTCCGACCCATGACTAATATGCATGCTCCTTTTCACTTTTACAATTTCTTTTCCCACAATAAACTACCAATTCATGGGAAACTCACCAATCAATTATTTCCTCAACATAAAAGCTCCTGCAGATTTACACTATTTCACCACACTTCCACAACTCTGATTTACACAATATTGAAAGCTCATACACATAAATTTTACCACATCTTGATCCAGGTGGATATTGGTGGTCACCCGCCTATTCCACTTGGACCCCCACCATTGTTTCTTTTAGTTTTTCAGTTTCCTTAATTGTAGCACAATTTAATATTTTTGGTAGTTTTATTACGTTTAGTTTCCTTAATTGTAGCACGATTTAATATTTTTGGCAATTTTATCACGTTTATTTTATAAGTTGGTATTCAATACGGTTTGATTATTTTTTAAAATTAGTTACGTCCAAGTGTAAATTTTCATAATTGTGGAAATTGAATATATTATGATTATTATTATTATTATGCAATTTTAACGTCACAAGTCAGATATCAAATTAGTGTATGAGACCCTTTGTTTATAAGATAAGAGACTCATCTTCACTCAACAATTTGACTATTAAATCTATAAAGAGATACATACTTCAAAATTCAATTTTAAAAATATATAATTATATTTCAAATATATTAAATTAAATTACCTTAAAATATCTGATTCTAAGTAAACATTTAATTAATAAAAGCATATGCATGATAAGAAAAGACAATATAGATCACTTTCTTCAAATTAAAAAGAAATTTAATGTTATTGTTTTCAACACATGAAAATCGAATAATAATTATAAACATAACACCGTATTATTTAAATTAAATTTTAAAAATATGTATTTGTATTTCAAATATGCTCAATTAAATTTCCTCAACAAATCAAGTTCTAAGTAAAAAAATTAATTAAGAAATATATATGTGTTATACTTGTTATATATAGAATAAGACAAATAATATGGATTAGATTCTTTAGATTAAGAAAGAAATTTAATATTATTGTTTTCAGCACTGAAAAAAATGTATAGTCATAAACATACATATATTTAATAGTATTATTTAAATCATAATTAATTTTAGAAATAAAATTATTAAAATAATTGAGGAAAAAAATATATTTGTTTATTTAGATGTTATTTTGTTTTACAATTTTCACTTTGCCTTTTAACCTAGTGTTACTACTAAATTAGATTAAGTATATAAGCTTAGTTGGCTTTAAAAATAGACACAAAATGTACTAATTGAAAAATCTCTATTTCATTGTTGGTAAAAATCAATGTTTAGATGTTCAAATTCTAATTAATTATCTTTATTTACAAAATAAACAATGTAGAGATAAATGAATTAAGTTTAATTACATATGAATCTACTAACTTTACTAGATTCCAAATGAAAGGTGTGTGGGATGGGGTCACATTAATCTAAGTTTGGTGTTCCTAGTTTTTTGGCTCAATGGTTAGGGCCCGTGATGATGTGCCCCCATTAGGATCACCTCCGTAACATGCATTCCAATTTTGCACCCATATCATTGCGGCTTGGACATCACGCTACATCTTGGCTTGCATACGCAATGAAAAATAAAATTTATAATTAGTGTATGAATTAGTTAGCATATATGTAACTTAGAAAAAAAATGTTGAAATATTAGGAATATTTTTTTTCCTTAAGTGTTGGTCCATGTGGCTCTACATAGTGATTTTCCTCAATGTGAGTGTGATGATGTGGAGGTGGAGGTGTCAGGGACTCGATGGAAATGCGCACTGATGGAACTTGTTTTGGATTATCAATCGATACCTCAAATGACCTCATAAGCTCATCCATATAGGCCTATGTCTACATGTTATCATGAACATATTAATATAACTATAATATAATATGAGCTTATTAATATAAATAATGTATAATTTGATGATAGGAGTAAAAAATTTCTGTACATATGTACATCACCTATGCCATGTTGGATGTAAATCCTCCAAGTTTCATGGATGGCATCACAACATCTATGTGCATATGCCAAAAGCTGGTCATGAGGTAGAATCTTGAGCTCACTATCAACAACAAATGGAACTGGCATGGTACAAGGAAATGATGGTGATCTTCTCCTCTCCCCATGCAACGTGACACGTGAACTTCCCAATGTGGTCAAAATGGTCTCCACAATGGTACCCTTGGTCTCTTCGTTGAGATGTGATAGGTCCTCGAGCTCAGTTGACAATGCCACACTCTAAGATGGTAGTTGCACCAGTTTTGGAGGTGGTGGTACATGGGAAGGTTCCCTACAAGCCTTGGGACGATCATAGTTATTTCCCATGCTATATCCTCAAAAATTTCATGGGGTGATGGTGTAATTTGGCCTTATATGCAACACAAAATCTGTGTATATATACGAGGAAAAGTATAGGGGGAACTCATCATGGTCAGGAAAAATTCCAAGCTCTAATTAATTTCTAGTAAACATAAGGAGCCACATTGATACTACTAAAATGTTTAAGTTCAAGTGGACCATAATGTCTATCATGACCGACAAGGATATGAAAAAACTCCCCATGCACATCAATGTCCCTGGTGGTGGCTTTCACTGCCTCCCAATCATTTGTTCCTCTAACATATTACCTCCTAGTCCTTGGTATGGCATGTAGGAGGACGTTTTATGGGCTCACCCTCTCGTAGACATCCATCAAACTATTGACACTCTCTGGCATGAGAATCAAGCTACGTCTAGCTAACGAGGCAACAGGGAGTGTACCTAATTCTCATGTAATCCAGACACACTGGGCCCTAATAACCTAGAGTGTGATAATGGTCATGGTGTCATCCCACAGAGGGATCAAAGATTCACTATAACGTTTAGCTTCACCTTGTTCAAACTTTGAAAGCCATAAACATAATTTAACGCATATAACATGCTAAAGATAATAACATATGCATTAAATTCAAACACATAAATTGAAGATTATTTAAGAAATAAAGAAAATTTAAAGGCGTAAACACATGAACATACCCCAGACAGGTGAAGTTAGACTGTGTGCAACATCACCAACAAAGACAGATACATTTCCTCTCACATTCTCACTGGTAACAAAGCAAGCATCTATCAGTGAAATGTGGCATCTAGCCGAGCTACATGATCTTTGTCAAGCCCAACCATCTTTCACAGATCCCCTCACAATTTGATGTCCTACTCATGGGGGAAGCGATGTAGAAGGCTTTGAATAAATCAAGTTGGAAGGGGATTGATTGTAATATGCATAAAGTGTAAAAATAAAGAGTTAAATCAAATCATATTATATATATATATATATATATATATATATATATATATATATATATATATATATATATATATAATCATGTAATACTAAGTATAATATAGAAAAATTGAAAATGAAAATGAAAACATGAAATCTTAGGTTGAGTGAAACCATATATGAATGTGAGAACATCTAAAATTGCGTTCAATAAGAAAGGTTAATTACTTTGTGTGTAAATCTCCACCTTTGACTAAATTGTTCAAACATTAGAAATGGAAATGAGAAAATTTAATGCTAAGTTGATGAAGGGATATCATAAGGAATTAACACTTCAAACTAAATTGAGCTAGTGAGGTAGGTTTGCTAGGCCATCATGATTTAAAATTAAGACTAGTATAGGGATATGTATAAAGGAATAGAGTTAAGGTGTAGATGGAAAGACTAATATAGGGCAATAACAACAATATAATTTTATTTTTAGTATGTAGGAGCCATCTAAATTTATGTACCTAATATAGGTAAATCAATGGAAGGTGAAGGATGACTAGTTAATTGGGTTATTTTCTCATATAGAGATGACAGTACCAAATTATTTGATATATGAGATGAAGGTAGCGTGAATACAAGAAATTCCTTCAGCTACCATGTGAATCGATTCATGAGGTTTGTTTAGCCTACCTTTAAATATGATGTCCATTATATATATAAAAAAAAAACCATGTATGTTCTTATGCACTTACACAATGAAATTGAGGAAATGAATTCCTTAGATTATCTACCATCCACTGTAATAATTGTAGTTATAAGAATAGTCGAGGGGTTAAATAGAAGGGTTTTTTGATAGTATGATGATATTTATGATTGAGATATGATAACATCTTAGGTCATTGTTATAACCTATTCTTTTCTTTTCCACAAAAAAATTCTTATTTGTAGATAAAAAGAAAAATTACATGTTTCACATGCATAAAGAACTTAATAAAAGGTTTTGCCCCTAGTCATAATTGTCACAAAATTTGTTAAAAATAAAAATATAACATATATTTTTTCCCTAGGACTCATAAAAATGAGAGTAAAGAAGTTTCTCTTCATATTGTAAATTTTTCACTAAAAACATTATATCAATAAAAAGATTATAAACTTCCTTCATATACCTTTAGAATTGAAAAAAAAAAATACCTATAATACATATTGTTGGACACCTAATTTGCTAAGCGTTTTGGGTATGGAATATGAATAGTCAATGGAGTCGAAGAGAGAACTTGGTATATGAAAACCAAGGGTCATGCACATTGTATAAATGTATATCATTATTAATAGTAAAAAAACATTTAACATTTATCTTATCTATTTTTTATTATTTTTGTGTTGCTTAACATGGTATCATAGGAAATGTATTCTTACCCTGCTCAAGTGGGAGCCAATGGGTTTGTGACCTCTCTATGAGTATTTTTTCTACCACTCAGATCTGCAACTATGAACCTCCTCTCTTTCTCAGCTAGATTTAAGTTGGGTTCTCTACCAAGAGTCCCAAAAGAAAATAAATAAAAAATGACGATAATGAGGAACTGATTGACCTAATGTTTTCATTGGGCATGAAGGTCTATCACCTTTTTGTGTACCTTTTCTGGCTCAATCTCAAATTTATGCCCACTCCACCATTTTGGGCGTTCTCTACACATGTCAGGTCTATCGTTGTGTAGTTTTTAGTCTAGAAAGATGTTTTGACTGGCATCTCACACTCATCACTCCAATGTGCACTCTCCCTCATACTTGTTAGTAAATTAATTGAAACCCTATTACTCATGCTCTTCCCCATACATATTTCCCCTCAGCGTATATTTGTAGCTTTGGATTCCATATAAGAGGCTTTGTTTGACCACAACTCAAATCTAGTTGAAATGGTGTCAAGAGTAGGATATTGAATGTCGTCACTACTATTTTGCATTAAACATTAGAGTGTGTTGAATAGTCCTGCGTAAGCGTTGATGCTTTATATCTAAGTTATTGAATGTTTTGCATTGAGTTTTTCCAACATGTGATATTATATGGCAGCGAATGGTGCATTGAAAAGAATTCATTGTGTGAATATCGTAGTATATGCATATTCATATGTGCGTTGGTTAGTTTCTTTGTTTGAAATATCTATATACGATTGGATCAATAGTATATATATGTGTGTGATGGGCATGTATATTATATATTCTATGTGTTGAACTTCTTTGTGCTACTACACAACTAAGAAACTTGTTTTGTTCCATTCTCAAGTTTCACAAAAAAAATGGTAGAGGTAAAGATAAGCCAACCAAAGATTTCCTACACCAAGAAAGTATCAAGATTTTATAGGAATATATATAGATCTTGAAAAGAGAAAAGTTCATAGAGTTTTTGTCTAAGGAAATATAAGATTATAGAATTGATATCCTTATATACTTTAGAGCTGTGTCCATGTCTGTTATCAAAATGGGGTTGTCGAAGGTGACTTGAATTTAGTATTAAAAAACACAGAGTTTAACACAATGAAATAATTTATTAATTTAGGTCTAAGCTTATACACTTGCTTACTCCAAATACATCACGACGTGTCCCATTATATAACTATGGGATCACTAGACACGATGGACATAACAACATTGAAGATACACACTCTGACTCAACTAAAACTCAGTTACAATGGAAAAAATTTACTTCTAGAACAACACCTCATAACTCGCATAGATCTAGGTCATTTCTTGACAACCAAGACAACAACTCAACAAACCTATCACATTTCCAGACTCTTCCATTTCTACATTATTCTAACATACCCCCTTAATGGAGAAATGGATTTGCTACAATACATCACAATTCCTGCTAGTCTAAGTCTCATATAGGCTTACAAATATGACTCAAATATTTCATCTTGACTTTCTTTGCTTCAAAATATTCATAAAATTTCTTCTTGGACTTGCTCCTTCAAACTCTAACGTTTTCAACATGTTTAGTCTTCTTCCTCCTCTAGATCATAAACTATGGATATTTCTTCTTATTGTAATTAGGATGATGCCAATCCATTTCAACTCCTTTTTGAACAAGTTCATTTTCATCATCAATAGTTTCTTTTTCATTGGACAACTCCTACATCAATCCATAATAATGTTTAATCTCTTCAAGAACCAAATACATGAAAATTTCATTAACTTCTTAATTTTATACATCATCCATGTTGTCTTCAACATTCATTGTTTTAACTTCTATGGGGACTTCATCAAAACATGGTGGTTCAAGCCATGCTTCCAGGAACCTTAATTATTCTTCAAATTTTGTTAGCTCTTCCTAGTTTTTTCTAATATCTGCACACTAAGAAAAATCCATGAGATCATCATAATTTGAGTTATTTCCAACTTTGTCTTCTTCTGCCAAATATTTGTACTTAGTTTCATGTGGCTCATCCAATTGATCTTTAACCTGTGTTACTGCTCCATTGAGAAATTCATCTATGAGCTTCTTTTCCTGCAACATTTGGAACCAAATTTCTCTTGAAAGTTGTTCATTATCATATTTCACTTTAATTTCTCCAATTCCTTCACTCTATTTTCCTATAACCTTTTCTTTAGATTCTTTTGGTGACTCTTTAGAGATCTTGCTCCCCCTCACAACATACTTTATCACTAGGATATCCCAAAATATTTTTTCATTATGTATTTCACCATATTCATGCAAAATACTACATAAGATGTTATCTTCCAGTGCTGATATAATAAGAAACAATGCTACTTCACCTCTACTCTTATCTTGAGAATTTATAGAATTTTCTTCAACAAATTCCCATAAATCTACTGAACCAAGGAGTCCCTCCATCTTAATTTCCCAATGCTTAAATTGTTGACCTGAGAAAGATGGAAAAACTAGCATTAATTACTTCAATATTGCACTGATTTCTTCATATTCTTCATGTTCATTGATGTCTTCATTACGCATTGGTTCTAAGGCTGGAAACAATCCATATTCTTCTGCAGCTTCTATCATTTGATCCTTTCTTCTCAATATCCTCTATCCTCTTTGAAACTACTGAATTCTCCTTTGCCGACCCATGACTGATATGCATGCTTCTTTTTGATTTTACAATTTCTTTGCCCATAATCAACTACCAATTCATGGGAAACTCACCAATCAATTATTTCCTCAACATAAAAATCTCCTACAGATTTACACGATTTCACCACACTTCCACAAATCTAATTTACACAATATTGCGAGATCATACACATAAATTTTACCACATCTACAATGCCCAAATGGTTTTGTTCCACCACACTTCCCTTTTGCTTCTCTTCACCCTTTTTTAATGAAATACACCTTTTTATTTTAATTTACCTCATAGAAATACTTCCAAAAGAAACACCTGACACCTTTTATAACAATTCTTTTTAACTCCCTTCACTGAAAAAAAAAAAAAGAAGAACTTATAGAAATACTTTTTTGACCAATAAAGAAACAAAATATTTTCACCAAATTAACTCCTTTTGTTTCCTTTAACCCATGCACAATTTATTCTTCATAGAAAACAAAATTCAAATTTTACTCCATAAAAGTAATAACCTCCAATGTTTGGCTTGGCTTTGTCTCCATTAAAAATGAAATCATACCTTTGAACTTAGGCAACACCGTGGAAATAATAGTGGTGAATAAATATTCACTGGTGGATAAATATTTAGTAGTGGATAAATATTCACTTTCAAGTGAATTGTAAAGCGATCCCTCCAACAAAAAGGATTACATACTGCAATTTTTCCTTTTGTTTGAAACAAATGACAAAGCCAATTCAATGATCTAATTCTTTCACACCCAAAAAAAAAAGTCTTTGGCTTGCGCTAACTAGAACAACCCTTCCACCTAGGGCATGTGGCTCTTCAACATGTCTCAAAGACAAGTAATGCAACAAATATCCTCTTTTTGGTCATCTTAGTGCGCATTTGCACTTCTTCCAACTGAAAAAACCACACAATGAATTCACCCACATTTTCTAACCCAGATATAGATCTGGCTTCTCAAATTTCACCTGATCTCAGATCCATTTTTGCGCTTCACACCACATGTTCTGGGTTCTTTGGATGTGCACTACCACTAGAACACAACACATAAATTTTTAAATGATATCACCACAACATTCAACAATGAACCGGGGAAGCAAAGAACTCTATCAACAACATTCAGATCACTTTAACAACTCTAATCTCTTCCCTTTGGCTCCTAGAAGATCGACAAACCACACAACCTATTTTAAATGAAAAACCCCCAGCCTTGAAAATTTTCAAGAAGAATAGCCTCTAGCCTTCAGTTTAATGTGCAGTCACACGCAGATCCAGCCTTGAAAATTTTCAAGAAGAATAGCCTCTAGCCTTCAATTTAATGTGCAGTCACACGCAGATCCAGCCTTGAAAATTTCCAAGAAGAATAGCCTCTAGCCTTCAGTTTAATGTGCAGTCACACGCAGATCTACTCATAGATCCACACGCTCAACTAGGGCACCAACCACCAGGGAAAAACCATGTTCAACAATGAATCTCACAGATCATAACAGATCTCTATGCTTGCATATCTTAGCCATCTTAGAAAAACAACGTTCCAGACTCAATTGCACGAAATCCTGGTAATTTTACCAATGACCTCAAGAACAAACAATTTTACACCAAACAAGATTGGATCAAGAGTTGATGCACCAAATCCAACCACTCCAACCACATTAAAATGAATATGACAATTACACCTTCTGTATAATGCATATCTAGAAGAGATCTCTCGGATCTCAACCTACTTTATTTCTAGATATCTAGAACTCCCTCTTTGGCTCTGATGCCATAATATAAAACACATATTTTAACACAACATAATACTTTATTAATTCAGGTCTAAGCCTATACACTTTCTTACTCCAAATACATCACAATGTGTCCTGCTATATAATTATGGGATCTCTAGACTCAATGGACATAACAACATGGAAGATACACAGTCTGACTCAACTAAAACTTAATTACATTGGAAAACATTTACTTCTATAACAACACCTCGTAACTCACATAGATCTAGATCATTTCCTGACAACCAAGAAGACAACTCAACAAACCTATCAGATTTCTAGACTCTTCCATTTCTACATTATTCTAACATTAAGCACTAATTATTAAGTTCATAAAATATTCTTAATTGTTAGGATAGTTCCAACGTTGGTTCATATGCATAGTTCTAAGGGAACACAAAATGTTTTCATTGGTTTTGCCATAACTTTATTATGCGGAGGTGACAATCAACCGTGTATACTCTCTCCAAAGTTTTGTGCATTGGTTTATTTCTAGTGCGTTGTTAAATACATACAATTCTTTATGTAGAGAGTTAAAACACTTTCGTTGAATCTCTGGTATATATGTAGCATCATTTATAAAGTTTCAAAGTTTTTGGTCTCTTCAAGATGGTTCACATTCACCTATTCCATATCTTTCTCCTCCTCTAGTTTCACAACATATTGCCAAATGCCAATTGTGACATAGTTGGCCATGTGAAAGATCATTATTTTGATCTTCACCCTTATGAGAATTGTGGTAAGAGCACTCATCATTCAAATAGACTCTTCATAAACAAGCCTCGTGCAAGGATGAAGATCCATTTTGGATGGATCACTTCTTGGCAATGTGATTCAATAAACAAGAAGATATTTCACTCATACCTTAGAATTTGTTTTCAAGTATTGAAAACTCTTGAGATTGAGATTTATTTATCGTATCATTGTGTATCTAACAAGAGGGGAATTTATGGTAATCTACAAGATTGAAAGATAAATCAAGCGAGAATGAGCCACAACTTGAGCTTGTTTCCTCAGCCTTGAGCTAGAGTCCTCCATACCTAGATTCAGAGTTGTAGCTAGAGAAACCCATGAGAATGAACTTTGTTTGGTGGCCTTCCTAAAACCACCACAGGTTGAGACGTCAATGATCTCCCTTTTTAGAACACTTCCTCTAGTAGAAGACTTAAGCATCTAGCAATATTTGGAAGAATTCTAGGTTGGGACCTCAATGGTCTCCCTTTTGACAATAATAAAGAATGCTTCCTCGAGAAGAATGCTTTAGACTCTAGCCAAATTTGGAATTATTCGGGAAACTGTACTAGGAATTCGAGTGTTGATGGTCATCCTTAAACCACCATTGATTGAGACCTTGATTACTCCCACCTATACTGTCATTTTAGAGAGGACAGTCATCCAATTGCTACCATGCATTTTGTGCATATTTTTTTGTTACAACTCTCTTCTTGGTCTCATGTATACCCATTTGTATTAAGGGGAATAATGTTGGAAACCTAATCAGCTAAGGGTTTTGGGTGTGGAATGTGAACAACCAATGGAGTGCAAGAGATCACTTGATATATGAAAATCAAGAGTCATACATATTGTATAAATGTATACCATTGTGAATAGGAAAATCAATCATTGTTTATCTTATTTGTTGTCAATTAATTTTGTTTTTCTTAACACATATAAACTAGTCCAAGATTAAAAAAAAAAGAGAGAAGACGAAGAAGAAGAAGAAGAAGCATATAAATAGAAAGTTTACACTGACTAAAGAATGATGATAAGAAAACCATTTCTAAACTCAGGTAGAATAATCTAGCCTTCCTAAATTTTAGGGTCCCTCTTTTGATAATTTATCAACCAGAATATGGAGTTCAATGTAAACACAATCAAAAGAAGTGATAAAATATAGCATCAATAATTTAATGTTATTATCCAAAGGGCTAATAATAACATTTTGGAGATGTGTAGCTCTACTAATACAATTATTAACTAAATAAGAATCATCATAAATACACAAGTTTGAAACACCCCTCTAACAGTACTAATTACTATCCCACTTTGAAAAACCCCCTTCAAAAATAATCTAATTGATAGATTTATCTATCTATACCCTAATGTTATGTCTTGAATTTTTTTCCCATTTTTGAATAATGGATTTTGTTCATAGAGAATAAATATGTAAAGATATGTAAAAATTTGGAATAAACCTATTTGCAAAACTAATACTAGCACAACTTGTAACATACCAAGTTTTCCACTCAATTTTTTTCTTTTTTTATTTACATGGATATATAAAAAGTTTGGAGAATAAAATTATGATGCCACCATCACATCTAGATCTTTAAGAGCTTTCTAGTGATATAAATTTTATCACAATCTGAATCCTGAATTGAATTTTTTTCCCATTTGAAGTTTACTTGATTACACAATGCCACATCAATAAGGGAATTTTACATGGCATCCATGTGAAGCCCATGTGACTCTTCCATGTCCACACAGGTAGATCCACATCACCTACAAAACCTATATGGAATTTACATAATGTCTTGCTATGCCATAGTGGCACCACCATGATAGTAGAGTGTGGTGGCCATTTGAAAGTTAGCCACCCATGCTCAATGTTCAATTAAACATAATATTGTCAAAGGGTGTTAGACCTTAGCTCCTTCATGCAGAAGGTGCTCTTAAGTCTGTTAGGCTCTGAAACCAGAACTTGGTTGTATCTGGAGTAACTATCTAACAGAGAAAACATTTATCACCCCAATATTGTTTGCAATATTTGTTCCATGGATGACACGGGGTAGTTATCCTTATCTGAGGTGCAATTTGAGATTTCAAAAATTGACACACAAGCTGATTTCCCTAGACTTCCTCCTTACTTGGACCAAATTTGACACCCAAGCTGAGTGTCGCACTCTGTATATGGTCTGGACATCTAGAATTTTCCTTAACTCTTTCTGAATAAGAGGCTCAAGGGTTGGTTGTACTTTTATCAATTTTTGTTGGAATGGCTTGGCTCCTTCTTTTATTGGTATCACATGCTGGATGATTTGTGTGTCATATGTTTTAATCATATTGTACATCCATGCAAACACATTTTCGTACTATTTGAATAAGTGGATAACGGCGTGTTACTCTCGTTGTGTACAACAAGTACCAAGATTGACATCCTTCAGATATTTTTCTGTTTCCAAGTTAATTTGTTCCTACGACAATGTTGAACTATGGGTCTTAGGATTAACAGGCCTGCAGAAGTGATTCTGCAGGTCATACAACTTCTCTAATGATACCACACCCTTTTGGATGATATTTCCTTTACTTGCACTAGCTGCATCCTGCGATGCCTTTTCTTTCTCGTCCTCATCGATGACTGCATATTTAAACACATCATCATTCACTATGAAGCACAATATGTGTTGGTCATCATAAAAAATGCATAAATTAGTGACATTATTGGGGGTGTATATATTAAAAATAATTTCAACAAAAAATCATCCGTCAATGATGATAACCTAACAACAACATTTGTTAATGCATCTGCATCTGTGTTATGCATTATTGGAGCATAAATGATATTAAAAGCTTGGAAATGTGAAATCAAATGCCATTCCTCTTGTTGATAACTTCTAAGATGAGGTGACACACAATGTATGGTATTACATACTTGTCACACCACAATTTTTGAGTCACGTATTGCTTTCAGGATAACAACGTTGAGGTCAATGGCTATTTTTAAGCCCAAGATGAGTGCCTCATAATATATAGTGTTGCGTGTGCACTCAAATTCCAAGAGGTTAGAGATAAAATTCTTTCTTTTTAGTGAGCCTATTAATACGCAACCAGCTCCAGAGCACTCCTGCGTTTTGGAACCATCGAAGTACAAAGTCCACATATCATATGTACAGAGACTGGGAACTACACTAGTACTATTATTACTACTACTAATTGTACAAATGCCATTTTCACCAGTTGAACTAGGAAGGAGATCCAACTATGTATCTGGTGGGACTTGGGATGGTTGGGGAAGATAACAGCCTAGTTTGGTTTGTAGGAAGAAATTGCCAAAAATTAGTTCTGTGAAAGCCATCGATTCATTTTGTGCATTCAAGGGAGTGACATTGCGTTTCATATATCTTTCCAAATCCACCCAAATCTGAATATTTCTACCCTGATATGAAATCCATAAATGTGAGCAATCCATAGCAAAGTACCCTTGTATCTTGTTGGACCAATCTTTTCTCAACAACACTCCATATGCTTTTGGAATGTCCACAGTCACTATGTTGATACATTGGTGTACTCACCCATCGGATGATAAACAGATAATCACATCTCTAAGTTCATCAATTTCATGGACATGAGTTATGTCCAGCTGAATAATATGTGCATCTGTTTTGTCCTATTTTGCATTGATTTTCTGGAAACCGATAATGGCATTACGTTCACCAATGTACCAGAATCAACCAAACAATTGTGTACATTGAAATTAAAGATTTCAAAAGTTAACAGAAAGGGGGGAAAAGTGTATTTGCATCCATCGTTAAAATGTTAAGTAAAAATTTGAGAGAACCAGAAGACTTACCAACTACCTTGCCTAAAGAATCATTATTGCCTGGGAAGGACTACCCAAGTGCCTGTTAGAGGATATCTCGCTAGCTCATGATATTTTTTAACTCAAAAAATCAAATGTTGGTATGAACCTTCTTAATGTCATCAACTACGTTGTAGTCCATAGCAACAAGAATGGTCGAAGTGTCTGGGGATTTAATTTGGTGTGTTCCTTCCATAGTGATGGTTTTGTCCTTACTTCTCGTGGAAGCACTTTTCCTTGAAACTACTTTCCCAAACTTTCTTTGAGCGTTCTGCGGTGAGTTGATGGGTGAACTGGTTTTCATCAACAAATTTTCTTTGAGTTTATGTGTCATGAACTCTATGGTAGTGGCTGGCCCTTGGATTCTCAGGTTGTACTGATTAGTCTGCTTCAGGACCGAACCATAACTCAGATGCTGCTTGTCGACAATACTCTTTTAGGTTGTGAGTATGTAATTGAACATGTTCACCGCATGCTCAACACTAAGTGTCTCTTCAGTTGCAACAACTTCTTCCTTTTATTCTATAGGAGTAGTCTCCTCCTCAGCCATTACCTCATCGACAAGATGCATAGTGAGCATGCTCATGGTCTGATTCCACAGTAGGTACATTTTTTTGGAGTGAAATTCTTGATGATATGAATAGTATTGATCTCTACACAAGCGTTCAATATTCAATACAAAATTGGGGCTATGTGAAAACTTTGTCAATTGGTTGTTTTCAAAAGTTGTATTCCTTCTAAATAATTTGAATCTAGGAGGCTTTCTTCTCACAGTGGTCTCGCTTGACCTCTTTTTGAGATATGCGATCTCATTTGACAGAGTCTTAACAAGACGGGTCAATCGTTCAAGGTCAGATGATTTTTTCTCTTTGGCCTTGTTGAGGGAGGCCTGAGACATTTTACCCATGTGTTTGGAGTCTTTTGTTGGTTCATCATCTAAGATGACTCCAATTGTGTGCAAGTCCTTCTAAGTAATGATAGCCTCTTCATATTTTCCATTAATTTGTGTTTCGCAGTTCGCTTCACAAATTGTGCAATGCTTGCTAGAAAGGCTGAAGAGTAGTAATCTGTTGCGATGGAGTCATGAGGTTTCATGTTTTCTATAAATTTATTCAAGATGTAGTTGAACGTCTAATTGAATTATTTCACGTTCTCCTTATTCTCCATCTTAAGATTACCAATCTCTTTCAATAACATGGCAGGGTCTTATCATCAACAAATTTTTCAAGGAAGATTTTCATAAACCCCCTCCAGTTGTGGATGGAGCTTGGGGGAAGGTTTTGATACCATACATTTGCTCTACCATCCAAGGTACATGGAAAAATTATACATGCAACATCATCGTGACGTACCTCAAGTGTCTACATGTTTAAGTAAAAGTTTTGCAGATGGTCTTCAACCTTCACTGTGTTGTCGCGATTATACATCATTAGGATCTTATCTGAATGCTTTGGCATCTTGTGTACAGAACACTCATAAGTGAAAGTGGGCCCTAATTCATCGAATCCAATTCTTTGTTCACCATGTCTTCTTCTTCCCTCTCCTCCTCTTTTTTCCAGAATCTAATGGATCTTCTTCGTCTGCCTCTTCTCCACATGACCGTCAGAAGGTTGTGTCTAAGAGTACAACATTGTCTTCGTCACCACCGTGAAAGAGTGAAGGCTCTTTTGCATTCTCCAAGGAGTATGTTAATTCTTCAAGGGTGGCAAGAACAAAACCTTCAAGAGTAAAAACCATCATCCATGTGGTGTTGGTCTTGTTCTTGAATAATATGGAAGACTCAGTACCCTCGGGATCAATCCAAGTACTTTTGCAAACTGACAGGTTATAGGATGAATGGCCCAAATATGATCATATGGGATTTCATAGATCCATTCAAGATTTGGATGAGAAGAGCCACCAACTTCATAAACACGAGTAGGGGAAGTGAAATGAATGTTTCTTCCTTGAGCAGCAAATTATGGATTAGGGTCGGTGGGGTTATCAACCATAAAACATTGGTTTCCCTCCTTCTAGCGCTAGAAATGTTGGAGGCGTTGGGCCCGCCAACATTCACAGGATCTCCCCAATGTGAATTCCCAATTAGACCTCATACCATTTGGTGTAGGATTCCCATCTGGTATAAAGTCTCAGAAAGATTTGCCTTGGCTCTAACTGTCAGAAAGAGAGAGGAATGCAATGGTATATTTGAAAAGAAATAAAGTGTGCATGGTGAGTGTTAATTTGTAAATGTGTAAAGGTTCTTCTACTGTGGATAGGGGAGAAAAATGAGCCTCTAAGTGAGAGGTAATAGTACCACCCAAGAAGAGACACACATGAATCCGAAGGATCTGTCTAACATCCAGTGAAATAATCCACAACAAATGCGATGGTCGTTACAACCAAACAAATGAAGAAAGATATGTCTAATATCTTTCGGAATATTCTACAAGGATGGGACAACAATATAAACTATCACAACACATTCTCAATAAGACAAGTACTAAAATAACTGAAATAGTTCAACTATGTTAACACATGTGAAGCAAACATGAAATACAAACATCTACAGAACAATATTACAAACATTCATAATCCATGCATGAAGAACGTGTTTCCATTGAAGGATTATGTTATTAAGTAAAAGTTCCAAGACACATGTTTACAATGTACATCACTACCTCCAGTAGTGGAGCATTGGAGCCACTCCTTACTCCTCAAAGAACTAGTTGATATCTCTAATGCCTGAAAGAAGGAACCAAGGTGAAAAGTCTTTTGCTCATACAAAAAGGGAGCATATATAATGATGGGTGACTCTTTGACAACCCTCATGGTTGTTTTAATTCTTATGAGTTTTCAACTTACATGATTCTTTACATTCCATTTGTGTCCTTTAGACTTCCACTTTACAATACATTTTGAATACAATATACATGATCCACAATAGTGATGTGGCATATGACCACTCATGACATGACATGACATGACACTACTATCATGGACTACTTAATGATGTGGCAATGTCAAGTAACTATTGCTGCTAAGTGCTAGATCTCTTCTTGAAGATGCTTTTTCTTCACCTCTACATGGCTTGGTGATGTAGATTCTTCAATGATCTATTGTCTTGGATAGTGGTCGCAAACTAGTGTCCCTTCACTTTCTCTTGATCGACCAACTTGTAAGTTTAGCTACAATAAAGTCTTTAAGCATGCTTCACTCCTTCTTATCCTTCTCCATCATCTTTCCATGACATGATAGGGTACAAGTTCCTGCAATTCACTCATGATTATATGACATCAATTCGAAAACCCCCTAGTCTAAGATGATGCATTAATATCCACCAACAGAGCCCAAAACAAGTGACAGACTGGGAAGAGGGTCTCAGTGACTTCACCATGCATAGTTCTAGTATCCAAGGGAAAAATTTTAGCACTAAGACTGCGTAGTGTGTAGCCCAGGTAAGCTTGAGGGACAAGATTACGTAGTTTCCAAAGCCAACAGAGACAGGCTGAGGGAATGGACACTGGGAGAGCCAACTACATAGTTCTGGGAGTCGAGGGAAGATGGGATACTATGCATCTAATTACTTCAAGGACTCAAGGGATAATCATGAGGCTTGAGGTTGCGAAGTGTGCAGTTTAAGCTGGTTGGGGACATGACTGTGCAATTCTAGAGGTTAAGGCTGAGAGTTCGGCACAAAAAAAAAACAGTGGAGCAACCCTTGGAGACACGATTTGTGAATTTCATAGTACCAAGAAGAAAGGTCACAATTAGTGGACTGAGACTACGTATTGTGCATATCAAGAGAGGCCTGAAGAGACTAGGTTGCTTAGTTGAGAAGTTTTTTTGAAAATGGCTAAGTGTGGAATCAATGAGATCGGTGATGGAATTTGACTCTGATCATGCACTTAGAATAATTTGATGACACAAAAACATAGATCATCTAAACACATGAGAAAATCGTTTCCCTGCGTGTGATAGCTTTATGGAAAATATACGATAAGTGCAACACTTAAGATATACTTTGGGATGACTCTGGTGACACTTGTGAGAAAATCCTTAGAAATTCTTAAATGAGTGTAAAGGATGTTTACATAGTTAGAAAAATTCATATACACAAAGCCAGACCTTTGAAACCATCAAAATTGGCTTGTATACATTGACAACCAAACATGTCGAAAGACGACAATTTACTCAACACACAAAATCGAACAAAACACTACAAGAAATCTCATGAAATATGCTCTAATGTTTTTGAAAACAATCTACAAGACCAAGGAAGGCTCCAAAATTGATTGTAAGCCAAAATTTTGGAGGGTGTTGTAGCAGCTATAATAGACTCCTAGTACAACATCAACACCACCCATTGGAATGGAAAAAATTGGACTATTCAATACAGATTCCCCCATTGTGAGCATGATATTATGGCACTTTCGAGAGAAATTTATAGTTCCTCCATTTGCAACCATCACTTGACACTCTAGTGCTGGATATAGGAAGCAATTCAATTCCTTGGCTATCTTGTAATGAATAAAATTATGGGTACTTCCTGAATCAATCAGCACTATTACCCTTTTCTTCTTGATATATCCTTCTATCTTCAGAGTTTGAGGAGTGGTAATTCTTGCCAACTCATTACAAGATATGTTTGGATTCATTTCTTCTTTGACTAGTGTTGATTCCTGTTGTATATCATCCTCTTTTGACGTTTCTTGTTCCTTTATTCCTCCTCTTCACAATCTATATAGAATAATTTCTTCACAACACACTTATGATCTTTAGTGTATTTTCAATCACAACTGTAACAAGCCCTTTTGCTCTTTTTTTCTCCAATTGTTGTGGTGTCAACCTTTTAGGTTTTGGAAGACTAGTATCAACAACACTTCCATATTTATAGTTGTGAGTGGTAGACTTTCTTGTTTCCATAATTTTTATTTCAACTTTTCTTGCCACCCTGAATGTCTTCTCTAATGAATCAGGTTCCCAAAGGAGAACCTCATGTTGGATGTTATCTTTTAAAGTTCCTATGAATACATAAATCCTATGGTCCTCTAGAATATCAGTCACCCTAATATTTAATTTTTGGAAGTCTTCAATGTGCTCCGCCATTAAACCCTTTTGTTTGATATTTATGAATTGGCTAAAGAAGGTGTTGCTCTTTGGATCTTCATAATTTGATATCATTTCCTCCGTAAAAATTGACGAAGTTTCAAGTGGTTTACAGGAACAAAGCCATATATATCGTACAAACTAATTGGGTTCTAAATATAAAGATGCAATATGTACCTTTTGCGAGGGTTGCGCATCCTGTAGATCAAAATATTACTTCATTTGTAGTATCCATGTTACTCGATACTTGTCATAAAACATCCTCATATCTATCATTGGAATGTGGTCGTTCTTAAACCCCACATTGGGGTTGCTAAAATTATAATTCATATTCCTTTTGTCCTCGTCATGTTTATCATGGATTACCTTGTCACCACCGGGAAGCCTTTCTTACAAAAAATTTGTCAAACCTTCCATGTCTACTTTTAAGCAATTCATGTCACCTTTAAATAATCCATGTCACCTTTTAAACCATCCATGTCACCTTTTAGTTCATATTCGATTGCTCATTGTGAGAGAAAAAAATGTTGCAATTGTTCCTCTTCATTCATCATAATAGAGCTTTCTGAGGGCTTAATGGGTGTATAATTATTTTGCTTAGGACGAATTTTAGAACCTAATACTGATATATATGCTTCAATATACCCTTCGGATCACTTCAAACTGATTTTTCAAACAAAAGCTATGGAATTAAAAAAAAAGCACATATTTTTCTTTCTTTTAGGATCTCGATATTGAAATGTTTGTAACTTTGTAATTTCGGATCTCCAACTTCTAAAATTTCTTCTTGTGGTATCTCTTGGAGTCTTCTTTCCAACCCCATAAGTTTGATCGAGATTAAATTATTCAAGAAATATTTATGTCAAATCTCCCACAATGACGTGATTATGGACTTCTTCAGTAGATCAAAGTTGTATAGGATGCCACGTGTCATTGTTTCAACCTTACACCCTGAAATTAATACATGAAAAACTACAGTTCATGCAATTTCATCCACTTTCTACAGAATTCAAATATGATGTTTGAAACAAATGTTTTGGAAATTTTTCGTAGGTCACCTATTTGAGATTGAATTATGGAGCCTGAAAAAACCCTAACTTTCTTAAATCATATCTCTGAAAATATAACAAACCAATATATGAAAATTTTGCATGAATTTCAACAAGCTTTTGGTTCCATGTGGTAAATATTCCATCTTTTGAAGCCTTGTAGAAAAAACATTATAGCGAAAATTCAAATATGCCCGTTTGAAAAAGTGAAACCTTAGAATCCAAAGCTATGATACCAAATGTTATGTAACCAACTCACAGAAAAGATAGATCAACGACTTAAAAATTATCCTCTTTGAGGGGGAAACATCCTTTACATTACATAAACAAACAATTCTTGGATGATACAAATGAGAAGACCTCCTTTGTATATATAAGAGTTTAATGGGTCACAATATAATTAAAGCCTACATAACAATAAAATGTAACGGCACAACAATAACAATAGTGAGATTCTATGGGGCACAACAATAACAATAATGGGGATACACTACTATTATATGGATATACCATTAAAGAAGGCATTTCATGACATTTTTTTTTTATGTTTTATGCATGCACAAAAAATATATGTTGAAGTGTCACTAATCAATATTGATTATTGGTTGATTAATATTCTATCTAATAATGATACCAAGTGTGCTCACAATGGTAATGGCAGGAAATGATGATGACTTGTGCGAAGGATAATTCATGTTTAACATTGTGGTAGATATAGATTTGTTCAGGATAAATCGTGTTTAACATTGTGGTAGATATAGATTTGTTGGTCCATGTAGATTGAGAAATTCTAATTGCAGAATGATGCACTAATGGAAACAATCAGACCACGAAGACATAGAGATTGAGGATTTGTAGGTAAATGATATCATGATGATTGCAATAGCTTATAGCTAGTTATGTTGTATTTTAGATGATATTTTTATGTAATATTTTATGAAAATGGTTAAGGGATGGACTCCCTTACAAACCATTAAGTGAGGGGTGAACACCCTCACGAGCGTTTAATAATAAAATTAAATATTTGATGGCTTTCACCCTACGGGGTTTCCAGGGTATATCGATGTCTAATGACATGATTGTTTATAGTGTCATATTTATTATGTTGACTCCTTGAATGATATGATGGTTAAATTATAAAGTATGTGATTAAATAACTAGGTTGAAAAAATCATGGAATTGATGTAAGGTTACAGGAGAAAGTTAAGTTAATATGCTACAACAATAGAAATTAATATTTGTGTAACTCACTATTCTTTTACTAAATATTACTCTATGTAATGATGATGGTTTATTCAATGGTGATTGAAGGAATATGGAAAGTAATTTATAAAGTTACACATTGTTAAATGTTGAAAAAAAATTCCTAACTCCATACATTTTCCTCCGAATTTATCAGGGGATGTTACACTTGCTCCATTTTACAACCACATTGCAGCTAAGAGATTCGTAGGGAAGGAGAGTATTGAAGGAGTAGGCTGGGAAGTTAATCAGAGGGTCACTATGTTCGGTCAGAGTACATCAACATTCACACTATGAGGTAGACAACAACCAAGGAGTGCAACTAGCAATAAGGCCAAGATCATTTCTCCTCTCTAGGTGAACAATACTTATTGTATTTATAATGTTTATCCATGATTTTGTTGTATCTATGGTTAATAGAATGTAATACAGATGATATGTGGAATGCATTGATATTCATAGATGTTTAATTTAAATGTGTTAATATCTCTCAGTTTCCAATTTTTATCTCCTTCATATAGTATTACAAATTTATCTCCATTATTTAAAAATATATATATTATAAAGATAGTCCCTACAAAAAATTTTAAGTTAAAATTAATTACATATATTAAAAAATTGTGTGGGATATAATTAGTCCAAACATTTTAATATATTTTTATTTTAAAAGTCAATTTATGAAAAAAATGAATATCTTTACTTTATTGTATTTTTAAAATTAAAAAAAAAACAATTAAATTATAACTTTATTATTATTATTAAAAAAATAATTAATATCTAAATTAAATCTATCTATATTTAAAAACACATGTCACAATATTCCTAATGATGGAGATTTATCTCCACATTTTGATGAAGATTCTTAATTTATAAATAGATTTTGTGACAATACCATGAATTGGTATCATGTTTTATCAATACCACATGCTCAAAAAACAATTACTCACTTCACATAACACTTAGTCTTCTTAGTTTTTTTAAATTAATCAATTTAATAAAAAGGGTAAAAAGAACATAACTACTATGTGGAGTTAAATCTCTATCGTCTATATGATAACATTGCTTGCCTTAAAAGATGGTTTTATAACTTAACATTTAAAAATAATAAAATAATACTTACGTTAACAAAATAAAAATTAGTAATAACAATAAAATAAATAAATAATGATTTAATTAATATGGATTTTACACTACATGTAAAAATAATATTATTGATATTATATGATTTACAATCCATATAATATTATTGATATTATATGATGTGCAATCCAATACATGTAATATTTAAAACAAAATTATATTAATAATAAAAAAATTTAGAGTGAGCCATAAAACAAATATATTTCAATATCCATATTAAATAACGTGGCTTCATATAAAGTTTATATAAAGAAAAATAAAATAATTTAAATTAAAAATGGTAATTTGTTTCATTTAATATAGAGTTCATATATAATATTTATTTTTTTTCAATAATATTAATGAAACATATTATTAGTGTTTTCCTCAAAATCAACCTAGATTAAACTAAACAATAGATTTACAAAATTTAAAAAAAAATCAAATCTCTACACGGACAAAACTTTTCTCAAAATATTACATTAAAAAAAATTGCAACTTGAGAAATTTAATCTGGGTAAATCTGGAATAAAAATCACAACTTGGAAAATTTGATATTCGTAAATTTGGAATAAAGATCAACTTGCTCACAAACACGACGTCAATGGATTGATACTAGAAGTTAGGGTTTCCTCGTTTGGGAGGCGAATAGTGTGACTGGTTTCAATAGTGGCACTCCTTAGCCAGCAATGGCAGAAACCGAAAAAGGCGGCGGCAGCTGTCCTCCAGGCGGAAGGTCTCGTCGGCATAAGTTAAGTTAGGCAAACTGGCTCTGCAAATGGCACGGAGAGGGCTGTCCGTAATGTAGCGGGTTTACAAACCCTCCATCTACGTACTCTTCGCAATCACCTCTCTATTTTAGCTTCCAATTGCTTGCTGCACAGAAAATTTCTTCAACCTGTGGCTTTCCCTCTAGGTTAATTCTAATACCAAACGGATAAAACAGAGGACACGAACGTTTTCAAATAAACCTGAATGATGGAGGAAAAAGTCCACATACGGAATGAAATGGTGAATCGGAGGGAGAAATAATAAAATGAGAAGACATAGAAATTAAACAAATGGATATATTAAAAAATTTAAATTGTTTATTGAAACCTCTAATATTAAGGTTTGAGATAAATCTCAACCTTATATTCTAAACCATTCAGTGAAATCTAGATCATACCCAACTTTTGTTTAGAAAAAAACCAAAACTAAAATTGTGAAGGAAGATTTCAATATAGCAACGCCTATCGAAGAATTACAATCGGAACCAACCACACAAAGTTTGACCAAAAAAATTGAGAAAAGAATATACAAACAATACATACCATCAGAGAAAACAATCACACAATCATGGCTTAGACGCAGCAGTACTGTTGTCGCAAACACCACTGAAAGGAACATCATCTTCATGTCCATATCGTCAAAAATACCCAACAAAAATTCATGCCAATAAACCAGAAAAACATTAAGACGCTCTGCGAAAGATTCAGAGACAACCGAATCCCTATTCTGTTCAATACAGTCCTGTTGTCACAGCTGGAGTATCAATTTGTGACAAAAAAAAGAAACTATAGAAAATAGAGAGAGTGACAAACAGATTATAGAGTGCAAAGTTAATGATATACATACCACTCCAAATAGATACATAGATATCTTGTGGAACTTTGTATTATGGTCAACGCCACAGTCGAGACATGGTTTCTTGCGCTGTCATTGTCTGAAACTTTGGCAGTAAGGATCTACGCCTCCCGATATGACTGAGCAGGAATTGCAGGACATAGTTTCGTTGGATGTTCGTGGACGACCTATTGGAGATGCCAACGGTTATCTGATCGGCCAAGCTGGGCATTTGAAGGCAGGCGAGCTTCGAATTGGGATGTTTGAGAATAAATGGACACATAACTACCGTCGCTGCGGACATGAACATCACCAGGGTTTGGGTGCTTCGATCACAGCTGCACTGTTGTTCGAATTTTCCATACGCAAACATAGTGCTCGCAGGGAAATCTATGTGAAATTTCTCGCAACATAACTTATGTAGAATGGAGGTGTCATCAACGTGAACAGGAAAATATACACATTAGCTTACCGTTTTTTCTCAGATATCCCAATTCGTGGTTCGCCTGCTTTCAAATGCCCTTCTCGAGCAAAAGTACATATACCCTTAAGAGTGTTGGCAATCTTCAGAGCCCCTTCCAGGAACATCACAACCGAAGAATCTATATCCTGCAATTCCTGCTTAGTCGTATTGGCAGCCATTTCTATGAAGAACCAAAATCTCCAAGAGAAAATAGTAAAAGGACCGTTCGCCAACAGATTATTGAGTAAAAGGATAAGATATGTATAGCAAACGCTTTCTCTCTTGGCCCTGCTCAGGGAAGCAGAAATGAGAGCTCCTAATGTGGGTGCCCGGTGCCCAGTTTCAAACGAATGTCGCTATAAATGATTGTGTAAGAACTAGTAAGGCAGAGAGGAACGTACTAATAGGAAAATGGAGTACACACTGAGATAATCGTTGTGTTTTATATTTAAAACACATTTTTGGATGAATTGTTATTTGTTAATAGCTGGGCCTGGACATCTCGAGTTGTCAATTACCAGGATGGGATGATTGGACATCGAAATCGTATAATATTTTATATTGGAGCAGCTGAATTAGCAGAAGTTTTACGTATATTTTATATGGGAGCAGTTGCATGAGCAGAAGTTTTACGTATATTTTATATTGGAGCAGTTGAATTAATAGAAGTTTTACTCTTAAGTGATATAATTTTTTGATGATCTAAGTTTTTATTATATTCGCGGGAGGTAGTTAGATTGTAATTGGTTTTTAGTCATATCACTTTTAATTTTAATTATTTTTTATTTTGTAATAAAGTTTTTAAAAATTATTATATTAATTTTATTTTATTTTTAATAAGAATATATTTTATATTTTGCAAAATTTATTATTCTTAATTTTCTATTGGTTAAGTATTATATTGTAATTAATTTTTAATTATTTTTTGTTTTGCAATAAAATTTTCGAAAGTGTTTATAATTTTTTTAAAATAAAAATATATTTTGGATTTTATAAAATTTATTATTTATTATTTTCTATTAGTTAAGTATATTGGAATGAAAATTTTTATGAGTTTTAATTAGAATGATTAGAATAAAAATGTTTAATTTAAAAATTAAAAATACATTAAATTTCTACATGTTTATAAATTGTACTATAATATGGCTAGATTTATATAAATTTTATTAAAAATTATTAATTAATAAAAATTTCAAAATATTATTAAATAACATTGTGACGGTCGCAATTAAAAATGGAAAACAATGTAAAACATTATTCGCTTGAAACTGCTATACAAATATTTACAATAATATTAATCACGAAGTGTAAAAATCAAAATTTAATTGTATATTTATGTCCTCATGCTTTGCATTGAAGATATTAGTTTATATAAGTTTGGGTTTATTAAAAAGCTTTCTAAATCATTAAAAATAATATTAATGAGGATTCGAAATTCAATTTTGATATTGAGAAGGTGTTACTAAAGACAAATTATATGCACACTGAAACTAGATATGAGTTTAGGTTTATTAAAAGGTTTTCTAAATCATTAAGAAGAGTGTTCAAAATTCAATTTTGATAGTGAGAAGGTGTTGTTAAAGACAAATTATATGAACTCTAAAACTATATAATAAAGCAGCTGTTGGGCGTTAAAATAGTACTTTTGATAAAACCTTTTCGATAATTCGTCTGGTCGAATGTTTTATAAAACCAATATTTTATGTGGGCAAATATGTTAGGGTGGAAATCAAAGAAATTTAGTTGTCAAATGTTTTGGTTTTTAAATTTCATAACAAATCAAATATACAAGTGATTGAGTAATAAGATAATCTTTGCACTATAAAGTCAACTGTTCAAAAAATTGGAAGAATTTTAAAGGAGAGATATATTTATTTTTTTAAGAAGTCATGAAAGTTTAATAGTTTTAAGTATATAATAATATTATTATTATATAGTTTAATTTATTTATTTTGTAAATAAATTTAATAATTATTATTTTAAATTATTTTGGGACAAACAAAAATGTGGAAGATGAAAAATATTTTTTTTAGATTGTTTGACCCTTATTCATATCCATTTTCATTTAAAAAACATTTTCTTTACTATCAACTTTTTAGACTTGTTTAATCAGCAAAACTACAGTACAGTGACCTTGAAAATAAAATTTTAAATAATTCCAATTAACGAATTATTTCTTAATATCTAATAGACCACATCAAATAAAATTTTAAATAATTCCAATTAACGAATTATTTCTTAATATCTAATAGACCACATCAATCTTAGTGGACGTTAATATCATCATCATTGTGATGACCCCGTAAAAATGTAAATTATTAAAAGTTACTACAGTAAAAACTGAGTTAAAATGATATGGAAGGATTGAATTCTTTTTGAGAATATTCTGTTGATTTTATATGTGCACTAAAGTAATGATTAAAAGAATTACTTATGAAAGTATTTGAATTCCCAAAAGGTAACTGGGAAAGAAAGTTAGTTAACAAAACTAGAAATAACTACCTACTCTAACTAGAAGTGTTTTCTAGGAAAAAGAGAGGTTAGTGAAAGAACTCTGGGATGTAGAGACAGGCAGAGGAAAAAAGAGAAAGGGAAGAAAAAACCCTGGATAGACTAAGTCTGGTAAGGACCATATAGTCAAGCACACAGTGCTGGCTTACTGAGGATACTGATCCAGTAAGCGGAAGATTGGGGGGAGACTCAGGTCTAGAAAGACTGATCTCACGGTTGGGAGGATAACAAGCTTACACAGAGATTTGGCAGGAGACTGGTTCCAGACTCACCTTATCAGAGTAGACCAGGTAAGTAACGGAACCTTTATGTCCCCATAGTTATCTGTGTAATTTATAGAATGATTATTATTATCTGTGCAGCAGTAGTGAACAGTATATAATATGGGTATACTATCTGTACAAGTTATAGGCAATGTTGCTGTACGAATATAAAAGATAGTTTAAACTGAGATTAGCACAATGTTGCTGTACGAATATAAAAGATAGTTTAAACTGAGATTAGCACGATATTGTTGTATAAATCCAAGAAATTATAAACTAAGAATTAACTGTACACAGATACAAACTATTTGCTGTAAAAGAATCAAAGATGGTGTCATTATATATATATTGTCCAACAATTACAGGCGGCGTATGTGTAGAACCAAAGATAAAGAAATCAGTGCATCTCGAGAATAAGCCCTTATCCCTACTAGACTAACAGTCGCAGTCAAAGGGAGACCCGAAACGGGAACTCAACTTTATAAGCAAGAATTGAGTTCTGGGTCAAACAGTATCTTGACTTTATTGCTCACTGTCCGCTAGACAATACCAAAGCAAATCTTGAAGCAAACGACTATCTATACCGTAAACTGTTATACATTTCTAAGAAGCAGACTTTTAGAAAACAAGTATACAATAAGGGTATAAAAGATTACAAGAATCTCTGAAACCGAACCAGGTCGGAACGTGTCAACGATTTTCTAGAGATCTCACAGCATCGGGAGAAGGCCGAAACCCGTGAGTTAAGTAAAACAAACCATCAAATCTGAGCTGAGAGATAACCAGAATAGTACCTCAAAACAGAAGGTTGATATATATAACATAGAACAAATTCCTTTAAAGATTGCAACAGTATATACGCATATCATCACAAGGAGTAAAGACCCATGCTATAGTATTCATGCGGTCATACATGACAACACAATGATGGTATTTAAATACAACAAGTAATATACCAACGATTCCATACGAACGAGGAACAAAATAATAGAAAACCATAGTCATGATTTAACTCAGAACCTCAGAGTCTCGGGTTATGGAGAAAACCCATAACAGTCGACCATACCTCTATGGCAATTAGAGGCAGGTGCGACAGTCCAATAATACACATATATATGGCTGTTAACCCATAGATAAAAATGAAATAACCCTTAATACATTCTGTAAGCGAAGCGCATTCAACCTTAACTGAATAGGCAAGAACACAGAATGAGAAACTGTAATGCAAGGTCTGGAAACATCAAACCCTATATATATATTTCATAATATCTTGTTCAACAGCAAATGAAAAAGGGTAAGCCATAGCATTACGCAAAGTAACGAGTTACAGTAAATATTGGCCGCCAAGCTGTATAAGTCTAAGATGAAAACAAGCGAGCTGGCTTGAAGACCAGAGCTCTGTATAAATTACAGTACGTTGGTAGTTACAAATATACATATGATTCACAGATTTAAAACAAAATCTTCAACCCTGTAAACTAGAGGTAAATCCCCAAAACCGCCGTAAGCAAGTATCACTCAATAGTCCTTAGCCAGACCAGAACGCATGGAACCGGAACGAGAACATCCGTCCATCGAATCTGCGGCCAACCGTGCAAAGGTCAGGTTGGGGCCTGCCTTGAAACAAAGGATAACCCCTGTTAACCAGAGGCAAGTTGAACCAGAAGTAACCAAGACTCATGCATCTGTTGGGGATAAATCCCTGAGCAAAGTTCAGCGGAATATATCTGGAGAATCCTTCAACACCATCAAATCCGGAAACCGCCGAATGAAACCTGTCATGCCAGAGATTAAGGGGATTACTATACCTTGCAACAGATAAACCACCATCATGTCTAAAATCTTAATAAACTGGAAAATCATTACCTGGCTGGTTCAAGGGCGAGAACCATGGAGCGGAATCTTGCCAGAGAGGGCATGTGGGCCTGGTATAATGGAGAAACTCAGCGCAAAACTCAGAAGAACATCCCATGCGGAAGTGAAACGGAGCGGAGAAGCTGTGGAGCGCCAAGCAGAATGACAAAAGCCTCGAAGAATCCGGAAAGGGGCGCGTATATACCCTGCCTGCCAACAGAGGTAACGTGGAGCATTCGTGGCCCTTGATCTCATGCAGAGCCATCAAACCGTTGATCAAGGCACCAATGCCCAGATGCAAAGCGCGGGAGAATTCCAGACTTGACAACCTTACCTCAGCCACGTGAACAGGACGGTGAGGGTCAATGCTATCGCCAGGTGTCAAACATACAGAACGCCAACAGTCATAGGCAGGACAGCCTTGATATACGCGAGGAGAAATCATAAAGATCTTATGCTGCAGCAACTGTGGTATAATAAAGTTTGGGAATAACCAATTATTAAACCAATATATGATTAATATGACCTGCCACACCATAGACTACGTAGGTTACATTTACATGCGAGGTGGTGGCACTTTATAATCAGGTTTATAATGAAGTGTCGGCTTCATAAGTACCAAAATTTTTTTTATGTGTGTTTAATTAAGTAGATATGTGACAATTGGTATCAGAGCTCAGATTATCCATACTATGGCCTTTGGGATGTGAATAAAGTATTAAAAGATGAGAAGGTCATTATGACATTAATAATCTTTCTGGGGTAACAAGATTGTGCAGGTAGCTCACAATGTTATATGTTTCATGATCAGACCAGACCAGGTAAAGGCTAGTCAAGAATAAGGAAAAGAGCAACAAAGGTACCACAAGTAATAGTTAGCATGCAGGGGTCTAGCAGCGCACCGCACAGGTCTGCAGCCAATTGGGGGCCTGCAACAAATTTTGGAGATAACCCAGAGTTGTGGGTACAGCTGGGTGAGGAGACCCGCAGCACGAACCTGGCCATACTAGAAACAGTTCAAGAGCTGAAGAATGAAATGGCTCGGCTGCGGGAGGATAATGCACGATTGACAATGGAGCAGGAAAGGATTCTAAAAAGTTTGTCTGATAAGCAGAACCCGCCACTAGCTAACCCCAGCGCAGAACAACCGAGAATGACGGAGGAGCATCGTTACCCAGCAGAATCTGAAATCCCTGAAGACGGAGAGGATCAATCTGATAATGCATCAGAACAGCAGACCTCAAAGCGCCAAAAGGTGGAATTACAAGGGGAATTTCGGAAGATTAAACCCCCACACTACGATGGGGAACAAGAGGAGGCAGTTGAGGCATGGCTAATAAATATGAATAAATATTTTCAGTTGTATGAATATGATCATAACTTGAAGGCACGATTGGCCATATTCCAGTTACAAGGGAAGGCGACACTGTGGTGGGAGGAAGTGAAAATCGTTAAAGGGGTAACTGAACGAACCATAACATGGGAAAAATTCCAGAAATATTTTAAGGAGAGATACTTGACGGAATGGTTCTATGATGAAAAGGCAAAGGAATTCCATGATCTGCGATTGGGACAGCAGACTATGGATGAGTTCATCAATCGTTTCACATCTTTGCTCCGCTATGTACGCTACCTTAAAGAAGAAAAAGCCAAGGTGCAACTGTTTGTTAGCAGTCTCCCTATGTATATGAGGGAAAGGATTGAATTTGACAATCCTAGAACCATGGATGAAGCGATTCGCAAGGCCAGAATCTGCTATTAGCAGAGCAAACAGAAAGGGGACAGTTCCAACAGAAAATGGAATGAGAAAAAGGATAGTAAAGCTGTTGGAAATAATAAGGGGAGTCGAAGCGGTGGAATCAAAGGAAGCAGCAAGGGCCAAAACAGCAGAGCAACACCGAGAAGTGCATTCCGGTCCAAGTCCATCGGTGAAACCAGAATGAGTGAACAACCCGCCAAGATAGATACTGAGGGAACAACCAAACCCCCAGTGCAGTGCTGGGGTTGTGGTGGACCGCACTATGTCAAGAATTGTCCGCAAAGGAAGGGAACTGACCAGATATCCCAGATTCATGAGGCATCAACCATGGCTGATGTGGGATGAAGTATGCCAAGAATTAATGCAACCTTGGATGACCGCCAGGAAAAATACCAGCCCACCATGGTAGAATTTGAAGGTAAAATTTTAGACCTTTCCATCTCTGTTCTAATTGATCCTGGAGATACTTTAAGTTATATTAGTCCAAAGATAGTTGAACAGTGTAAATTGCAGCCTGAAAAATTCAGGAATCCTTGGCTGGTACAGCTAGCTACAGGGACCAAAAGACGAGTAATGGCAAAGGTCAAAAGCTGCCCTATAGTGATAGCAGGACAACCAGTGGTGCAGACCTGAACATGCTTCCCCTCGGGTCTTATGATGTCCTAATTGGGATGGACTGGCTAGAAAATCATTGGGCTTTAGTGAACTACAAAACGAAAGTTATACGGTACAAGGATGATGCTGGAATAGAACAAGAAATGCAGGGAATTAAACGACCAGTGCAGGTCCGGCCAATCACTACATCTCAGCTAGCAAAATGCATCCGGAATAGATGCCAAGTGTATGCTATTCAGGTAGGCTATGCAGAAACTAAGAATAAGGTAAACCCACTGGATCACCTCCCAATAATAAATGAGTTCGCAGATGTGTTTCCGGAGGAAATTCCTGGACTACCTCCAAAAAGGGATATAGACTTCACCATTGAGCTAATACCAGGAGCTGCTCCAGTTTCACGGACACCTTATAGAATGAGTGTACCTGAGTTGACTGAGCTGAAAATGCAACTACAAGAATTGCTGGATAAAAATTACATCCGCCCTAGTGTATCTCCCTCGGGAGCTCCGATATTGTTTGTCAGGAAGAAAGACGAAACTCTTTGAATGTGTATTGATTACCGACAGCTGAACAAGCTCACAATTAAAAATAAATATCCCTTACCTCGGATCGATGAGCTGTTTGATCAAGTCAAGGGGGCGACAATATTTTCTAAAATTGATTTGCGATCTGGTTACCATCAAATCATAATAAAAGAAGAAGATATTGCTAAAACAGCCTTCAGGACCCGGTATGGGCACTACGAGTTTGTAGTGCTGCCTTTTGGTTAGACTAATGCACCCGCCACGTTCATGTGTTGAATGAACAGCGTGTTCCATCAATTTTTAGACAAGTTTGTACTAATATTCATTGACGACATTCTGATTTATTCTCGCTCCAAGGAGGAGCATGAGGAACATCTCCGGATGGTGCTGCAAACTTTGCGAGAACATCAGTTGTACGCTAAACTCAGCAAATGCGATTTCTATAAAGAGGAAATTCAGTATTTGGGTCATGTGATTACAAAGGAAGGGATTGCCGTGGATCCTGAGAAAATAAAAACCATACTAGATTGGCCTGTGCCAAAAGATGTGGCGGATATCAGATCCTTCATGGGATTGGCGGGATATTACAGAAGATTTGTGGAAGGCTTTTCGAGGGTGGCATATCCTATCACGTCCTTGCAAAAGAAAGGGAGGTCATTCAAATGGAGTTCTGAATGTCAACAAAGTTTTGAGAAGCTTAAGCAATTACTTACGTCTGCTCCTGTTTTAAGTATGGCTGATCCGAACAAGGACTATGTGGTATGTACCGATGCCAGCGGAGAAGGCGTCGGAGGTGTGTTAATGCAAAAAGGGAGAGTGATAACCTATGAATGATGAAAATTGAAAGAACATGAGCAGAAGTATTCTGCTTATGACTTGGAGTTGGCAGCTGTCATACATGCGCTTAAGATGTGGCGACACTACCTTCTAGGAAGGAAATTTTTGTTATTAACAGATCATCACAGCTTAACAAATTATTTTAGTCAGCCCACACTGAATGCAAGACAAGCCCGTTGGGAAGATTTCTTAAGTGGGTTCGACTTTGACATTAAACATCTGAAGGGAAAGGAAAATCGTGTAGCTAATGCGCTAAGTCGAAAGGTACAATGTTTGTATGAAATTACATTCAGTAGCTGGGAAAATTCCTTACGAGAAACGATGAAAACAACAACAAGCCAAGATGCTGAATACCAGCAAATGAAGCGACAAATGCCACTTTCCAGCGAGGGTAGTTAGCAGGAATATGAAGTTAGCAGGGATGGAATGCTGCTTTACAAAAAACGATTGTTTGTACCAAATGACAACAACCTAAAAGAATTAATCTTGAATGAGTTTCATACCAGTCACTACGCTGGTCATCCCAGGTACTAGAAAATGCTAACTGCGCTACGGAAGGAATATTACTGGCCGGGAATGAAAAAGCAAGTGGCTGAGTATTTAGTGCGATGTTTGGAGTGTCAGCAGATCAAGACGGAGCACCAACATCCAGCTGGACTATTGCAACCCCTGCCTATTCCAGAATGGAAATGGGAAGTTATATCAATGGACTTTATAACTGGGCTGACTAAAACCAAGAGGAACAATGACTCTATTATGGTAGTGGTAGATAAGTTAAGTAAGGTAGCACACTTTATACCAGTGCAATCCACCTACCGGGCAGTGCAAATTGCACACATTTTCATGCAAAATGTGTTCAGACTTCATGGACTTCCAAAGACCATAATATCAGATCGGGATGTAAAGTTTACATTTGCCTTTTGGAGAGCACTATTTGCAGAATTGGCTACACAGCTGAATTTTAGTACAGCTTACCATCCCCAGACTGATGGGCAGACAGAAAGAGTAAATCAGATTGTGGAGGACATGTTGAGAGCATGTGTCATGCAAAAACCAACACAATGGGAAGACTATTTGCACTTGGTGGAATTCGCTTACAACAATGGATATCACACATCGATTCAGATGTCACCATTTGAAGTCTTGTATGGACGAAAATGTCGAACACCCTCCAATTGGAGTGGCCTCGAGGACAAATTAAGGTTGGGTCCAGAAATGCTCAAGGAAATGGAGGACATGGTCAAAAAGGTGCGAGCCAACCTCAAAGCCGCTCAGGATCGGCAGAAAAATTTTGCAGGCCGGAAAAGAAGGTTCAAAGAGTATCAGGTGGGCGATCACGTTTACATCAGAATTCAAGCCAGGAAAAGTACTCTACAATGGAGCAGTTGTGCTAAACTGGCACCCCGTTATTTCGAACCTTTTCAGGTCTTGGCCAGGGTTGGGCCAGTAGCTTACCAGCTAGCTTTGCCGAGCCACATTAGGATTCATAATGTCTTCCATGTATCTGTGCTTAAAAAGTATATCTATGACCCTAAGCATGTGATCAAGTGGCAAGATATACGGGTAAGGATTCTTTTAATTGAACTAATTGAAAATGTATCTGGAACAAAAGACTGATATTGTTCTTATTTGCAGGTCGAACCGGAAGGAGAGGTCCTGGTCGAGCCGCTGAGCATTCTCGACCGGAGAGAAGTGCAGTTGCGGAAGCGGGTTATTACCCAAATTAAGGTGCAGTGGCAACACTATGGGCCTGAAGAGGCTACTTGGGAAGACGAAGAGCTTTTTCGGAAAGCTTACCCGGAACTGTTTGGAGACACTAGACATCGGGACGATGTCCAATCTCAGGAGGGGGAGATGTGATGACCCCGTAAAAATGTAATTATTAAAAGTTACTACAGTAAAAACTGAGTTAAAATGATATGGAAGGATTGAATTCTTTTTGAGAATATTCTGTTGATTTTATATGTGCACTAAAGTAATGATTAAAAGAATTACTTATGAAAGTATTTGAATTCCCAAAAGGTAACTGGGAAAGAAAGTTAGTTAACAAAACTAGAAATAACTACCTACTCTAACTAGAAGGGTTTTCTAGGAAAAAGAGAGGTTAGTGGAAGAACTCTGGGCTGTAGAGACAGGCAGAGGAAAAAAGAGAAAGGGAAGAAAAAACCCTGGATAGACTAAGTCTGGTAAGGACCAGATAGTCAAGCACACAGTGCTGGCTTACTGAGGATACTGATCCGGTAAGCGGAAGCTTGGGGGGAGACTCAGGTCTAGAAAGACTGATCTCACGGTTGGGAGGATAACAAGCTTACACAGAGATTTGGCAGGAGACTGGTTCCAGACTCACCTTATCAGAGGAGACCAGGTAAGTAACGGAACCTTTATGTCCCCATAGTTATCTGTGTAATTTATAGAATGATTATTATTATCTGTGCAGCAGTAGTGAACAGTATATAATATGGGTATACTATCTGTACAAGTTATAGGCAATGTTGTTGTACGAATATAAAAGATAGTTTAAACTGAGATTAGCACAATGTTGCTGTACGAATATAAAAGATAGTTTAAACTGAGATTAGCACGATATTGCTGTATAAATCCAAGAAAGTATAAACTAAGAATTAACTGTACACAGATACAAACTATTTGCTGTAAAAGAATCAAAGATGGTGTCATTATATATATATATATATATTGTCCAACAATTACAGGCGGCGTATGTGTAGAACCAAAGATAAAGAAATCAGTGCATTTCGAGAATAAGCCCTTATCCCTACTAGACTAACAGTCACAGTCAAAGGGAGACCCGAAACGGGAACTCGACTTTATAAGCAAGAATGGAGTTCTGGGTCAAACAATATCTTGACTTTATTGCTCACTGTACGCTAGACAATACCAAAGAAAATCTTGAAGCAAACGACTATCTATACTGTAAACTGTTATACATTTCTAAGAAACAGACTTTTAGAAAACAAGTATACAATAAGGGTATAAAAGATTACAAGAATCTCTGAAACCGAACAAGGTCGGAACGTGTCAACGATTTTCTAGAGATCTCACAGCATCGGGCGAAGGCCGGAACCCGTGAGTTAAGTAAAGCAAACCGTCGAATCTGAGCTGAGATATAACCAGAATAGTACCTCAAAACAGAAGGTTGATATATATAACATAGAACAAATTCCTTTAAAGATTGCAACAGTATATACGCATATCATCACAAGGAGTAAAGACCCATGCTATAGTATTCATGCGGTCATACATGACAACACAGTGATGGTATTTAAATACAACAAGTAATATACCAACGATTCCATACGAACGAGGAACAAAATAATAGAAAACCATAGTCATGATTTAACTCAGAACCTCAGAGTCTCGGGTTATTGAGAAAACCCATAACGGTCGACCATACCTCTATGACAATTAGAGGCAGGCGCGAATGAAATAACCCTTAATACATTCTGTAAGCGAAGCGCATTCAACCTTAACTAAATAGGCAATAACACAGAATGAGAAACTGTAATGCAAGGTCTGGAAACATTAAACCTTATATATATATTTCATAATATCTTGTTCAACAGCAAATGAAAAAGGGTAAGCCATAGCATTACGCAAAGTAACGAGTTACAGTAAATATTGGCCGCCAAGCTGTATAAGTCTAAGATGAAAACAAGCGAGCTGGCTTGAAGACCAGAGCTCTGTATAAATTACAGTAAGTTGGTAGTTACAAATAAACATATCATTCACAGATTTAAAACAAAATCTTCAACCCTGTAAACTAGATGTAAATCCCCAAAACCGTCGTAAGCAAGTATCACTCAATAGTCCTTAGCCAGACCAGAACGCATGGAACCGGAACGAGAACATCCGTCCATCGAATCTGCGGCCAACCGTGCAAAGGTCAGGTTGGGGCCTGCCTTGGCACAAAGGATAACCCCTGTTAACCAGAGGCGAGTTGAACCAGAAGTAACCAAGACTCATACATCTGTTGGGGATAAATACCTGAGCAAAGTTCAGCGGAATATATCTGGAGAATCCTTCAACACCATCAAATCCGGAAACCGCCGAATGAAACCTGTCATGCCAGAGATTAAGGGGATTACTATACCTTGCAACAGATAAACCACAATCATGTCTAAAATCTTAATAAACTGGAAAATCATTACCTGGCTGGTTCAAGGGCGAGAACCATGGAGCGGAATCTCGCCAGAGAGGGCATGCGGGCCTGGTATAATGGAGAAACTCGGCGCAAAACTCAGAAGAACATCCCATGCAGAAGTGAAACGGAGCGGAGAAGCTGTGGAGCGCCAAGCAGAATGACAAAAGCCTCGAAGAATCCGAAAAGGGGCACGTATATACCCTGCCTGCCAACAGAGGTAACGTGGAGCATTCGTGGCCCTTGATCTCATGCAAAGCCATCAAACCGTTGATCAAGGCACCAATGCCCAGATACAAAGCACGGGAGAATTCCAGACTTGACAACCTTACCTCAGCCACGTGAACAGGACGGTGAGGGTCAATGCTATCGCCAGGTGTCAAACATACAGAACGCCAACAGTCATAGGCAGGACAACCTTGATATACGCGAGGAGAAATCATAAAGATCTTATGCTGCAGCAACTGTGGTATAATAAAGTTTGGGAATAACCAATTATTAAACCAATATATGATGAATATGACCTGCCACACCATAGACTACGTAGGTTACATTTACATGCGAGGTAGTGGCACTTTATAATCAGGTTTATAATGAAGTGTCGGCTTCATAAGTACCAAATTTTTTTTTTATGTGTGTTTAATTAAGTAGATATGTGACAATCATCATTAAATTTTTGTATCACATTAATTAGAATTAAAATCAATATTTCAATTATAAAAAGAAAAACAAAGTTAATATGTTCAACTCATATACTCAATTTTGTGAAGGAAAAAAAGTCTCCATTATTTTATAAGTTCATTTCATTAAAAGATTTTTTTGTTGAAATGTTCACGGTATTAAGTCTATATTATAATTGGTTTCTAAAACTAAATATTTTACTTTTAATTAATTTGCAATTTTTTTGAAGAAATTATAAAGTTTATTAAAGTATTTATAAAAATTTAATATTAAATTAGGTATTTTGAAAATAAGAAAACAAAACTTACATAATTAACAATTATTTTTCCATGTAGGTGTCTCTTTTTTGTCACACATTGTGAGGCTTTTGATGACTAGGATGTCTATCTAGTTATTTGAGTAATCAAGATCCGAAGACTTTTAAGCTTGAAAATCACTCGAGAACAAAACTGACCCTTAACATGGTTGAATTGGCTTTGAACCCAACTGGCCCTTAACATGGTTGAATTGGTTTTGAACCGGTAACCTTTTAACCACATAGTGCCTTAATAGAACACTTTATCAATGTTTATTCTACTCCCATGAGCATCTAGGTAACCATTTTAATTAATTGAATGTTCCACACTTTTTTAATATACTAACTCTTAGTTTACTCCTATGAGCATCTAGGTAACCATTTTAATTAATTGAATGTTCCACACTTTTCTAATATACTAACTCTATATTATACTACCTATAATTATTCTCATTGAGATTATTCTTCAATTATTTTTATTTTTTACATAAGAGGCATGTATTAAGCAGCAATGTTGCCTATTAAGCTCTTAAAATTGTTAAATACAAGGTCAATGTAAATATATTATTTATGATTTACAAAGATATACATGATTTACACCTATGTAAATATTAATATATATGTCTAACACATGATTTTATATAGGTTTCTTAAATTTTTAGATTTTTGATAGTATTAGAATTCCTCTACAGCAATTTTTATGAATTAAGTGTTCAATATTCCTCTCTGAATTCAATGGGTGCTTATGAGTCCAAAAAAAACTAAAATACAAAAATACATCACAACAAATAGCTAAATATATTCTCTCAAAGATGGTTTTAAAAAAATACACAAACCAAACCAAAAATGATGCTAGAACTAGAGATCTCTATGGCAAGTGCTTTTAAAGCCACCTCTTATACCATGTCTAGGTCGCACAATTGATAGACAGAATTTAAGATAAAACTAGAATTCAATATCATTCACAGGATGTGTATAATGTGTATATAAATGCATTGCTCATTTAGCACTAATTTCATATTTCTAACCTGTCTTTCGACATATGTAGCTATTGGAATTCTTCCACACAACCTCTCCAACAAAAATATTAAATTGTGATTTTATTTATATATATATATTAATTAATGTTTTAGCAATAGAATTATTCAAATACACACTGAAATTCAAAAAATTCCTTTGTCGAATTTTGAATAAAATGGAACGGAATACGTATTTAAAAGAACAACAACTCCTATGCCTGCCCGGAGAGAAACTCCAACGAGATATTCACGGTTGTTACCAATTTACCAGACAATACAGTTCAACTCTTATGAGGACACTAACTCCAGGAAGTGGAAGACAAGTGACCTCACAGGAATCGAAGTCACTGCTTACAAGCGTATTGATTGCTGTGTATCTTGATACGCGTGAGATCAGATTCAAACAGCCTGTTGCACCTATCGGCGGAACATGGGTCATGCAGAGCGCGCAAATTTTTCGCCACCCATATCTGAGGAATTCATGTCGGGACAAGTATGGAGTCCGATAATTTAATCCTCCAGCTAAAATAAGGATCGATTAAAACAGTCTTTATGATTCGTGCAGCTATTGTCTTCGCTCTCCTCAAGGCCATGGTTTGCAAGTTCCCACCGCCCATTCGATTTCAGCCGTCCACAAGGCAAGCCTCCTCTGCACGCTATGCCCTTTTGTTAATGCGGCGAATAATAAGTTGAGAATAATTAATATTATTTTGTTAATGCTGCGAATAATAAGTTGAGAATAATTAATATTATTTTGTTATTAATGGAGAAAATAGTTAGGTTGTTGTAACTTTCTTCTTAGTTTAGGATTAGTTCTTATAATTATGGGGTTTGGGTGCAATTTTCTATTTCCTAATATTGTATTTATTGATGTAATTTTTATTGATTCATGAATAGAGTGGAGGAGAGTGATCTCTCAAATTTTGTGAGTGTAGTCTCAAGGTGCAGACCACACGTGAAAACTACATCTCTTTCTTTTCAATTCTGTTCACATTTTATTTTAATATTAAAAGTGCAAAAATCGGATCCCAGCTGTATTGACAATCGCGACGATTTACAGAAACATATTCTTTATTAATTCGTAATATCCAACACCAACATGATAATCTTTAATACGTGGAGCAACACAGCATCTTTATACTGCCCTTTTTACGCGTTCACGTTGGCCAATTCGTTGCAGCATTGTGTAGGCCATTATTTTCTCATGTTTACGTTGGCCGAATTTGTGGCAGGCGCATTGAAGGCTCTGCACGGCGTTCATTTACCGCATTTACATTAGCCTAGGCTGACTCTTCTATTTCTATGTTTGCATCTTTTTTAATTTTGTTTAGGGAGGGATTTGTGTCAATTGCAGGTTTGAGCTATGCGCTTATCTTTAGAAAAGATTTCTTTTTTATAAATAATACAAAATCGCGATTTTTTTCAAAATTTTACCATTATTAAAAAATCTAAAACTTAAAACGTTCACCGGTTTTATGACGGCACAAAAATCTGAAATCTGAAACATTAATCAGTTTTATCACAGCACGTTCCAGATTGTGTATGGCATTCCTTCACCGTTTTCACTTTGTCCAATTTTCTGGACAACACGGTCCAGATTGTGTATTGCAGTCTTTTCCCGTGTTCAGGTTCGCTAATTTAGTGACATCCACACTCCAGATCGTGTATTGCACTACTTTGCAGTGTTCTCGATGGTCAATTTTGTGGCATCCGCATTCCAAATATTCTATGGCATTATTTTCCTTTCATGTTTGGGCAATTTTGTTACAGCGAATCTCGATATGGTGTCTGTCGTTCTTAATCTCCGTGAGACTTGTAACTCCGGCAAATTAATATTATTCAATTGAATTGATTGTTCCATTTCTAGTAAGTGTTCAGCTATCAATCCATAATAAGCAGGAAAGCACGTCATACATCTCATGTTTTCAAATTTAATAATTTAAAAGAAATATTTAAGTTGCTAAATTGCAATTTTATTATTAATATTCTTAAATGATAAAAAAAAATTGCAATTTTATTGTTATTATTTTTAAATGATAAAAAAATAATATCTAAGTTAAATATGTATACATTTAATTACTACATTCAAATGTGAGTTGTTTCTAGCTAGTTGTGTCTAATTCTTATTTTGGTTCATTTAGTATATGGGTTATGTTTTTTATCAAAGCACCTATTTCTTGGTTTGTCTGTGAAGTGTTTGGCACCCATCCGCACCCATCCCTTCGTTTATGTATAAAACTAAACTTTCACAAGTTCATCGCAACAGCCACAAATTTCCAACCAAAAACTTAAATAGAAGTCTTCGATATTTTTGAAACAAATACCTGATGTGTGATGATGATATTGCCGCATTCTCCATCTTAGCACTATCCATCCTAGTCATGGACAAGGCTCATGTGCCCATCACCTGAGCATATGACATCCTTCCTCACTCAAAATTATTGGCATCCTCAACAACACTTTGTCCAATAACTTATGTCACCAATTGAAGAGTAATTCTCAAATGAAATGTTCTAACTTGTATCCTTCCTACATATCATCTACCCATGAACACCCGACATGGATCCATGTGTTGTATCCCCCTGTGTCTCTAGCTAATTAGGTAGCTATTATAATCATAATACCAAATCCACAAGAACTCATGCCAACACACAAGTGCAGTGACCGTGAATCTCAACATCATTCTAGTAGCTAATCAAAACATCTTGATCTTCTAATAATAAAGTGATCCTTAGGTGACCCACCATATGACTCGCCGTGTAACTACATTAAGCCATTTTCTTATGGCTCAATGTGAAGGGAAGGTACGCTACTCATGGCAACCAACCCCTTTATGTCCATTATTTGACTCTTCTACTAAAATAACTCCTCCATATCTCTATCTCATCTACATCAAAAGAGGGATATGGGGATGAATCTTGCATCTTGTCTATTAAATGACTCACTCCAAATATGGATCAGAAACTCTAGGAGTATCTATGAATGAGTGAATCTCTTCCTTGGCTTGTACGTATGAAGGCACACTCTATCCCAACAACTCTCGTAGATTAAGGGTGCATCTCTCCTGCATCGAACTAATAATCACCCTAGTCCCCTCTACACCTCTTTGCTCAGATTCTAGTGTCTATCTCATAACTTTATTCGACAACTATTCTACGTCAAATATGCTAATATTTACGCATAATGTAAAAGAACAAACTTAACAAAATCTACCTTGAAATTTGTTGTAATATTATTATCTTATTTTTTATCCTCTCTATCATGCCCAAAAAGAATTCATCCTTCTCGCTCTTAAATGTGTGCCTCCTATCAATTTGTTCATTACAACTAGATTCGGTCTTAATAGAAGAAATAAATGTTACTTTTAGGAACTCCTGACCTATAACCAATTCGTAGTCATCAAATTGCACAATGGAAAAGTTCGTCCCCAATCTCTAAATAAAATATGAACATCCGCAATCGTCACAATCACTCTAATATCATTAGAGTTAATAGCCCTAAGGATGCATGAACTAATATCGAATGATTGGATATTTAAAGCACTTTTTTTTTTTCATCTTCGTCCATGATGAATATGAAAAAATAGAAATCTCGCTCTCAAATGTGTGCCTCCTATCAACTTATTTTAATACAACTAGATTCGGTCTTAATAGAATAAATAAATATTGCTTTTAGAAACTATCAATTCGTAATTATCAAGTTGCACAATAAATATAATATGAACATCGTCAATCGTCCCAATCACTCTAATATCGTTAGAGTTAATTGCCCTAAGGATGCATGAACCAACATCGAATGATTGTATATTTAAAGCACATATTTTTATTTTCACCTTCGCCCATGCTGAATAGGCAAAAGTACATGATAAATTAGATGGCCTTTTTAATGTTGGAGACCGTATTTCATCTCATGTTTGTTCTTTTTTTTTAAATGTTATTTATTATTGTGTTGAAAGTTATGTTTCTTTGTTATTTTATTTAAATATTATTTATTATTATGTTCAAAGTTATGTTTGTTTGGAAACCTATTAAGATTTGACAAAGACTAATAGGCATCCGAGATGTACATGAAATTTGTAGGTAGTTATATAGGAAGAGCAACAACAAAATTGAGATTCATGTAGATTGTCAATATATCAATAAGCTTAGTAGGAGTTTCGATGAAGTAGGGCGCATTTTTTGCAATAATGTATTAGGAGTTTCGGTGAAGTAGGGCACCTATTTTTGCAATAATGCATCGATTTTGGCTAGAAGGAGAGACATGTTTTTTTGCTTGAGCCTCATGTGTTTAAACTCCATTTTCAACTCATCTATCAACATGAGAATCTTGCACTTCACCTCATTATGCTCCAAGAATACTTTGTTGAGTAATTTCTTCATATTCCAATATAGCTCAAGAGTACATAGCGACATATTTGGGCACCCCTGATGTGACCTGGGTCTCGTACCGACTTAACCATAGAGGCGAGAATGTCCTATTCTATTTCATCTTGATCTTCCTACACTTCGACGTCCATAGAGGTGAGAATGTCCTCATTTGTTCATCTTGATCTTCATACACTTCCACGTCTACATGAACTATTTCTTGAAGAATAAGTGCAGGGGTTTGGGTTTAGAAGTTCCTAGCAGTGGAATGAGTGTGAAGGAAAGCATGTGCATTCTCTCCCACCCTCAGGGAGGAGCCTCTACAACTCCTCATCCATTTCTTGGATATTGAGGTCAATGAGAAAGGAAAGGAATGAGGAAGGGGAGTGGGAGATGACCAGTAAGAGTGGTCAGAGGATTAGAAACAAAGCATGTGCCATGAGATTTGAGGGAGAAGAAAGGTTTTAGTGGAAAAACAAGACACATAAGAGGTGCGAGAAGGAAGTAATAAGGGACCAATAGTCTCATAACTAGAAAAGAAGGACAACCATCAACACTTAAAACAAATGTGAAGAACCAAATATATTGTAGATCCTCGTAAAATTCTTTTTATCACTAATAATAAAATAATAATTTTAAATAAAGCTAGAATATAGATAATTTTTATGATTTTTTTAATTTTAGAAACATGAGATAAATGATGAAGTAAGGTTTTGTTTTATAAATTATGGATTGATGACTATTGGCATTTACCAATCATTCAATTCATATGGTTGCACTAGTGTATGTTTTTTTTTTTTTTTTTTTTTTTCTAGGTAATTTCCTGATATGACTAACATGCCTAACTATGGCACTGTGGCTTGAGTAATCGCAACCCAAGGGCATCTAAGCCATCAAAATAAGGAGATTGCATGTGTCCTGACCACACCAAGTGTTAGCATGGCTATATTTTTTCCTATGTAGTTTTGAACTGGTGACCTTCACACCAAAGGGTGCCGCTCTCTACCCAATGGGCATATATATATATATATATATATATATATATATATATATATATATATATATCTGTGTGTGTGTGTGTGTGTGTGTGTGTATGTGTGTGTGTGTGTGTGTGTGTGTGTGTTTTTATTAATTTTTTAGATATAATATATTTTGAAGAGGAAAAATTGATCTCAACTTTCAACTTAATGAGCTAAATTGAAAAAAGGCCTTAATGCTTCTGGTGCATTATGTGGGATTATTGTAAGTTTAGATGGAGGCAAGGTTTTTTGAGTCTGCCCAAAGACCCACGGTGAGTGCAGTGACTCAAAATGTATCATGTCTTTACCTGAACTTCTATAAACACCATGAAATCTTTGTCTATTTAGGAGTTTCATCATATAGCTACCTTTTTTATTTTCTTGAGTCATATTTGAAATTATTTGTTGGACACCTAATCCTCTAAGGGTTAGTGTGGAAGCTGAATAGCCAAAAGAGTCCAAGAGACCACTTGAAATATGGATCCAAGGGTCACACCATGTACTATAAATGTATATCATTTGTTAATAATAAATGTACTCTCATGTTTTATCTTTCATACACTTGCTGCAATGTGTGCGTTTAACATGATATCAGAGCAGGCAATATCCTGCCCTGTTCATATTTGAGCCATTTGTTTTATGGCCTTTCTGTGCAGGTCATTTCTGCCATTAGTTTTGCATTTCATGAATATTTTCTCAGCTAAATTATAGCTGCAATCTCTGCCCACAAATCGTTGAACATGTTTCTCTTAATTTTTCTGAGCAAATTAAGTCTGTCTCTCTACGCATTTTAGAACTATACCTATCATATTTCTACTCAGGCATTACTCTGTCACACTACATCTAACCATTAATATTCTCTAATGTTGACATAAAATATCATTGTTTCTCGCCAAGGATTTGAAGAGTCGATTCATATTCCCTTGAATAGTGTTGGTCTGTGCTGCATACAGTTTTGAAAACCAATTCAAAATCGCTCTCTGCCATTTCTATCCTACCATTCTGAGTCTGCTCAATGGTTTCTCTGTAGTAATCTGCTCAAAAAAAAAAAGAAAAAATCCATTCTGGTCAGCTTGTCAGCGCTCATTGGGTCTAGGCACTACTCCTGTTCCTTTAACGCTCTCTTCTCTGAGTAGAGCTCGAGGTCGTTAAATGCTGGTGCACATCCGAGGACATTTTCTCTTCCTTATCATTAGCCCTTCAATTGTTCATAAACTTGTCTGGTTAATCTTCCCTTGCATTGATAACGTCTCTGGCTAATGCACGCTAGAACAACAAAGAGCAAAGAGCTGTGAAGAATTGTCGCCAAAGCTGAACTCTCTACAAACAAGTAGATGCTCAGGAAGTGCACATTTTCAAGGGTTCCATTGTGATTGGAAGGACTCATGGGTTTTCAAAGTGGAGGAGACATTGCTCTCAATCACAAGCCAACAGTATGGAGGACAGGAGGTCCACGATTATGCTCTTATAGAGTGGTCGGATTTTGCAAAGGCCCTGCCAATTCCTGCGAGTCATAGTTTGTACAACGATCTGCTAGAATTAGAGGTCAAGATCTTTGTATTCACAGCCAGGTATGCCTATGTGAGGAATTTGTTTTCCCGTTGTCAAGAACGCAACATTTCTGTGGATTTGACTTGTGAGAGGCTGAGGCGTTCTGAGAGGAATAAGGCAAGGATTGCTTGGAGGCCATAGAAGGAAAACCTCTCGCAACATTCGTTCCAGAATATGAATTTGATAGCTGGTGGGAAGGCCCCCAAAAGTTTCATTGCTGAGGAAGAAGAATGAGCAGTTGCTTCTGAGAACTCCAACAGAGGTTGTTGAAGGGTAGTGTCACGCCCCCAAGCCTACGGTAATTTTTTTGACCGTGCCCGGCGGGGTGCGGCACCACCGTGTACTTTCTTTTCGTTAATACTTGTACATATGGACTACGCCTTTCACATAAACATACTTAATTCTGTCTTTCTCAATTAAGTACAATGCATAAAACTTCATACACGTTTATAACCAATATGCAATTAAACCATGAACATAACAATTGCACACAATTATATAGGGAGGGGCAACTCCCGAACGAGTCCGCCCAAAATCATATATTATGAAACCTTCAATAATACATACAAGTGTGCCGGGCAAGTCCACGGCCAACACTTAGAATCTTTTTACAATCAAGGAAACCTGCCTTTTACATACACAATTATGCACCTTTGCCTATGAGCGGGTACCCACCCGGGTCACCAAGACGCTCATACAATACTGCACCAAACCGTGTACCAAAATCCTCCTCAACCGTGACCTCTTTCACATAAGCCAATCCAAGATATGCGAAGCCTTCTTATTCCTTATGCGCATGAGGAATGCGCATTTCCTAAGACCTTCGCACTTTTTCCCTTGTCTCTTATGCGAGATCCTTGAGTGAAGATCGATTTATGAGAATGAAGTCTCATCCTCCATAATATATATGCATCTTCCTTATGTTTCAAGGGGGTTGCTTAACTTATGGCCGACCCCACTAATTAACACATAAGCCCACGTATTATATATGTTTTATATCATAATTTATTAAATTAACCACACATATGTGTACAAGCCTCCATTAATATATGTTTATGCGTTCATTTGAAGAGGGGTGTTCAGCCTTAAGGCCGAACCCCCATATCCTTCGCTCAACGCCCTTAAGCACATATTTACATGTCGGCCTCGCCTCTTTTATATCGCATATAATTAAGGCAGCAACACTTAGTTTTATTTCTAAGTATTGCTCGTCACAAGCCTTCGCATTATGCTCGGCCGTCCGTCCTTCGCATAACCGCATCTGCTTGTAGCATAACCGCGCCCGTTCGCCATTGAACTGTGCCCGTTCGCCTTTGAACTACGCCCGCTCGTCGCACTGTCCATCGGCTCATCGTGCACCTGCGTCCGCTGCTGAACTGCGCCCGCCTATGCTGTATCGCGCCCGCCTATCGAACCATGCCCGCGTCCACACAACCGTGCTGTCCAGCGCGTTGTTCATCGCTCTGCTTGTCCGCTCGTCGGGTGCGGGTCTCCCACGGGTCGCCCACTGCGCGGGTCGCCCATTCGTCCATCGCATGGGCTCGTTGGTTTGTTCTGCCCGAACCTCAACCGCCATGCCTGCTCGCCGGGTCGGGTGTCTGCACCCGCATACCAAATCGCCGCAGCTCGTCCGCAGCTCGTCCGGTGTCTGCGCCCAACCCCAGCTCGTCAACTCGTCCACCAGGTCACCGTGCACGGGTCGCCCACCCGGGTTGCCTTCCCGTCGTGCACGGGTCGCCCACGGGTCGCCCGCCCGTCGTGCACGGGTCGCCCACGGGTCATCCCGCTGTCCAACCGTCGTGTGAAGGGTGTTTGCCCGGTCGCGCTTTTGCCCAAGTTGCGAGGGCGTTACAGGTAGTCTCTTGCGGGGATGTCGATGGATAATTGTCTGTGTTTGTTTACTGACCGCAAAGATATAGGAGTGAATTTTCGAAGTCTGTTGCACCTGTGGCAAGGCCTATATTAATTTTATTTTGGTCCAGTTTTACATAGTGACCCACGACAGGAATCAAAACAATCATATTCATCAATACATAGTAAATGCATTTTATTGTTCTTTCATTCGATCAAATTGATATTTCATCAGTAAGTAATTACGCGCATGCCCAGGATATAGATCAGCCCATGGAAGGTTTCTTGCGGGATCAGAGCATGGAAGGCTTTTAAGGCCTTGTTGGTTGCTTGCAATCCGGTGCCTGATCTAGAACCTCTTCAACTCTCCAGCAGAAAGTAGTGAGTATTCTTAAAGGATCTCAAAGTTACATCGAATACGCAAGCATCTTTGTAAATGGAAGTACATCCCCACTAATCCCCATCTTTCACCATGTGTCTTGGTCTATATTTTTGCATTGAAGATGAGCAGAATTATATGGGTAAACTTTAAGTTATATTGTTTGAGCGTTGGTTGGAGAGCATGAGTTATATGGTTTGTGCGCTGGTATACATTTGGTTTATATGCATAAAGTTCTGCCTTACCAAAGCTCCAGTGTTGATGTGTTGATTCATTATGTGTTGACTAATCTCCAGCAGCCTTTGCGCATTGAAACTCCTAGTCAACCTCGTTCACTGGACCCATGGAACGTGTACTACTATAAACTTGTGGCGGTGCAATATATGGTGGCACACTGTCAGAGTACAGTATACTGGTCTTGGGATCAACAGAAATAATTATCCCGTCAGTAGCTCCAAAATTTATGGTGTATCATCATACCAAGTTTTGCTGAGATCTGAATCTTCAACTGGTGAAAGAGATTGTCCTCCATTCATATGTGATTGTTGAATTCAGTGAGGATTGTCACTTAAAACTATTAGGAATGCCACATAAAAGTATAAAGAGCACAGAAATAAAAAATGTTGCTTTGCCCATTTCCATTGCATCGATGGAGATTTTGAATCCATAGTTTGAAGCATTGTTCCCTTTCTCTTTTTATCAGGCTTTATATATTAAGATATTTGTCTCTTAAAATCTTATGATTGTTGCTCATTCTACATCAACATAACTATGAAAAATTGGGCTAGACTGGAAAGGATTGGTGCAACCAATATCTTGTGTGGTGAAATTCTTATTTATGAACATCATGTTTAGTTTAGCGGAAGAGTTATAGCATGTGGGGTTTTGTATATTTGAACTAATTTGGAGATTGGAGACTATTGAGAGCTTCTTTGTCTTGGCATTGTATTAGAGTTTGGAGTGCGTTGAGGTCCTCATTGTTTTACTCCTTTTTTGAGGTTAAAAATGGCTCCAATTGGTGCAATATTAGAGTTACTAGACAATCTAATACTCTCTACTATGGATAATACAATCGAAACCAGCAAGGGTTTTCTCACTGATATTCACAGTTGTTTACAAGATGTACATGACAAGATTGAATTTTTGCAGCTTGAATCTTAGCTACAACAACCAGAATTAAAACAATGGAGTTGTCATTCTGAACCTGTTTCTATTGAGAACATTGAAATAGACTCCCATAAGCAGTGAGTTGATTCAGATCCAGTGCTCATTTCAGAAGCAGATTTGCATGCAGATGCAGAAGTTCAGTTTACACTTCCCAAGCCCATCATCAGACCTTGGGAACAACTTGTCCACAACAAGCACAAAACTGGTCTTGGATATGACAAGGACATGTCCTTTCATATTCCAGACTACTCCAAACCAATCCAATTTCAAAGTGTTGGATTTTTTCAAGACGGTTCATCTTCACCTGCTCCTCATGACAGTTCACCTCTAGTTGTTCTAGATTCTGTTCCTCTTCCATAGCAACAACAGCAAATTGTGAAATGCCAACACTGTGACCGAGTTGGCCATTTGAAAGATCATTGTTTTGATCTTCATCCATGTAAGCACTGTCATAAAACCAGTTATTCTTCAAATAGATTCTTTAGAAACAAACCTCCTGCAAGAACAAAGATTCATCTTGGATGGATCGCTTCTTGGCAATGGGCATCAACATCCAAGAAGATATTTTAGTCACATGTCAAAACTTGCTCTAGAGTATTGAATAGTCTTGTAGTTGAGTTTTCTCCATCATCTCACCTTGTATTTGACAGGGGGGAAATGATGGTCATCTACAAGCTTCAAAGTCACATCAAGCGAGCCTGAGCCACAACCTGTCACACCAGTTTCACAGTTGTAGCCAGAGACAAAGATGCCCATGAGCATGCCTTCAGTTGGTAATTTGGGACACTTCCTCTAGTAGAAGACTTCAACTTCTTGCCAGTTTTGGAAGAGTTCTAGGAATAGAATTGGGGATACTTCCTCTAGCAGAAGACTTCATCTTCTTGCCAGTTTTGGAAGAGTTCCAGGAATTGCATTAAGCATTCCAGAGTTGGTGGTAATCCTTAAACCATCATAGGTTGAGACCTCCCTTTTTAGGTTGAGATTTTCTCTTTTATTCCAGGTGAGACCTCCCTTTCATGGTTGAAGGTTTCCCTTTTCAAAACATCAGGAACACCTCCTCTAGCAAAAGACTTGAGCTTCATGCCAGAATTCGAAGAGTTCCAGGAACTGCACTAAGCATTCCGGTTTTGGTGATCATCCTTAAACCACCGCTCTTTATACCAACATTTCAGAGAGCACATTCAGTCTAGTGCTGTCATGCATTTTTACACGTTTTGTATTACAGCGCGCTTCTTGGACTCATACATAACCCTTCAGATTAAGAAGGGAATGTTAGACCCTTAATCCTCTAAGGGTTAGTGTAGAAGTGAACAACCAAAAGAGTTCAATTGACCACTTGAAATATGAGTGCAAGGTCACATCATATACTATAAATTGTATATCATTCATTAATAATAAATATACTCTCATGTTTTATCTTTCATATGGTCGTATTTAACATTATTTCTATTTAAAATATAAAAATTATAAATATATATGTAATAAATATCTTTGTGTATGGCACTAACATACCCACATAGACAAAGATAAAAAAAATGGAAGCAAATTTTTAACTCTCATCAAATTTATGGTTCTGAAAATTAACGCGATGTCAATAAGAACTTGTATGTTTTCTCGTGGCAGTCACACTCCTGATTGTGTGGCATTATTTTCTCGTGTTCCCGTTGGCCAATCTTGTTGCGGCCACACTCCAGAATGTGTGTACTGCGTTCTTTTCCCACATTCGCGGTGGCCAATCTCGTTGCGGCCACGCTCCAGATTGTGTACGTCATTATTTCCTCGTGTTCACGTTAAGCAATTTTGTGGCAGCCACACTCCAGATTGTGTACGGTCCCGTGTTCACGTTAGCCAAAATTTGGATGGTTTTCCCGGCTTATGTTGGCCAATTTTGTTGTAGCGAATCTCGATATCGTGAGTGGCATTCTCAATTTCCGTGAGACTTACAGTTCTCGCCGATTAATCTTAATCTATACAATTGATTCTCCCATTATTATCAATCTTACTAAACTTAGGGAATGCTTTGAAATCCATTATATGTGATTTCACTTTATTTTCTTTTATCATGTTTATTTTATAAGTTGGTATTCGGTATAGTTTGATTATTTTTAAAAATTAGTAAAATCGAAGTTTTCAAAGCGCAAGTTATCCTAATTGTGGAAAATAAATATAAAGAATGTAAGAGTCAATTTTAAAAAATATAATTATATTTGGTCAATTTTAGAAAAATATAATTATATTTCAAATATTAAATCGAAGTTTTCAAAGTGCAAGTTTTCATAAGTGTGGAAAATAAATATAAACAATGTAAAATTCAAATTAAAAAAAATATAATTATATTTCAAATATATTAAATTAGGTTTCTTTAAATGTTCGAATTCTAAATAAAAGTTTAACTAATAAATGTATATGCATTATATTTGCTATCTAGAATAAGAAAGGGATAATATGGATCAGATTATTTATAATAAAGAAGAAATTTAATGCTTTTTTTCGAGCGAATGAAAAACAATTGATAATCATAAATATAAATACATTTAATAATATTTTTTTAATTAAATTTTAAAAATATATATTTTTATTTCAAATGTGTTAAATTATTATTATTTTTTTTTAAATTAAATTCTAAATAAACTTGAATTAGTAAATAAAAAAAGATAATAAGGATCAGATTCCTCAAATTACAGAATATTTTTAATGTTGTGGTTTTCAACCACCTAAAATGGGTAATTATAGACATTATATATTTAATAATACTATTTAAATTACCATTAAAATAAAATTATAGAAATAATCATATTAAAATAATTAAGTAATATTATTTAAATTACAATTAAAATAAAATTATAGAAATAATAATATTAAAATAATTAAGTAAAATAAAAAGTATATGCTATTTTAGGTTTTGTTGCTTTAAAATATTGATTTTGTATTTTAACCTAGTGTTAATAGGGAAACCAAACAAAGCACAGAAGATCGGTTTTCTTAAAAAACACACAAAGATCGGTTTTCTTGGGCTACACTATGGAAAAAGAAAGTACCAAAAACTAAGTGCATGATATTATGAAATATAAGATAATATTATATTTTCTAAAAGTTTGAAGCTACATAGATGGGGACCCCATTAGTGTGTTGATGCCAGAGTTAAACCAAAATGATTGTCAACTCTTTCTAGTCTAATATCCATAGTACAAACGAAGATATGTAGTTCTTCTAATTAGTGAAGCAACACCTCTCTAACAATGTTTATGCCCACTACAACATGTTCAAGTAACAACTTTAGGCGCCAATACGGGTTAAGTATGTCCATGTAGTGGTTCACATTATCCCTAGAGTGCCCAATGTCTAGCTCCCAACTTGCCACCTCAAGTAGGACCTCTAAGTTAATGAGACATAATCGTTCATCAACAATGTCCCCCTTGGCTTGCGCAATTTCAGCTTGAACACCTAATAGAGTGACTTCTTGATATTGTGTCTTGGAACTTTTGGATTGATGTTGTGCTTTGGGATTTCCAATGTCTTTGTAGTAGGTGGCCTCTTGGTAGACCTGTAGGCACCTCCTCGACATGCTAAGACCCTCGAAATAGACTTTCAACTAAAGGGTGCAGAGGAGAAAATAAGTGATTGAGAGGCTAGAATCTAGAAGCAAAGGAAATAGATGTTCAAGGACAGTAGGGAGGCGGCATCTGAGGGGGGAACAGAACTAAGGATATGGAGTGAGAGGCTAGAACTAGGGAGATTTAAAGAGAGCCAAGTGAGTGAGGGTTTATGCTAGAGAAGAGGAAATTCTAGTGGGGCTCAAATACTGAAAACCAAGGAGGCTCTCCCTACTCTCTGAGATCCAAAGGCAAGATAGTACAGAATTCTAAGGTGGGTCTTGAAGTCAAGCATTAGAGGAATTTTGAGGTCTAAAATGGGCCTCCTAAGAAAAATGTACAACCAAAATAAACTTTATAAGGACCAATAGGATTCAAGATGATGATGTCATTCATGGGGGATGATTTACCATTTTTGGAGTAAAAAAGTAAAAAGATTAAAAAATATTAAAGTAATAAAACTATTTTTTCAACTCATATTTTCAATTTATCTCCCTAATGTTTTACTCAAATTTCAAGTAGGAGTACTCGTTGGATGCAAAATTTAATTCCTCGTCCAAAGAGTACCTATGTTGCATACTTTAGATGGACTTTGCTACATGAAAAAACATGATTGCAATCACGTATTTCTCATTTTTCATCTAAGAAGGTCCATCAAAAGTATGCAACATGGATAATCCTTGGATGAGAAATCAAATTATGCATCCAACGAGTGTTTTTGCTCGAAATGTGAGTAAACCTATAGGGAGAAAAGTTGAAAATACGAGTTGAAAAAGTAGTTTTTTCTTTTTTCCCTCTAAAATTTGATGATGTAATCTGGTCTTATTTATTATTTCCACTATTATTTATAATTTCCTTACGAGGCCCATTTCAGACCTGAAAATTCCACTAATGAAGGTAAAAGTCATTAATAGATAGACAAGAAACATTTTTCCAAATAAATAATAGAGCGCTAAGTTGATGGCTCCATGAAATTTTAGGCTCCATCATATTCCATATGCATGACACAAGAGTGGAAACCCTGTAAACCAACTCCCCCATGTGAAAAAGGATTGTTGACATAATTGTTGGCCTCACAACATGACCAATGTATTGGCTATTGACCTACTTAAAACTTGTACTATGTTCCCTAGTACAAAAAATTTAACTACCCAACACACCTAACCATGAAGATCTTGCATTAATGCAAGCATGATTCAAATAAATAACCAATTTAGCACACGATTAAGGCTTATCAATGTTGAAATGTTGTGAGTTGTGTAGTGAACTTGGAGGGGCATAGTTGCCCTATCCTTTTATCTTGGTAGGATGGATGGTGACTTTTTTCCCTCCACCTATATTAACCGAAACACCCCATCTAAGGATAAAATAAAAAATATATGTTAAAATCCATTTCACCTTTACATTTTCAAGTATCAATTTTTTCTTCCTTATGATTTATTTATTGGGGTGGGAAATGCACTTTGACTTTTTATGGTTGGATAAATAAAAAGGTAAAGATAAAGTTAAAATTACTTATCACTAAGTGTACACATAGCTTTAAATTCCATAAATCATATTACACATTGTGAAATTATGAAATTCTATTGAAATATTTAGTAATTTATATTAATATTAGTTTTTGATTTGTCAAATGATGATGTAGTAACAATTTTTTAAAGATATAAAAAGCCGTAAAAGTATGTAACTATGTTTAAATTTTATTACTTTGGATATTAGTTAATTTTGATTTTGAATAGAGCTATTTGATGAGTCGTTATGAAGCTTAATGATACAATTCATTTCCTTTTTCCAACCAACAATCACATTGTTTAACCATCCAAGTATTTGGCTTATAAGTATTGTGTGGCTATGTAACTAGGTCATAAGAAAATCCCTTAAATCTAGATAAATTAAATTCATCTATCTTTGTAAGGATGATTCATGGACGATTCAGTTCATTTCTTTTTTCCAGCAAGCAGTCACATTGTTTGACCATCAAACTATTTGGCTTATAAGTATTGTGTGGCCATGTAATCCAGTCATAAGAAAATCCTATAAATATAGAGAAATCAAATTCATTTCTTTCCATGAGGGTTTTTTTTTGTTGTGTAACAATTTTTTTGTGTTTATCTTGTGTTCCACACCTCCAAACTCAACAAGTGGTATCAGAGCTTTGGAAATTGAAGTGACTGCACCTTTATCTAGTCTATTGAACATTGGGATTCATTGTTGTTGCCTACATTTTAGGCAATCGGTAACTTCAGTTAATTATTCAAGTGGATGACAAAAGGCACAATATTTAAATATTATACAAAAATAGAGAGTATCTAGCAAACCCACATGAACACTAATTGTGTTTTCTCATAACAATGATCATTGCAATATTCATTCATTTTATTGTACAAAATATCGAGAGAGATACTTGGGGATAATCGTTGCCTAGATTTTCATGTATCAACATTCATTCAATTCAACAATGTCAAAAGTTTTCATACAAAGAAAGAGAAAAAGCTATGTGAGGTTCAACTAGTAAACAATTGTGTTGAAATTACTGCTTGCAATAGTTACTCAAGACATAGTCCTTTACTATTGATGGGTCCCATCAATAGGTATATTTTGCATCCCATTGTGCTATCCTCCAACACTTAAAACTCTCGTTTTCTCACGTTAACTTACATTTTTTAACCATAATATGCTTAGTAGTAAGACTAAGAGTGCTTGTCATATTTCATTGCCTAATGTGATTAATATGTAGGCAAAATAGGCATTTTGGAGAAATTTACTATGCAGGGGTTGATTGCAGACATCCAGAGAGAATAGAGGGGGACTTTTCCACTACATTAACTCTCCAACTCAGCTTGAGATCAAATATTTCTCACCAACATCTTGAATTCACTAGTAGACGAGGAACTCAAGTGCATGTGAAGATCCAAGGGAATTAGATCCACCGATTTTGAGATTTTGGAGTGGAGCAATCTGCCTTTCTAGGGAGCTTCCCTCAACTACTTTTTGTATAAATAAAAAATCCTAAAGGATCATTAGTATTCAAAATTTTGTTGGAGATAGGGATAGCTACTAAGAGCCTAGTGCTTGATATTTTTATTTTCATCTTTCGTATGATGTATGTGACTCTCATTTTTTGTCAATGAAAAATTAAATATTTGCCTACATCTGAGTTAACTTTGGAGGGTTGAAACCCTTGTGTTTGTACCCAACCCAGAGGCTTTAGTCCCTTAACGATATTATTTCCTTATTCTTGTTCAAGTCACTATATTTCTTTCCTTGTTTAAGTAGGAATTATATTACAAAAATTGCAGTTGCAATTTTGACCACTACCTCTCTTGTGGGAAGTGTGGATGGAATATCTACAACAACAAGCCAAGGACATGTGTTTATGATTTCTTGGAAAGTTCTTAAGTTTTGGATTGAAACTCTTCTGCATACTTGGTTTCTTAAAATTATAAGTTAGTAACATTGACTTGTCAATTAGAGTAGGTATATGTTAGAGTAGATCTTAAAGAAATAAAAATCAACTCATCCTTTCCACTTTGATTCATTTTGTTGCAATACCGATCATTTAATGCATGTACTTGATTAGTTTGTAGGGATTTATGTTGACATGTAGGGGTTGTAAAACTCATCGAAATCCACTTAGGTCTTTCCACATTCCTCTTGGACTCCTCATAATACTCTCAAACTCTACCACTAAAATCACCCTTATAGGGCCAATAAAGGACACTGTGGGTATGAACGTTCCTGCAAGATAGGCCTCCGACGGGTACTAGACTTGGAAAAAGTGCTCCCACGCCCTTCATTCAGCTTCATCGACCTTCCTCCACCTTCAATACACCATCGTTGTCCTTAGAAATCTCTTGGAACGACCCTTGTAGAAAAATAAGGCCTCCTATAACACTTCATGTAGAAGTCTTGTAGCACTTCTTAAATCAAACCATATTTGCTCTAAACCTTGATTCTTGCATTATGAAGTTGAATAATGGCCCCTAGGATTAAATTTCACGATTAAGGAAGATTCCAAGACCACTCCAACCCCATCTTTTCCTTACTACAAACCCAAGACAACAAATAGAATTAGACTTAATATTTTTGAATTCCATAGCTTTGTTGAAGATTGAATTCATCCTTTTCAAGCAAGCTACAATTAGATAAATTATTCATGCAAATATATTATTGATTTTATTAGTGTGCGAGTAGAATGGATTACTTCTGCAAGTAGACTAGTCTATTTCTTTCATGCAATTACAATTATCCTTTACATTTAGTGAATGGGATTTTCATTTCTGTAGTTAGAATCATGTCCATTTCCTTGCAGTTATGATATTCTATTATAATAAATTTTTCTTGTATTTAGATGAGGAGTAACCTGTGAGTACCTTGATCTAATCTAATGACTTAGGGTGACATGAGTATAACTTAACCTATTATGCATGTAACACCTTCACCTTTAATTTTGTATGAACCGTAGGTTGATAATTTAAGTTGAGAGCCTTGGAAGCTGCAACATCATTGATGTAATACCAAGGATCATCATGTTTTGGCGCCATTGTCGAGGAGGTTTTCAAGTAGGTGTTGTTTATACTTAGGAGTTACTTGTTTTTGTTTTATTTTCCATCAGTCTTATTGATTTGAGAGTGTAAAAGAAAAAAATATAGCTAGTTCTTTCATGCCTTGTAGGAGTAGATATATTCAAGGGAAATTATTATAAAAAAACTGCCACACCTTTAAGAAGTCAACCTTCATTCTTATTTGGTGATTGTGAATTTCCCTCTCTGACTACAAGGGAGTTAGAATATGTTCTAAGTGATCAACCTAAATTTTTTGAGGATCCCATAGGGGAAGAAGAACCTATCTCACCTACCTAAACAATGGCTGAAAGCAGACAAAATGAGCTTTTATCTATCAGAGAAACCAACGGGGAGGAAAACTGAACAGTATAAGCAAAAACTTTGAGGATCTTGACACGCTCATGTTTGAATTTGTTGTTGTATGTAGGACCTATGACTAATCCTCTGATGCACAAAAGTTGAAGTTGTTTCCATCTACCTTCAAAGACGCAACCTTGCACTAGTTTATAAGTTTACTTGGAGGAAACAACACTACCTAGGCCAAAAAGAAACAAGGTTTCAATGAAAATTATAAGGATTATTGTTGGTCCAAGAAACCAAGGATGAAATATTTAGGATGACCCTAGGACCAAATGAATCCTTAAAAGACTGAGGAAAGATCCCAACTCAATTATAGGAGGGCTAACTATACCCTTGACCTTGAGTCACTCAAGATATTTGTTCTCTGAGGAATCGGGGAGGATGTAATGGAAACCCTAAACATGTTGTCTGGAGGAGAAATCTACCGATTTCCTTATGATTACATCAAAAAAGTATTCAGGAATCACTCTAGGGTTGCTAGGAAAAAGGGTAGGTCTAGCCAAGACATGGTTAGTTCATCGCCCTCCACATCAACCATTAAACATGAGATAGGAAGTATGTTGGATGATTTTAAGAGAAATGTTTCATACATTTTCCTTATATATGGAAACTATGCAAATTAAAAGGAAGCAAGAGGAAGCAACAAGGGCACTAGTTATCTTCTTCCCTATATGCATTAAGAGACACCCTAGGAAAGAGTTCACACTAAATGTCATAGAATTCTTCTCTATCAATGGAGAAAACCATGAAGTAGATAAATTTCCTTCTCTCTGAGGTATGGAGGTTGTATACCAAGGGGCAAAAGGTGGTTCAGAGGAATTGCGCTTCCTCAGACAAAGGAGGCCTCAAGTTCCTCGACCATATCAACAGGGCATGCAAGGTGCACATTATGCTCATTATAATCCAAATTAGAATACACCTTTCCATCCTTGGTATGTTTCTACTCATCCATCATGGGCCACACATCCTCCTTGGCCTTATACCCCTTAATATCCTCCTTAGCCTATTAACCCTCCTTCCCATCCATATCCACCTCAATCTTCCCTATGGGGCAACCTCTCATAAGGGTGGAGGTCTCAAACAACCAAAAATCTTCCTTTATTGCCTCCACCTCAACCTTAACCACATATTCCTCACCATAGCCCACCTAAGAAACCTAAAATGCATGCTCAACCCAATTTGAACCCGAACAGTAAGCAAGCAGAATAGGCTTATATTGGGGAGACATCCTATTCTACTTATGTTGTGGAAATCCAAGAGATCAACCTTCATTTTGGGAAGGTTCTCCCAAATAATCACCCACCTTCTCCACCTAGAGGGATTGAAGAAGAGAAGTAATATAGTTCCTGATTGGAATTTGGATTAGGGGCAAAAATTAGCTCAAAAATCAAAGTGTTCGGAATAGTTCGAAACCTAAATGATTGCATTCATCTATGTAAAATGATCCTAGCACAACTTGCTTCATTCAAAACGAAGTTCATATGAGGAAGATAGAGCCCACTGACCGCTTTGCCAAATATAAGAAATTAAAAACAAAAATGCACATTCAACAGCCTGTACTGTTGACGTGGCAAGTGACTGTGCAAGGTCAATAGTAGTTAATGGTCCAATTAGTATTTTCGAAGTGTCAGATGTTGGTTGGTTTTCAAGTCTTGTTCTTTGGCAAGTTTTGATTGGTTGAAGGTGGTACAGTGAGGAGGGGACAAGTGGCAAGCCTAGAGGTCACCATGTGTCCCTCCCCAAAGGACCAATTATGGGTAGTGATAAAATTTTATTGAAGGTTGGGGGGCTGAACTCGGGACCTGCTCTGCGTAAATCACATGCCATATCACTACACCACGATTTGTTTCTTAACCGTATTTCTCTTCATGCATATTTAAAGTTTAATGCGTTTATGGTTGGGGGTTAGGAGGGCTTGAGTTGATAATAAAATAAGTTAATAATAACTTATACAAAGCAATTAATAAAAAACTATGATAATTATATTCATGTATAATAAATAAAATTAAAAAGAACTTTATAATATATCATAAAAATTATAAGAATATATTAAATATGAAAAATCAAGTTAATTCAATTCATTGGGTTGGTCCGTTCACATACTTGACATCTCACACAACCATAACCATATTTATTACTAATGTCTCTCTTCTTTGTAAATTAGTCCTAATGATGAGTCTTGGTCTAGACTCGAAATATCGGCAAATTAAAGATGAAAACTGTGGAATATCCGAATTTAGATTCTAAAAAACCACACCACAGAAATCTACAAACCATTAGATTGTGTAGTTGTTGGATTTGCATTGAGACCTATGTGTGGAACAAATTATTTGTAAGGTAAATTGTGTAAACAATGAACCATAGAGCCCGGGGAGCTGGAATTGGTTACAGAAAACTATCTAGAAAACAAATATAACTAATAGAAATAAGAAGCACTAGGACAATAATATATTTAATGGAGATAACAAAAATAAGAAGAGTTGACACTAGCAACATCAGTGATCCATTTGGTTAATAAGAAATTGATGTTCAAGAGGACCCTATAGAAGATAAAATGATGAAGATAATCATAGGATTAAGAATGAGGCCAAGCTACACATATCCATGTATGTGGGACAAAAAACATTGAAGAGTTTATTGATTAGATTAGTGATATGGAAAAATATTTCAATTATGAGAATGAAACAAAAAAGAAAGAGGTGAAATTTGTAGTGACTAGATTGAAGGGACATGCCTCACTTTGGTAGGATAACTTGCAAGAAGAAAATAGAAATAAAGGAGAGTAGAAGATTTCCAATTTGGATTGAATGGTGGTAAAATTAGAGGTAAATTTCCAGGTGGAGATTATCAGCTAAGTATTCCTAGGAAAATGCAAAATCTCAAATAGAAACTAATGACTGTAAAATAGTATACAAGTGAATTTTATATGATAAGCATAAGATCGGGTCATGTAGAAGAAGGCATTGAAAAGGTTTCTAAATATATTAATGGTTTAAGATATGAAATCAAAATTTATCTAAGTATTTTTCATTTAAGCATTATTGAAGAAGCATATCAAGTATCTTTCTAGGAGGAAGAGAAATTGGAAACAAAACAAAGATGGAGAGAAAAGGAGAAAAGTACAATAGAAAACATAGGGAAAAAAATAAATTGAGGAAGATTTCCAAAGAACTTATAATAGGGAATTAGGGCTCTCATTAACTAGAGAAATCATTAGAGAGATGAGAATTTAGAGGAAGAATACCATATCAAATATGTAGGGAAAGAACTTTGTTGTTATATGTTACACATGTAACGAAATGGTTCATAAATCTAATTAATGTTCAGAAAAACATCCAAATAGACAGGAAACATCCACGTTACGCATGGAGATAGATAAAACCATTATGTGCATGAAAACATACTAGAAGTTGTAGAATCTATGAAAATGAAAAGAGTCTCAATGAGGTTTTCCAAGAATATTAAGGAGCCTCCACAAAGAAAAGCATTATGCATAACCAAATGTAATTCAAAATGTAAATGTTGTAAATTTTTTGTTAATAGTGGAAGTACTAATAATTCTTCAAAGATGGTGGAGAAGTTAAATCTAAATAGGACAATGTATCCTACTCCATACAAAGTCTCATGGTTGTAGAAAGGACATCACATATTGGTAGACGAGTGATGTGAGGTAGAGTTCCAAATAGGATGATACAAAGATAAATTACTTTGTGATGTCATGCCCATGTATGTATATCATGCTCTGTTAGATAGGCCCTGGTAGTATCCCAGAAAAGAAATGCACGATTGGAGAAGCAACAGATACCCTTTTGAAAATGTTGGTGATAAAGACCCATTGCTACCAATAAATGATGAAGGAGAAACAACATATATTATTATTCAAGTGTTATTGATGAGCTAGGAGTCTTTGAAACCAAAAACTAACTAGGAAGGAGGATATACATTACTTTAGGAGATGTATCCTAGTTCATTTTCCTTTAAAACATCAAATTTTGTTAAATGAGCATAATAATCTAAGGATTGAAAAATTGTATAGTGACGTGTTAATGAGAGTATACATTCATCATAAAATGATACCTAATCCAAAATATGATTTTCAAAAAGAGATTATAATTAGACCAAAATAGTGAAGGAATTGTGATGTGTGAATAATAGGAAGATGTATGAAGACACAATCATGGGTTTTTGTGTGAAAAAACTCAAATTGATCTTGAAAATAAATAATGTTATGAGCATATTGTGGAAGAGGAAGTATTCGTGGATTTGAGGAAAGATGAGCACGAGAAAGTTATATAGATAAAATTCGATGAGGCAAAAAATGTGATAGTGAAGTATATATGTATGGAAGAAAGGAAGGAAGGACATAATAATTTGAAGAAGAAAATATTTCAAGTCCTCCTAGTAGTTATATACATGTAAGTGATTTTGATGGTTGAGAATGGGCTTGAGAAGCTTGATGAATTTTTTTTTTCTTTAACATGTTTGTTTCATGTGAAACTAAAATTGAAGAAGGGAAGAATACATTCAACTTAAAATAAAAATAAATAACTCATGAAAATATGTGATTTATATAGACAATATTATTATGTTTTACTCAAATTCAAGAATAAATCAAGGTTCTATATCAAAACACCAAAATACAATAAAGAAACAAACCAGGTATACATCCAACAAATAGAACTTGGGATCGAGGAGGAAAATAATTGAATAGATAACCTTATGCACCTGAATTATTTGAAATGAAGGAAACAACAATGAAAAATTATCAACAAGGGTCAATTAAGAAATTTTTTCCCAAGGTTTTGATGCAAGAGCATCGTAATAAAATATGTATTTTTATAAATATGTATTTTTTTAGATAATTATATATTTTATATATTTTTTAAAAGTATTAGAATGAAATTATTTTTAAGAAAAAGGTATGAAACTTGAAAGGCTGCTAAAATCAAATGTGGTTTTTTCAACTTCTTTCAAAAATTGAGAGGAATTGTCTCTTAAGTAACTCTAAATCTTTACTTTTTAAGAATAAATAATATTGTAATAATTTAATGGAAACCAAGAAGTGTTTTAAGCCTTTAATAAAATAAATATTAAGTTTTTTATGAGTTCATTTTTTATCCAACCATGGTTTACCATGGTTACCTATAGTTAACCATGATTAACATGCGTAACCTGATTGTGATTGTTAATTAGTATGAACTATGGTTTACTGTAGTAAAATATAGTTTTTCATGGGAATATATAATCAACCATGTTGAAACATAGTCTACATCATCAAACATTCTGTTCCATAATCAACATAGTCAGTTATAGTCAAATATTTACATCCTTGGTTAACCATAGTCAAACATGTTTGTACACACTCAGCCATGGTCAATGGTGGTATGACCTTTTGTAGTGGACCATAGAATACCTTGGTCAACCATAATCAACCGTAGTCAAATATGGTTAATCATAGTCAAATTTAGCTTTTCATGGGGAATCATACACAACCATAATCAACCCTGGTCAAATTTGCTGTTATACACTCCACATGGTGAAAACATGGTTAATGGTTTTGACATAGTTAAATGGGTCATTCATGTAAACATTAAAAATATACTCAATATATTGTAAACTATAGCAGTTCATAATTAGTGATACTCAACCATGGTTAACAGAAGTCAACATGGTCAACCATATTCAACATGGTTAAATTTGGTCATCATGGTGAACTAAAATCAACATGTTAAACTCTTGTTAACCTTGTTAAGATGGTAGACCATGGTTAACTAAAGATAATAGTCACTCAAAGTAAACATGGGCAGCTAAAGATAACATGGTCAACTAAAGTAAGTTTTGTCAACCATGGTTAGCCATAGAAAATTACTAAGACCAATAATGATGATGATGATGACGAAGATGATGATAGTCTAATATTAAGGTCATGACAGAGCGAAACACAAAATTGGTCAATGAGGCAACAGACTCGCCTCTGTGAAACAATTTGATTGATAAAGTATGTGAAGGTGTACATATTCTATCCTCCTTTATATTTGAACCCATAACTTCTTATGAGGAAACATGTGTTCTCAACTATTATGACCACTGAAGCTATAGTCCATGTTCTTTATTTGTGGTTAACCATACAAACTCATATTCAACGATGTATTGGCCTTGTGAGAGACTTCTTTACCATGACTTAACTGTATTCAACCAAGATAAACCATAATAAAAAATGTTCTACTAATCCTCCCCATACACACTGATCATCAAATAGCACAACTACATTAAAATAGTTGATATACCAAAAATAGAAAATGACAATCTCAACCACTTCTAATATGCTTGTCGTCATATCCAATTATACTAAATAGTCATATATACATAAATTTTAATAATAGAACATTTGTTAAAACATTTTTTTAGTAAAAATTTATATCTTTAACAATTTCATAATTCTAAATTAAAAAATATCACTTATTGTTATTAAAATAAACTATCTTACCACAAAAGAACCAATGAGATATAAGAAAATATTAAATTTCATTTTAACTCTAACATGGAAAAAGTTACTCAAAATTCATAAAATGACTTACCTTATTTTTTTCCTTTTGAACTAAATTTGAAAATATAACTTTTTCTGGAAATTATGATTATTATTTATTGAAAATATTATTCTGAATACATAAATTGATTTAGTTCTTTTAGAAACACTAATACAATTGACTTTTATAGATTAGAAAACTTAAAATTACCATTAAAAAAAATCACTATTAAATTGATGCAAAATATAAATATATTGAAAAATATAATAGAGAAAGATAAAAAAAAATATAAGTTAATAAATTAAGATATTATAACATATTTACTTAAATATAATGGGGAAATGATAGGGACATAATAATCTAACATAATAGTTTAAAAATAATTAAAACTATAAATTAAATATATAATAATAATATTATTATTTTTATGAAACATAACTTATGTGGGTTAGTATATTATTATATTATATTATGACTCAAATTTTATAAAAGATATTTAAGTTAAAAAACACATTTGAAAAATAAATGTTAAAAATTGTCTTACATTAAAAATCATCATATCCTCATATTGTTGAAACAATAATTTATGAAACATAACTTATGTGGGTTAGTATATTATTATATTATATTATGACTCAAATTTTATAAAAGATATTTAAGTTAAAAAACACATTTGAAAAATAAATGTTAGAAATTGTCTTACATTAAAAATCATCATATCCTCATATTGTTGAAACAATAATTTGTGGAAATTAATTCAGGTGTTTATTCAGATTAGTGTAAATTGTAGATTTATATATACAATCATGAAATTTTTGGATTCAATTTTTAAATTTTATCATTAAATCATTGGATTCAGTTTCCAGATCTTTTTGGACATGTATTAATTATCTACAGAATTAAGTGGTTAGCATTCACCTCTTAATCTAAATAGGTATATATAAAAAAAAAGCTAAAATATAAAAATAAATCATGGCCAATGGCTGAATAAGCTCTTTGAAATGGTGATTTAAAAAAAAAACACAAACAAAGCAAAAGATGGGAGAACTAGATATCTTAACCATGTGTAGTTTTTGGTTGACGACCAGCTATGGAACTATCAAACTAGTTCCTCAAACAATTCTTAATCTGGTTAGAAGCCTAAATCTTTTGTTGGTGAAAGTGCCTCTAACACAAGCGGTAAAAGAAAACAAAATCTTCTCCAGTTATTGGTTCCAGTCACCAACAAAAAAACATCAATCAGAAGCATGCTCATGAGGAAATCCTATCTCTCTAGCTACAACTATCAATCTCGTTATGGCTATCTCTGGCTGTACGGTCAGGGTTGGTTAACAAATCTTTGAAAAATGAATTTCGTCAGCTGCTAACTGACCATCAATCCTCTCTCATTTACAAAGTGACAAGTTGAAGAAGCCGTCAATGCAGAATTATTGAATGGTTGTGAACAAATTCTGTGACGGATAAAATACTTATGAAATATAAGCAATTAATATAATTAATTTATATGGAGTTTACTCACATTATGCCATTGATTCAAATGATATAAAAGAATTGAAGCAGTAAATCAATGGCTATTTTTAAGTAGATTGCAGATTTTTTGAATAAGAAATTTGACAGATATAAGTGTGGTTAATTTTTTGATTGCGTCTATGTCCATCGAATTTCCAAATATTCAGAGAATCTGCAATAAACTTCCGCTCACCACAAATGAGGCTTTGAGGAATAAATATTAAAAACAGTTCCCATACTTGAAGACACAAATATAAAGCACAAGTCACGGGTATTTCACCAAAATAGCTATCTACACTCTATAATCCAGCAATAGCGCCCTTCAGTTTAACATTGACGAACTGAAAAATTAAAATGAATTGTGAATTTTGTGGCAACCCTTCCATTTTGATCTTTCCAACTCGGTTCTGTTATAACCTGAATAATTATTTTAGCACTACAGTTTCAGAAAAACAATACGAGAACGACCAGTGTTTCCTAGCTGATCTTTCCGACTCCATACCGATATAACCGGAATACGTTTTCCCAAGGGAATCCAAACCAATGCATAGCCAGAGAAAACGAAAGATATTGCGAGAAAGATACTAAAAAAAATTATATTTATTGAATGGTATGCTTTTTTTTGTTTTCTTCATGTGTTCATCTGTCTTTCTGTATCCCCAATCAAAATACACGTTTCAGTATATTACTTATTGTATTTTCATATATTAAAAGTATATTAAATATTTAATTTTTGGATTTTTTCCATAACTTCACAATACCATAGTGACATCGATTCATCTGCCGAACGGTTTGTTGGCCAAAATCGGTTTGCCCGTTAACTGTTCTGTGTTGAAGAGGGATAAGGCTTTCTCTCGCCTCCCTATGTTTAGCAGGATCAGTCCCAGTAGGAAGGAAGGTGAGTATTTATATAGGTTATAGATTTGGGAATATATTGAAATTTGATTGATAGAGTTGGGTTTAATAATCTATCTGTTTATAGAATTGTAAAATATTTTTTTGATGCATAATCTTATTTATCAAATTTTAAAATATTCTTCAATATCCTGTATATCAGAGTGTTGTCATAGTTGAATGTGTTTCACCCCTTCAGAACTAAGCAAACCAAGTGGGCAGACATCTAATTAGGAGGCTGGCCAAAGCCAATCATAGTAGATGAAAGGAGGTTAACATAGGTGGACTGGCCCTAACCATTTCATATATTCCTTTTAGATCACATTGATATGAATCAAATACATCCCCCTGTCTGAGGTATGAATCTTCACTGAATCAGCCTGAATAGTTAACTAACCTGCTTGGCTGGAAGAACTGAATCACGTGGACGCATTCCTTTTTATCTTGATTAGCGATGGGACTAAGTAGTATTCAACAGATCTAGAAATTCTATGCTCCACGACATCTATACATAATTGTGGTAGATATAGGTGAAGTTGATAGATTAAGAGAAACATACAATTCTGGATGCAGGTGAGTTATGAGAGGATAGGATACGTATTGAATGGAATTTTTCGATTTCTTATATAATTCAAATTCAGATTTCAATTTTTAATTGTGTTTTGTGTTGAAGTAATATGTGATTAGCTAATATAACAACTCATTAATAACTTTACAAAACATCTAACAAAATTTTATGCCAAAATTACAAACGGCATTAAAAACACTCCAAAACTTTTACTTTCAGTCACAAACGCAAATCCTTAACCTGTTCAATGCAGTGCTGTAAAGCCAGCCAGAAAGTTCGATTTATGACTTGACAAGGGAGCCATTGGCAAACATATCATAGAGTGCAACGTGGACGATATACTTATCATTCTACAAAGATAGATTTCTTTGGGAGAATTCTTATGATAGTGAACGCTGCACTAAATAATGTGGTTGCCCGGCCCAGAACCAACTGCATTTCTTCTCTAAATGACGTGAGAAATGAAAAATATTGTAAAGGGGGCCATTGTCAAACAGATTATAGAGTGCAGAGCATAGTTACCAAATTCGAATTCGAATTCGAATTCGAATTCGATTCGATACGGAAAAAATTCGACACTATAAAATTCAATACGGAAAAAATTCGACATTATACGTCTTACAAATACTTAAATTCTTTTTTTTAATATTGGATTTATCTTTTTTTTTCTATTTTTTTATAAGTCTTATCCATTGTAAACTGAATTTTGTTATTTTATAAATTTTTTATAATATAGAAGTTACTGTTTTTCTTTTTTTTTATAAAAGTTGTCAATTTGGAAGCTTACCATTTTATATCTTTTATAATAATGAATTTTTCCATATTATAATTTTTTGTAATATAGAAGTTACTGTTTTTCTATTTTTTTTATATAAAAATTGTGGAATTGGAATCTTACTATTTTATATATTTTATAATTTTTTATAATATTTATGTATTTTTTTTATAAGAGTTATTTATTTAACACGATATAGAAATTAGATTTTTATCTCGGTCTATGGTGACATTCAGTTTTGATGTTCTATTTCCAGGGCAAGCCCGAGAACTATGTTATCGACCTTCCAGTTTTACAGAATTATAGCTGTTTGATTTTTCGATTGAATTTTTTTAGGGTAGCTTAATTCTATTTTTTCTAATAAAGCTGATCATTAATACAAATTTTTTTCTTAATATGTTAGATGCATTTTATAAGTGGCATGTTTTTTTTTCCAATGGAAAATTTCATTATGTGGATCTTGGAAAATTTCGTTCTGTGGATCTTGCTATTTTGGACTATTATGCCTATGGTGCCTGCCTTCTAATTTTCTTTGTGTGTTCACCGAGTAAGATCAGGGAATATTACTCAATTGAACGGTCATGGAGTCACTCAACAACGACTTCTCCTTTACGATCTCATTACCCTCTTTCCGCTGCCGCTGATAGTGGTTGATGCCAGGGGCGTCGATCAACCCTTTTTTTTGACATGGAGTCTGCGGACTCATTCCAATGCCGGTAGATATAAGAGAAAGTGATCTTTGTGAATAATTCAGTCATAATAGAGATTGCTCCCACCAGTTGGACAGAGAGGGACCGGAGAGAATTGCTCAAACATTAACAATCTTAATAATGATGTTTCAATCCCCATATAGAAAACTGCTCTACCATTAACAATCTTATTGTTAATAATGAAGTTTGAATATCCATATATGGCAATGATTGTTAATAATGAAGTTTGAATATCCATATATGGCAATGCGATACATATAGATCTGTTGAGCAAATAATAATATTCCCCACGATTAACCGTCTTAATAATGAAGTTTGAATCCCCATATATGCCAATTCGATGCATATGGATCTGTTGAGCAAATAATAATAGTCCCCAAAGTCTCAGTAGTTCGGCTCGGCTCAGGTGTTGGCTCTAACACCAACACCAACACCACCATTCTAATGTAGAAAACGTACCGAACTCGAATTGACGTATTAATTCGCAAATCGAATCGAACCGGCGAATTTTCGAATTTTTTTCTGCAGTACGGCCGAACTTGGTAACTATGGTGCAGAGTTAACGATATGCTTAATCTATATGTAGATTTCTTATCATCGTCAACGCTGCACTTAATAATGTGGTTGCCTGGGCCAGCGGCAACTGCTTTCCTTCTCGGCCATTCTCTAACTGAGATTGGCATACGTGGAGGCTGCGGAGCCGAGCTTCAAATGAATTTCAGTGGTCACCATAAATGTTTGAATGACTTGTACTGCAGGGTAATGAGATCCGTAACAGTGAGTAGAATGTACTGCTTTTGTAGTACATAAACTCCATAGCAGTACACAGAGATATGGAAAGCAACGATACACCACTACATTAAAAATAATTTGGTTTTATATTAAAATAAATGAGCCAAGGAATAGGAATCGTTTGGTTTTATATTAAAATAGATGGGCCACAGGAATAGGAATAGTTGATCAAATACGCCATTTAGTAGCATGCCAGGCTGCATTAGTGAAAGTCTCATTTAAATAAAGCCTCTGTCCACCTGTTATAGTTTTTGGATTTTTTAGGGGCATATTTTATGGTTGAATGCGTTGAAATCAACGCTTTTATCGTACGATTTTAAATAGCAAAATATTACTAAATTCATATATACAATGAAAAGCACATGGTTATACTTTCTCATTGAAAATCCAAAGCACATGATTACAATTTCTTATTAAAAATTATACCATAGGTTTAAACTTTTCTAAAATTTGTTTAAAATTAGGAAGACTTTATTTAAGTACAACTTTATTATATTTAAATAAAAAATCTGATAGATAGGAAATTTTATTAATATAGAATACATAAAGCACATTAGAGATAAAATACACTAAAGATTTTATTATTCTAGGCTAAAGCTTATTTCACAATAAATTACCAAGTTTCCTTATAAAAAAAATAACATGTACTAGAGATTTTATTAATCTAGGCTGAAGCTTTTTGCACAATTAAAAAGTCTTTTTTTTATAAAGGAAACTAATATGTAGTAAACTGATTCATTTACTTAATTAGAACATTCAATATTCCAGTTGTACACCATCTCGAGGGTTCTACACAATCTAGGACATTCTCATGAGTTCTACATAATCCAAAACATTTTATTTCTCCATCAACTCTAAATCTCCCCTTTAATGGAGAAATGAATTATTTATCACACCTAACTTATTTCTACATAACAAAAGCTTATATTTTCCTAAAGGCTTAGTAAAGATATTTGCACATTATCATTTGTATTACAATAGATTAAATTAATTTCATTTGATTGTATCTTTTCTCGTACCAAATGATCTTGCATTTCAATGTGTTTTGATCTTGCATGATAGACTGGGTTGTTCGTCAATTTGATAGAGCTTTGATTGTCACACTTGATAATTGTTGGTCCTTCTTATTTCTCTCCCATGTCTTCAATAATTCTTCTTAGCCAAATTTCTTTACAGGTTGCATTGCATAGGGCCTTATGCATTGCTTTAGTGGAAGACAAAGAAACAATTGGTTGTTTCTTGCTACTTTATGACACAATATGAGATTCAACGCTGAATGCAAAACCAGAGGTGGATTTCCTGTCATATGGATCTTCTGCCCGTTCAGAATCTAAATAACCTATCAACTCAACATTCAAATCATGGGACTCTCTTTGTTGTTTTCGAGTGACTTTCATGGGACTTAGCCATGAATTGACTAAGTATGTTGACTAAATATGAAATACTTGGTCTGGTTGTAGTTAAGAAACTCAAGCTCCCCAACAAGTTTCTATATAATGTGTCATCCACTTCTTTTGTTTTATCATCACCACTGAGTTTAACATTTTTTTCAAGTGGAGTAGATATTTATTTACATCAATTCATATTGAATTTATTAATGAATTCATGTGTGTATTTTCTTTGTGTGAGAAAGGTTATACCAATATCTCTCAAAACTTCAAGGCCTAAACAATAATGCAGCTCTCCAGGATCCTTCATTTGAAATTCCTGTGACAGAATGTTTTTTATCTTTTCAATTATCTCTGTAGCACTTCCTATTATGACAAGATCACTAAAATATATAGAAATAAAAAAAATATGTCCTTTTTCATGCCTCTTGATAGAGAGATTTGGATTTCCTTTACTTTGAATAAAACCCATTGAGAGAAGAATTTATAAATCATCACATACCAAAACACAGGTGCTTGTTTGAGTCCATATAATGCTTTATTCAACTTGCAAACAAGATATTTTTCTTCTTGCTTCACAAAACCTTATGGCTGAATAGGATAAACTTCTTTTTTCAATTCTCCAGTTAGAAATGTTGATTTGACATCTAACTGATTTAGCTTCTGGTTATGCTTAGTTGCAAATGCAATCACCATTCTAATGGTGTTCATTTTAGCTACAAGTGCAAAATTTCCTTCAATATCTATCCCCTCCATTTGTGAATAACCCTTTGCTACAAGTCTAGCTTCATATTTATCAATAGTTCCATCTGCATTAAATTTAGTTTTGAACAATCATTTTGACCGTATAAGAACTTTATCTTTAGGTATTTTTGTCAATTCCCATGTATCATTTTTTTATAATAGAATCATATTCTTCCTTCATTACATTTGTGCATTCCGCATGTTCATTATCTTCTTTAAAGTTCAAAGGCTCTGGTACATTCATTACTTCAGTCATCAAGGCATAATCTTTATACCTTACTAGTGGTTGAATTTCGTCTGAGGAAATTTTTGGTTGTTCATTGATTTCATCCTTTCTTTTTCTTTGTGGTGACTCTTTTCCTCCTCTAGGTGTGCTCTCAGTTCTTGAGATGTTTATATTGCTAGATTCTTCCTCTTGTTTCTACTCTTGTTTGTTATCAACATTTTCTATAACATCATCACAATTATGAGGAATATGCCAGGCATCATAACTCTCCTCATGTTGGCCTTCGTCTGCATGCTCATGAAACAAAACAACTATGTTTGCAAAAACATTATGAGTAGAAGGTTCAAACATCTTATATGCATGATGACCAGAACAATAACCAATGAAAATACACTTGATAGCTTTGGCATCAAGTTTTATCATATCTTCTATTAGAACATGAGAAAAGTCTCTACTTCCAAATATTTTTAGACGACTTATTGTTGGTTTATAACCATAAAGATCTTCAAATGGAGTCTTATTATTTAGACCTTTTGTGGGACTTCTATTTTTTAAATAAACAATAATACTAATAGTTTTCGCCCAAAATGCATTAGTAATATTTTTACATTTCATCATGCTCCTTGCAGATTCTACTAAGGTTATATTCTTCCTTTCAACTACTCCATTTCATTGTGGAGTACGTGGCACTATGTCTTATTGTACAATTCCATGGGATTGCAATATTTAACATATCATACTAATTTATACTCTCCCCCTTGATCAGATTGGAGGGTGTTGATGTATTTTTTTGTTTGCTTCTCATGGCAAGTTTTTAAAATCTTGGAAATATTCAAATACATCACTCTTCTTTCTCAGAAATAAAACCAAATACATTTTGCGTGATCATCAACAAATATCAAGAAATAATATTCTCCTACTAATGATCTAGTTTGCATAGGCCGCCACACATCTGTATGCATATGTTCAAGAATATCCCTTTTTCTTCTATTTATTTGATTAGGGAACTCTTCCGTACGCATCTTCCCTAAAGCAAACCCTTCACATGTTGAATATGCATTCTTTAATAATGGAAGTCCCTCTACCATTCTTTGATTTTATAGTAGCAACAAGTCATGATAATTAAAGTGGTCATATATTTGATGCCAAAGAGATTTTATTGTCATGGTAGTGGATGCCAATGCATGATGACTTTTATTGGTCTCCTCAAGCTTGTATAAGCCTCACATTCACACTCCTCTTTCTATTATGTTGTAGTTATCTTGTATATCCTTGACAACACAATGTGACTTAAGAAATTCAACTTTGAGATTTTGATCTACAATGGTGGACACATAGATTAGATTCTTCTTGATTCTAGGAACATACATCACATTTTGTATTTGTCTTACATGGCCATTTGGTAAGGTTACACATACATCACCATAACATTTGATTTCATGAGATCAACTATATCCTAGACAAATGCGAGTGTCATTATTATTTTCATGATATGTAGCAAACCATTCCTTTTTGCATGTCATATGAATTGAAGCACCATAGTCAATAAACCATACATTATCATTATCAATTTCTGTTGATAAGGAAGCTTCTGAAATGAATAATTTGAGATTATTGATATTATCACTAACTGAGGCTTCTTGATCAACAAAGTTGTCTCAGTTCCTTTTATACTTAGACTCATCAAATTTGTTTTTATGGAAATATTTAGTAAAGTGTCTAGGCTTACCATAGTAGAAGCATACATCCTTCCTCTTCATATAGGTATTTGTCCTTGGTGGTGTTGTGCCTTGATGTGGTTTTGGATATGACTTGCCTCCTTTGTTCTTATCCCATGGCTTTCCTCTATATGACTGCTTCCCTTTTGTCACCAATGCCAAATTTGAACTTTGAGATCTTTCATTCATATTCTTCCTTCTCTCTTCTTCTTGCAAGATAATACCTATTAATTCATCAAAGTTAAGAGCTTTTTCCCTAGTTGAAATTCCAGTGATAAACATATAATAATCATCTAACGTCCCATTCAATGTAATTACACTAGATCACTACTTGAAATATTTTCACCAACAACACCAAGTTTATCATAAATTTCTTTGATTCTAGAAAGAAAATTACTAATAGTTTCATTTATGTCTATCTTAATTGAGAAAATATTCTTCTTTAAAAATAATACTCTATTAGTATTGGGAGTTTCATACAATTTTTTTAAGTATTTTTGAGTTTTCCTCAGACGTATCAAAATTTGTTATATGTGGAATACTTTGACCTTTTACAGAAATTAACAATCGTACATTGGCCTTGGTCTCTCTATGCCCCCGATCTTAAACTAAAGTTGGTGGTGTTGCTGGTTAGGTTTCATCCCTTGTCACAATTGACCAAGCATGGGCTCCTTTTAATACAGTCTACAACTTAAATCTCCAATGTGTATAATTTTTTCCATGTAGCTTTGTGCACTCAGTTACAATTGAATCAACAAATAGATTTTCCATTAATAAAAAAATAAGCCAAATATCCCCCAACTCACCACTCAACAAAAAGCAACTTAAAAACAAAAATCCTTTTCACCCAAAACTTAATTATCAAAATAATAACCCAAACTTGATAACCAATTACAGATCATAAACTTTTATCATCATTCAAATCTTTATACCAAAAAGCACCTTGTCCCCCAAACACTTAATCATAAAATTGTAAGTTACTCTCTCTTTTTTTAATTTCTTAAATTGAGTTTTTAAATACATAAATCCTATTTATTTATTTATTTATTAAATTCCAGGTATTACACCATTTGGAATTATTAATTTCGAAATGTCTTAAATTTTTTTAGATAAAACTGGTTAAGAAATTATTTATTAATTAAATTACTTTGTAATTTTATATATCTAAAATTTAATATTACTCTTTTCCCATTTTAATTTGATAATTTTTATAAGATTAATATAGGTCTTTTTAATCTAAGATGAATGTCAATTTTTTTAAAATGCAAAATTCTTTTACAATATAGAACTTGTGAAAGTTTTACATCTACATATTTGCTAAATTCAAAATAAAGATAGATTCACATTAGTCCCTAATATTTATACATAATTTTATTTTTTAAAATGATTTATATAGAATAGATAATATATATATAAAATAAATAAATAGTAAAAATATTTCATATAAATATTAAATTTTTATATATTTATTAATTAAATTCAAATTTAAAATTATAAGATATATTAGTTATTAATAAAAAATATTATTTTAATTTTGTATGTTCAATAATTTATATTTAATATATATGAGAATATTTTTTTTTATTTTTTTATATACTTATTAATTATATTTTGTAAAATATTATCCATGTATATAAGAGTATGCATTATTATTATTTATAATTATTTTAATGTAATATAAATAGTATAATTTTCTCCAAAAAAAATTATTATAAAGAAAATTACTATACATCAAATTAAAGTGATTTATTACTTTTTATTATTTTTTGGCTAATTTATTATTCAGTTAATTTAACTCAATTGATTTATTATTATTAAGACTTTATTTAATGCTTTATTTTCATAAAAATACAACCTCTCTCATATTAATATTAAATTAACATTTAAAATTTTACACAGGTTAACATCTTTTCATGTTAAACTATAAAAACACTACCGATAACAATAATAAATATAAGAAAATTTGATTCAACAGAGCCCGACGATGAACCCTACAGCCGCTGCCGCCTCTGCGCCCTCGGCCACCGCTTGGCCTCGGCTCTCTACCGTCGAAGGGGAAGATCGATACCAGACCAGAAGGCCGGAGCACACCTCATCGCTAGAGAAGCAGGCATTGAACAAAGATTCGGAGCCGGAACCGAACCCTAAATGCGAAGCTGCCACCGCTGTCGCCTCCTTATCCTCGGTCGCCGCTTGGCCTCTGCGCGGACATGCTGATGAAACAGAGGCTCGATTCAGGGTCTATCGGAGGCGCGAACCAGAGTTGAAGCTCCAAGTGGAGGTTGAGCCGAAGGAAGAGGCGAACTTCCATGCATTGAACACAGGCGCGCACAGCCATGGCAGCTCTGGCCCCTCCACTGATCAGTGGCCTCTCCACAGATCTGGCGCCCTTCCCTCTGCAGCGGATCCGAGTTGGAGCAATAGGTACCTTCGGCAGAAGATCTCTTCTCCCCCGCTGCCTCCTTCGCGTCAAGAGATGGGAGACTCTAAAGATTCTGGCACCATGCTGCTCCAGAAATCTTTTGAAATTTCCTCTGCCCCCTTTCAGGTTCAAATAGCACAGATCTTGGGCAAAACCATTCTGCAATGGGTAAACCCTACAGATCTGGTGCAGAACCTCAAAGCAAATCTGGAGCACAGACTTGGGATCCCCTCATCCCTACAGAGACTTATTTTCCAAGGTAAACAGCTCAAAGATCCTCTTCCTCTCTCTTTTTACAGCATAAAAAACAACAGTTCTTTAGTGTTTTCCTTTCGCTTGAGAGGTGGAGCTGCAGGGCAATCCTCTTCTACTCCTCCATACTCCTACAAAGCTGCAGTCCGCTCTGAGATGCCCGCAACCCCGGAACCTCCCAAACCCAAGCCTTTTTTGGTTCACAAATTGGAGGAGGTTCCCTCTGTTGAGATCTCCTACTCTGACCTTGCAGACGACACCCAAAAATTTGCTGAAAGGGCCATCATCTGTAGATTCAATGGGCTCTAGCCACACTTAAAGGATCTTTATGACTGGATCAAGGACAACTGGACTGACCGTTGCAAGGTTTATTTCTGTGCAAAGGCATATTTTATAGTGCTGTTCGATAACCCCGAGCACTTCGAAAACGCCTTAGAAGAAGGCCCTTGGTTCATGGGTTCAGCAGGCCTCTTCTTAACTCCATGGTTCCCAGACTTTGACCCAGCTTCTGCAGTCATCACTAAAGACCCTGTATGGATCAGACTTCCAAATCTCCCAATACACCTGTGGCGCACAGAAGTATACAGGCAAATAGGCAACACCTTGGGTTGCTTTTTAATGGGAGATTACAAGAGGGAACAACAAGGTCTCTATACATATGCTAGAGTATGTGTGGAGCTAGATTTAAGCAAGGGATTGCCAGAGCAAATCAATCTCAAGATCAATGACTCTATTTGGACCCAGTTTCTAGATTACGAAAACACGGCCTTCCGATGCCGCCATTGTCACCTAACAGGGCACCTGCAGAACTCCTGCCCATCGCTGACAGCAAGAACGAAAAAGGGCATCTTCGCAAAATCCAAACCCAAGCGTTGGGCTCCCTGTCCACCGCCGCCAGCTGGGAGCTCTAGCTCCCCAAGTATGGAGGATGAGGAAAGCGATTCAGAACCGGACCAGGCGCCTCAGCCGATGGTCCGCCCACGGATACTAAGGGGCACACCCATGTCACAGCAATCTCCCAGAAACGCGCCCATGAGACTTCCTCCTCTGAATCAGAAAAGGAGTTCCCGAAGATAGAGAATTCCAGTCTTCAAGTTGTTCTAGCTCATTCTCCCCATGATGGCTGGACAAAAGTCAACAAAAAGAAAGGGAAAAAACACTGTGTTGTAGTTTCTAACCCTCTGGGGTAAAAGTATGTTAGTCAGTCCTTGCTCTCAAATTATTTGATGTAGCTCTGAGTTTGAATCTTTCCTCCGGGACCGAGGTTGATGGATCCATCATTTCCGGTCTGCCAGTCTCTTGCTTCTCCTGATTGTACTATATTTTACTTAATAGATTTAGTCTTTATCGAGAAAAAAAAAACAATAATAAATATAAATATGTTAAATAAATTGTATATAAATATATTAAATAAATTATAAAGTAATTGTTAACTTCGTTATTAAATAATTTTAATCCACAACCCATCATTATCCAAACATATTTCTAAATCTTCAAATAGAGTAAAGAAATCCATCTGCTCCTTTATCATTTGAAATTTTATGAAATAATTTTAAATACATGGTTTACCAGAATCATTATCCAAGCATATCTCCAAATCTTCAAATAGAAAAAAGAAATCCAACTACTCCTTTACCATTTGAACTTTTATGAAATAATTTTAAAAAAATGGTTTGGCAGAATTTTCAAGGGAAAGGAACTCATGGTCATGCTTTTGAATTTTTTTAAAGCTTACAAATGAGAATAAATATTTCTAAAAGAAACTGGTGCCAAGAAACTCTTTACTTTTTTTAGAAAGAAACTGGTGTTAAGAAACTCTTTACATTTTTTTTAAGCTTACAAATGAGAATAAATATTTCTAAAAGAAACCGGTGTCAAGAGACTCTTTACAACTAGTGTGGGTGTGCCAGATGATGTGAAATGTGAAAACTAAATTAAATTTAAAAGCACAAATCTATTGAGGCGAGGAATTATTTCAATGGTTACTTTTCATTGGAATCTGGACAAAAAAATTTTCAAAGAATCTTGCTAAAGGAGCCTTTAAATCATGTTTTTGAAAGTGGAAATGAATTCAGCACCATCAAAAACTTTTGAGACACCTAAAATCTTGAAATTTAACAATTGTAAACTGTGTTTACAAAAATCCCTTCCGGAATTTATCAAAATATTGCCAGAATTATCATGATTTCCAGTGAATTTATCAAAATATTGCCTAAATTTTCATGATTTTCAGGGCAAAAAAGCAGTTTGTTAAACTACGACAATTTAAAAAAGTGTTAATGTTGAGTACATTGACCTTGCGAGCTTCGTTTATTTAATTTAAGTTATTTGTTATGTGATTTTTTATTTCATAATTTATACGATAATTTTATAAATATATTAATTAAATGTGAAAAAATATTTATGGATTTAAATACACAAGGTAATTAATATTTAATTAAATGTGAAAAAATAATTATGAATTTAGATACACAAGGTAATTAATATTTGGAAAGATGAGTACATTTCAGTCTATTTATCTTTTATTTATCAGTGTAACATAAAAATTTAGATTACAAAAAATATTAATATATCAAGCGTATGTATGTAATTATAGGAGAGATGTGTACCGAAGAAAAATGAAGCATAATGCCGACAAATTTTATTTTAACCTTTTTGGAAGTAAAAAATAATAAGAAAAATCATAATAAAATGCAGCGTATTTTTGTTTTTACTAATAAAATTATAATTATAATTATATATATACATAATATCATTTATATATAAATAATTACAATTATATATAACATAATATGATTTAATATTTTTACAGCGTATTTTTGTTTTTACTAATAAAATTATAATTATAATTATATATATACATAATATCATTTATATATAAATAATTACAATTATATATAACATAATATGATTTAATATTTTTATATATAGTGAAATCATATTTTTATATATAGTGATGTGAAATATAAAAGTTTATTTTTTTATGTCATTTAAAAAAATTATAATTCATATTCATAATCATGATATTTATTACATTTACTTTAATTAAAAAAATATATAAAGATTTATTATTTAAAGTAAAAATTTTTCTATATGACATGTGGGATATAGATTTTTGATTAATTTAAAAATAAGATTATTTTTACATAAAGATGTATAATTTATCTAGACATAAATCATATTATAATGAATTGAATAGACCATCTTGACATTCGATTTATCAAACTCTTTGGGGATTCCTAAATGTTGATAAAGAGTTTTTCACCTTAAGATATTCTATCCCTCGTATCACATAATAGATCTAGAGTTGGCACATAACTTATGAACAATTTGTTTATCAAAATTTAATAACCAATGTCGATCCATCTTAACCAGTATCTAGTAAGAGCTGAAAGGCACCAGTTTTCTTGAGGTGCAAACCTTTTTATAGTGAAAACTTTAAAAAATGCACCTCTAAAGATTGCATCCCTCTAGGGACTTAATAGATGATGGTTTAGATCGAAAATCAATAGCTTAAATAGGTAATTCCAACAAATATTTGCTCTACTTATTGACACTGAAATAATTTATTAGATAATTCAGTTAACATGAGGATTGAGATATTTTATTTATGTATTACATTCTCCACATTAAAGGTTTTTTAGCGATTTTTTTCTCTTTTAAACTATGTGTACTTTAACAAAGGCTTAAGTGATCGTATCCAAGTGATTTATAGTCCAGCCACTAGTTTTTGAGACCATGGAGTTTAGGTGATGCATTTCTCTTCAAACTAGACATTTACAAAACTCTTGTCTACAGGCAAAAAAAGATCAAAATAGGAAAAGAAGTAGCTCAAAAAGACAAAAGGATTGCAAGATTGAGATTCACACTCCTTAGAAGAGGGGAATGAGGAAATTGTAGAGAATCACATGAGTGTGGAGGTTAAGGATCAACCAGGAACACCAGAAAATGGAAGGGACGAGTAGTAACTAAAATAGTCCAAATCCAAGTAAACTATATGAAAACAAATACTGCAGTGTCGCAGGCGGTGGAAGCTCCCTCTGATCTAGAGGCTCACATACTGAAATGATCACACGTCTTAGAGAGTTCACATTCAGAAAATAATATTCTCTAAAGGTGGATGAAAATAATTTAGCAATTGTAACTATCACTCCTTCATAAGGGCTATGGTTAAAAGTTGAGAAGAAGAATGGTAGAAAGGGATAGGCTAAGTGTTCTTTTACTTCACTTAGTCTCGATACTTATAGTTTGATTTTTATTTCTCGGTTCTAGCCTTTGATTTCTATGATCTAGTCTTCATACTTATAGTTTCATTTTTATTTTTGGGTTCTATCCCTTTATTTGTATGATCAAATTCTCTTTAGCATCAGCAGAATGTAAAAATTTTCCTTGAATAAAATTATGAATTTTCTCCTTAAAAAAAATTAATTTAATTCTTAATATAAAATTATTATGTAAAATTTAAAAAATATTAATAATAATTAATTAAAACAATGTGCATCAAAATAAATATTCCATTATATAAAATTAAGTGATATTGAAATGTCTTAAAAAGAAATAAAACAAGTTTAATGTGGACAATGTAATACATAAATAAAATATTTCAATGTTCATGTTAACTAAATTATATACATATATTACTACTGTATTGCTTTACTTAAAATGAGTTCTTCTCTTTGCACATTGTAATATTTTATTGTGGTTCATACATATAAATATATGTCAACGTGTTTTTTCGAAAGTTGATATAAAAATAAACTGGTTAACATCCTTATTAAAATGGTTTATTTACACATCCAAATATGAAAATATAAATAATATTAATATCTTTTTAATTATATTAGTATTCTTTTTAATTATTTTGTTTGTAACTAAGAGTGAGAGTGAAGTATTTTTACCGTAAATCTCCTTTGTATTGAGTTGTAACATCAACAACCCATAAAGAAAATATAATTAGAATAAAATTACATTTTACAATATTTTTAAGTAAAACTAACCAAATATGTGTATTTGTCTTTCATTTTGATCATTGCCAATATTATTTTTAATTTAAAGAATATTTTATTTTTATTTTAAAATGTATAGGCGTCAACTCTACACTGATCACTAATGGAATTACATATCACCCACTCAATTACACATGACCTACATACTAGGTTGTACCTGAATTAAAAAAAATAGAAATAAATAAATAAATAAATAACAAAACTTCATTTTACATCATAGAATTAATTTACCATTGTATATTCTTCACGTAAATGATTCTGTTCTTTTATTGAAATCATGGGTATGACAATGTACCTATTGCATAAAGGCAAAGAAAACATGGATGACCATAAAATTTTTAAAAGTATTTCAATGTTATGTTCAAATCACTTTATGCCCAATGAGAAAAATTAGAATTTTTATGTCGTAAGGAATTTCCCTTGAGAAGAACTCCACAATTTACAATTTTCACCTGAAAAATAGTGTGTCGTCAAATTGATACAGTTTCAACTAAATGACAAGTCATGGCATATAATCCTCCACCATGGTGAGCTTGACCTTTGCATTTGCATTTTCATTTTGCAAAAGAAAACTCTTTGACTAGGGTTTCTTCGGCTTCATTCTTTAACGTTCTACCCATTTCCTATTACTTGTATAAATGCTCCCTATCTGTATAGGAACTTCACCAAGGTCATCTATCCACGTTTGTAAAAGTTTCACATTCAAGATCAACATTCTTTCAGTCCAAGATCAACGTCCTATTAGTCTTAGCTTCATTGGTAGACGATCCAGTGTTTTCGATCCCTTCTCAATGGATTTTGGGGATCCTTTTGAGTCTGGGAAGTTTCCATTTTTGGGGGACATGGGGCGGGGGCCATGGAAGGAATGACTCAAAAACCATAGCCAACACATAGCATGACTGGAAGGAAACTTTTGACGCATATACCTTAAAGGTTGATCCTCCAAGTATTCTTTTTTTTGATCAAGTAAGAGTAGGACATTCTATTAAGCTAGCCAATAATACATAATTTACATGAAGCCACACCCACTTTGTGAGAGTTTAACAGACAGCAGGGCAGGCAGAAACTGAACCATGCACCCAAAACCATGAGAAGCCTAAACAGGAAAAACCGGGGAGATACATCAAATAATTAGGGCAAAAAGTAAGCAATGGACCATCTGGTGGTACTAACGCGCACCAAAAGAAACCTTGAACTCCTTGGAAGATGAGTCAGCAGAAATGAGGCCCATCGAAAGCCACAAATGACCCATCGCGGGTCCACAAGAAATCCCACAACAAACCACACTTAAAACTTTCTTACGGACTCGACGAAAACTTTAGGCATAACACTCTAATCTTTTTCAAGTCTAAAAACCAAACCAACTTACGCGAACAAATCTCCACCGTTGATCACCTGACTTAGATCTGATGGTCTTCGTGAATATCGGGTGGTCAAGAAGCGCGAGGGTTAACCACCCGATGAGGGCGGTTTTCTCTCACCTCTCACCGCAGCGTGTCTGACGAAGAGTGGAATCGGAGCCCAACCTCATAAAACCAGAAACCACTCGGACCTCCCCGGATATACCACTTGTGGTTTTGAAACGATCCTCTCATGGAAAAGCATGCACGCTCTTTCGCCCAGCAATAACTTTCAAACCTGTCTAGCAGGCAGTTCTTGAGCCTTCCTCCCAAATTCTCTGTCAAACCCCATCTAAGTAATATGAAAATGGATGACCAAACCTGTGGTACTTCCCGAGTCAGTCCCTTCACCATCCAACCAAAAGAAACCATAACTTTGGAATGTAACCAAAACCAAAAAGGTCAAACGGTTTAGGGTTCTCCATCCTCCTTCCTCTCTCTTGAATCCCTTTGATCCGTCCTATTAATCCATAGTTCCATATCTTTGTTCGCCTGATAGAGACAGTCCTCCCACAATTTTCCCGTGGGTAACAAATCCCAAGCATACCGAGAATCCCTGTCCCTATTGGTAACTCCTTCGTTCGCCAAACGATCCGCTAACATGTTGGCTTTCCTTTTCACATGGAAAAATATGACAGTTTTTAGGGTTAACAAGTGGGAGTAGATATGGTGAAAGACCTGCAAAAGCTTCAAATGCTTTGATACTTTATCTGGAGAATTTCCAATGCATATTTTCTTGGCTACTCTAATGATCAATTCTAAATCTGCTTCACTTATAACATTGTGTGAGTTTGAATCCACTAGGATTTCCAAGCACTGCTCTAATGCCATGAGCTTAGCCATGTTATTAGTGGCCTTTCCCATGTGGCCATGGAAGATTTTCTTTATTAGCCCCTGGTCATCTCTTATGACACCCCCAAAGCTAACTAATCCTGGGTTGCCCTTAGATGCTCCATCTATATTAACCTTTAAGAAACCATAAGGAGGAGGCTTCCAAATGTTAACATCTATATTTATTTGGATCACTCCCTTTATTATTCCCCGAGGACTTATGGACTGGAGACCTAAATGAAGTATAATGCTCTCCTCTTAGAATAGAGGAGGATCCTTAGGAAGTGTCCTCAACAAGCTTCTTACTGTGTCTTTGAGCTGCCTTAGAATTTGATCAAATATGTGATGGGGGTTGCTTGTTTTGTTTCAGAAGATCCGACTGTTGCACTCTTTCCAAACATTCCAGATGACAAAGCCTGGAACCAGAATCCAGGCTTTATTAATAATATCATTCCTTGAGAAGTTCTTTCTCCAGTTCTTCAAAGTGTTGGATATGCTAAGACTGTCCCTATCAGTTTGTCTAAAGATTGAGGCCACCCAATCCCACACCTTGGATGTGAAAGAATAGAGCTTGAGAAGATGTTCCATCGTCTCCTCATGTGAGCCACAGAGGTAACATTTGGAAGGACCAATGAACCCTTTCTTTAGGAGATTCTCCCAGGTTAAGATCTTCCTTTGATGCACTAGCCAGATGAAAAACTTTATTTTCATCTAGTGGGGGCTTTTCCATAGTTTCTTCCAGACATGATCAGGATTCAAATAGTTAAATCCTTTGACATCATGTTTAGCCTCTTTAAGGTTAAAGTCACCTTCGGTGTTCTTTCCCAATCTTAATTGATTAGTTGAGGATGAAACCATAATCCTTCTATGTTCTAGATCTTGGGTGAGAGCATCTGCCTGGGCCTTCAAAGGACTCTCAACACTGTGTCCTAGTTCCTTCCAATTCCTCCATTTTCCATTATTCCTTCCCTTGTCCCAGAAGTATTTTACCAAAAATAGACCTTTGCTATCTGTGTCACTCTTAAGAGCTACTAATTCATCCCTATAAAGGTTGGGTTCCTGTTGCCATTTGTCCTCCCAAAATCGAGCAAGGACCCCTGCTTGAGTTTCCTAGAAACAGTGTCGTTGAACAATTCTTTTATTTTCCTAGGCAAGGTTCCAAATATGGGAGCCCCTGATTTTCCCTGAAATTCTAATGTGATCCTTCTCTTTCCAATACTTGGCATATTTTTGTTTCCAAAGCATAGCGCAGGGAGAAGTTGACTCCTTAATCCATCTTCACCAAAGCTTAGCTCTCGAAACTCTGTTGAGGGTCTCAGGATCATGAAGCCCCAAGTCACCATGGCTTTTGGGCTTGCAAAGCTTTTCCTAGGCTACTAAAGCCCACTTCTTTTTCTCTTCCCCTCTACCCCATAGAAAGTCCCTTTGTATGCTTATTATCTATTGCTTAATGCCTTGAGGAGTAGGAAGAGCAGAGAACATGAAAATGGGAATGGCCTGCAAGACCGCCTATGTGAGCACAAGGTGCCCTGCCAAATTTAGTGACCTGCATGTCCATTTTCTGACCTTGTCCTAAAGTTTATTTAATATTGGCTCCCACACTTTCTTGCTTAGAGGTTTGTTAGTAAGAGGAATGCCAAGATATTTGGAAGGTAGTTGTTCCCTTTGAAACCCAAGAATTTTGGTAATGTTTCTCTGAATAGCAATATTAGTGTTAAAGAAAAAGACTTTGGATTTGTTGAGGCTTACCTCTGTGCCTACTACCATGGAAAAGTCATTTAAGATGTTTTTTATTTCTCTGGCTTCCCTGACTGTGGGTATGCCCTACAAAATTGTATCATCCACAAATTTTTGATGAGTGTTAGCAACTCCATCTGGGGTGAGTTTGATACCCTGGATTCGTCCTTCAGCATTTTCCATTTTGATCGCTCTACCTAGCCCTTCCATCATGAGAACGAAGAGGAATGGTGAGAGTGGGTCTCCCTATCTAAGTCCTTTGGAGGGTGTGAAGGTTCTTGATGGAGCTCCATTAAGCAGTATGGAAAAACTAGTTGTGGTGACTAGTGCCATAACCCATCTTATCCAATTTTGATCAAAGCCATAGGCTTTTAGAATTGCTCTTATGTACGACCATCTTAGTTTTTCATAGGCTTTCACTAGGTCCAATTGAATGATCATACCAACTTGTTTGTTGCTTTTGAGAGAGTGTACCACCTCATGAGCTTGGATGATATTGTTGAGGATTTGTCTTCCTTCCACATAGCTTGTTTGCTCCTTCGAGATGAGAGAAGGTAGAAGGGGCTTGAGTCTATTGGCTATCACTTTGGAAATAATTTTATACACCACATTACATAAGGCTATGGGTCGAAAACCATCCAGAGTCATGGCATTTTCCTGTTTTGGGATCAGAGCTATGAAGGAAGCATTAAGAGCCTTCAGAACCTTTTTGGATTTTCTTGAGTCTTCCACAACCTTGAGGATATCCTATTTGACTATTTCCCAGCAGGCTTTGAAGAAGTCTACATTGAATCCATCCAGGCCTAGTGCTTTTCCATTCTGCATTTCATTAATCACTTCACTGACCTCCTCTTCCGACATTGACCTGTTAAGATTGTGGTTGTCCTCTTTGGTAACCAGCTAAGGGATATACTGCATGAAATGGTCAATGAACCTGGATCTATCCTCTAGTGGCTCCTTTACAATATTTAAGAAGTGTTGTACAAGGACGGATTCCATATCATTGTGATTCTGTTATGTGCCCTGTGAGCCATAGTGGATTTATGAAAGAAATTTGTATTTCTTTCTCCCTCTCTAATCCATTGTATCCTTGATTTTTGCCTCCAGAAAATTTCCTCTTGTAAGCATCAATCTTCCCATTCTTCCTGCAAAGAGTCAGTTAGTTTTTGCCACTCTTTGGTGAAGCCATCTGTGATGTTGATTTGATTGATCTCCTAGAGCTTCTACTCAGTTTCTCTTTTGGCTTTAAAGATATTGCCAAACTCCTTTTTGTTCCAAGCTTTAAGTCTGGATTTGATATGTTTAAGTTTCTGCTGGAGCATGAACATTTTAGTGCCTTGAATGTTCAACTCCTCTCTCCACCATTTATCAATGTTACTAGTGAATTTAGGGTGTGAGAGCCAGGCATTTTCAAACCTGAAAGGTCTGTTTCTCGGTGTGCCCATAAAGGTGGCTTCCAGCTGTACAGACCAGTGATCCGATCCTCCAAAGGGTAGAATGGAAGTTGTCATGGTAGGGCTTGTGAGAAGGAGGTCCTCTGAAATAATAAATCTATCAAGTTTGGAGGCAACTTGAGAAGCCCCTCCCCTCTTGTTGTTCCATGTGAAGGTTCCATTTATTGTTTCAGTGTCCACTAGTCCCATGTTCATAATGAAGTTCTGGAAGGCCATGGAGTCTCTACCTAGCTGTCTAATACCTCCTTTTTTCTCTGAAAGAGATCTTATCATATTGAAATCTCCTGCAATAATCCAGGGCATATTGGGATGTCTTGCTCTTAGTTCCTCCAGGGAGGTGAGAAGCTTGAGTTTGTCTGCTTGCTTTTGAGGTCCATAAACATTTGTAATCATGTATATCTCCTTATCACCTACAGGTTGACATACCAAGGAAAGATAGTTCTTGGATGCTTCAGCATCCAAGATTCCAAATTTCTATGGATCCCACAATGTGAGAATCCCCCCCGCCGAGTTATTTGCCTTAACCTCTAGATACTCATACTTGATTAACCACTTATTATGAATTTCTCTTATCTTATCCATCGAACATTTTGTCTCCTGAATAAAAACCATATCTGGTTTTTCTTCTTTCATTTTGTTACTGAGATTTCTTTGTTTCCTTCTATTTCCTATGCCTCTAATATTCCAGGTTGTGAGCTTCATTAAGAAAGGTTAGTAAAGGAATAACTGGTGAGATCTTTCATCTTACCTGAGTTGATCAATAGTTTTCCACATTCATTTAGCAACTCATTCTCTCTTTTTCTTCCCCTTTTCCTACCTGAATTCTTTGGAGATTGTGCCTGTGAATTCTCCATCATTTTGACCCCACTTGGTTCCTGGCTTTCATGGTTTCTTTTGACTCTAGCTCCCTTCAATTGTGAACTCCATAGAAAGAGCTGTTGTACTCTGTCATAATCCTCTTTTGGCAGGGAGCCCACTCCTATGATCTTTCCCTGTTCCAGAAATTTCTCTAGATCTAGATTCTTCCTATCTAGAATCTCCTGTAGTTCATGGTCCTCCGTTCTTGCTTCACTTGGAGTCATCTACTGGTCCCTACTTATTTCTATACAGCTTGGTAGATCATCCTTTTGTTGGTTGTTTACTATGATACCCTCCATGTCAGCTTCCTTATCCTGCTCCTTGGTTATGTTCTCCATGTCTTGGACTGTATCCTTGTTCCCCTCTTCTTCCTCTAGGATCTTGAAACTGTTGTGTCTTGTATTTCTATCCTCATTTATCTTCTTGTGTGGACGTTTACCCCCTTTCCCTTTGCCCCCAACCTTGGTGAAACCCTCATGATCTCTATCCACAGTAGTTTTCCCATTACCTTCCATATTGATTGTTGGGCAGTCTCTGAATAGATGCCCATGTTCATGGCATTTGCGGCACCTAAATGGGATGTGCTCATAGTCCACATTCTTCACCCATTCTTCATCATACACTTCTAAAATTATCACTTCTAGAAGGGCTCCAAATAAGTCCATTTCCACACATATTCGGGCGAAAGAGGTATATTTTCCTTTCAGAGTTGCCTCTGAGATCTTTAGAAAATGCCCCAGCTTGTTTCCTATTGTTTTCAAAGATTCTGGTAGCCAATAATCAACAGGAAGGGAGTATAGTCCAATCCAAACTGGTACTGATGTGAATGTTTCACATTTCGGGACAAAGTTCATCATCCATGGCCACATGTAGAGTCCTCCTGCAGCATAGAAATATGGCCCCCCTTCGAACACTCTGCCTTTGTCCTCTAGGCTTGTGAACACCATTGTGAAGAAGCCCTTAGAACCCAGATGTAGATGTATTTCCCCCTTCGGCTTCCAATGGCTCCTTACCCAAACATGTAACACCCTCTCTGTCGGCCATAACCCCACGAACTTGCATATGATCGCATGTTGCGTCATATGATCCCTATGCGCTTGCATTGTTGGATCACTCAATATGACCCAGGGAATAATGCTCGACTTGGGTTTTCAAACCCCAGTTGTCCTTATGGAAGTCGTTTTTTCACTTCTCCCTCCATTCTCCTTTTCTTTACTTGATTCTTGTTGATCCCCTTCCTGATCCTAAAGTCTGTTTCTTCCAAATGTTCCTTCACTTCTTGCCTTTGATACCTTCTCCAGAGGTTTTTTGAAATGCTTCCTTCCTGCGTCCTTGCTTCCCTTTGTAACTACCTGACTACATGAGGGAGCAGCACTCACCCCTACGCATCCTGCCATGGTACCCTAAGTCAAAACCCTAGCGCCAACTTCAACCCTAGCTCAAGTTGCAGACTGCTTCTTCATCACTTTCAAATGGAGGACCAAAAATCAATCCTCCAAGTATTCATCATGCCTATTACAAGGTTTTTATTCCTTTCGTTACAAATTTTCTAGATTTGTTGATATTAGGTGCCTCGTTTTATTTGTCAGTATTGGCAGGTTTGAAGAAAGAGGATGAAAAGAAGGAGATGTAAGATGACCATATTTTTTATAATATTGATTGGGTTACACAATTTTGTGTAGTGAGTAATTTCCTTGTCTAGTATAGTTTTTGATTAACAATATATACTTCCCCCAAGTTGCACCCATCACATGCTTCACATAGAAGGGGTAAACCTTTCATGGTGTAATGTACAATTGCAGAGAATCTCATTGAATCAATCTCTGACTACCAAACCTCATTACCTACCATCCAACAGTGTTGAATAATTGCTAGGATATTTGGTTCTTATCAATATCAAGGTTTTCATTGTGGGCGTTAGTAATTTTTTGGTTTTATTGATATTTAGTGCTGTGTTTTTTTTTTTTAATCAATTAATTAATTAATTAATTTTTTTTTCTTGAGTAGAAAAAAAATCTACTCTTAAGTATTAAATGCAGTACATTCAACAACTTACAATATCATCGTTACCATCATTGGTATACAAAAAAATGTCAATCTTCAGCTACAGATAGCTTTGTCTCTAAAAAAGTCTTAATACCAACCTACACCCATTGTAACACAACATAAAATGTACAAACTTGTGCTATTCAAACAACCTTGTTACCCTTCTTCTATTGCCCAAAAAACATTACAATCCTATCAATTCCTAGGCACAGTAAAACACAAAAAGTCTTGTCTATCATTATGAATAGTTGATAGTACCTACATTATCCATGAATCCTTAGACAAAGGAAGAAAATAAAATTTACCTATTTCCCTTCTTATACCTCTCTTTGAAAGAAAACCTGCATCCTAGTTATGTTCTCTATAGATATAGTCAAATTTTACCTATTGAAAGGCCTTTTCCAAGGTTTTGATACGATTCATCCAATTAATTAAAAATGGTGGGTTGAAATCATTTTGGCCCTTTACCCATTCTATAATGCCCTTGGTATTGCCATAGCTCTGTATCTGATTAATTCCTAACCATTTTTACACTATCAATACACCCCATAATGCTGTGAATTTTTTCGTACTATGCAATCCTTTTCCACCCTCCCACCAAAAATGGTAGACTATATCAACCTTGATGTAAATAGCAGCTCAACATCCATATGCTCTGTTAGCACATTCCCCATCAAAGAAATCCACTGGATATGAAAGCCACGTTTTTCTAATCTTGACGTTCCTGCCAGCTTTGTTTCTATGTATCTGTCCAATCTCATTGAAATAGGCTATGTTCTTATTAATGTCCTCTTGTACCTCCAATCCTTTCTATTCAAAGATAATGGCATTGCGCCTTCTCCAAATAGTCCATATGATATATAAAGGTAGCGCCCTGTACTGTCTGTCTTTGATCCAAATCTTGATACTTGATGACAACATTTCTACAACTCCTTTTGTTGCATTTTTAAAAAATCCCATCATTCCCTTCCATTTTGGCTTTGTATACAGACACTATATGAATAGATTATTATTATCCTCCTCACCCACCCTATACAAAAGGAAAAATCCCATACCTTTAAACCCTGTCCTTCAAAAATTCTGCCATTTCAATATCTTGTTATGAATGGTCAGCCAACAAAAACATTTTATTTTATTCGAGATTTTCCATTTCTATATGATGTGAAAAATAAGTTTGAATCCATATCCCTTCTCCTCACTTGGCATATTCTTATATTTGTCTTTTACCAACGTGCTTCCTTTATTAAGTGTGCCTACCCATCCCATTTGGTCCTCATTATTATTTAGAGTGATCCCAACATTTCTAAGGGTATAGATATAATCCTCCCACTGAGCAATGCATCCTATAGGAAATTCCAATTCCTCTGCCTTATACCATTCTTGAAGATCGAACTGATTAGACCTATAATGAATAACCATATTATGATGATAAATATATTTATTATGAATATGATTGAGAATACTCACCGATAACGAGTGATTCCCCACCATGCCCATAAGAGCATCTAATCCCACTTTAATATTAGCTCTGTCATCCACTGACCAACACACATTTCCCATTGATATTTGTAGCATATGAAACATACTACTCCAAATAAATGATCTCTGAGTTTTCTTTCTTTACCCATTAGTGATCCAATTCAAAAATGATTGTCCATATATATATTTGTCCTTGACAATATCAACCCAAATACCTTCTCCCACAACAGCCCTCCACCTATTCTTGATGATGAGTGCCTTATTGAAAGTTACAGGATCAATAATACCCCAACCTCCATTGTCCACCGATCTTGCTATCAATTACCAATGAATCAGTTGTATTTTACATGCTTTCTCTACATTATGAAACCCGGTCTATAAGAAGTGTCCCATAGCTAATATTATCCTTTTGGTGATTTCCTTTGGTACTAAAAAAAGATGCATCCAGAATACTGATCAATTTTGCAAAACATATTTAAGCATCATCAATCTCCCCCCTAATGTCATCCATTTGTGTTTGTAGGCATCTAATTTATATTTGAACTTATCAATTCACTATTCCCAGTCCTTGATTTTGTATCCACATGTTTTTAAGATGAATCCTAAATAAGTAAATCCTTCAGCAAGATGTATGGAATATATCCCAAACAACTCTAATTTCCTCCAGAATCATTTCCATTTTACCGTTATGAATTAATTTTGATTTCATTTCATTCATCATTATTCTCGATGCATCTCCAAACAGCTTGATGCATTTATTAAAAATTGACCACTCCTCAATAGAAATTTGTCCTCCAAATAGAAGATCATCCACAAACATTAGATTTGTTACCTGTATATGCTTGGATTCTCTAACCCCTCTAATGATTCATTTTTCCCTCGAATCCATCCGCTTCCTACTCAATGTATCAATAACCACTAGGAATAGTAGGGATGATAGTGCTCAACCCTGTCGCAACCCCCTACTTTCCAAAAAAAACATCTATGGAAGACCATTGTTAATCACTACAAAATTTGTTGTTTTAATACAACCCATAATCCATTCAGAATTACGAATGCTCATACCCAATTTGATCAGTATTAAAAACAAAAAATACTAGTCAATGTTGATATTCTTTAACCAAATCCACTTTAAGAAGACATGAATTTTGTTCTCCAGATTTAATAGTCTGGATCATATCCTGTGCTATTCCAATGGCATCTTGTATTTATCTCCCTTCCATAAATCCAAATTGTTCTGGAGTTATAATTTCAAACTATCGATTTAACTCCTTTAGCTACCAATTTAGAAATCACTTTATATAATTTATTACGAAGTGGAATGGTTCTATAATCAACAATTTTTTTTGGCTTCTTCTTAGGAGTGAGTACAATAAACATGTCATTAATGGCAACCAAAATATATCTCCTACGCATAATTTCCTCTGCCACCTGTAATAGATCATTAAGCATCAAATCTTTAAAAAATATAATAGTTCTATGCTCCAGCCATCCGAGCCCATTCTTTTCTCTTTCGCACACTCCTTTGGTTTCTTCAACAGTTCTTTGGTTGTGATTGGTTGTCCCAAACTCTCATTATCCTCTTGATGAATCCTATTTGATATCATGTCAATAAAGACTATCTAGTCCTCATATCTGTGTGACTTTGCTAAATATTGATTTTTAAAATGTGAAACTGCAGCCATTTCCATCGACTCTTGACTCTTATGTCCATTGCTTTATTCATCCCAGATGTACCGAATGTTATTATGGTGTTTCCTTATGTTAAATTGTCCATGGAAATATTTTGTATTTCTGTCACCTGCTTTTATCCATGTGGCCCTACTCTTCATTCTTATATCTTCCTCTTGTGCTTTCAAAATTTCACTTCTTCCTCTCTCCAGTTCAATTATCTTATCACGATATGACATCGAAAAATATAGAGGATTACTTATGTCATTCAGTACTTTCAACTTGTGCTTAATCTCCCTTAACTTGATCAGTTCCTCCCTTTTTTCTTACTGTTCCATTTGCGTGTTTTTGTTTTTTGGTTTTTAAGTCTATGATGCATAATCACCATCGGCAAAATGAACAGGTCAAGGGAAGGCATATTCCAGACTTTGCGAACCAGAGCATCGAAATATGCCATATGTAACCACCTAGGATTGAATTTAAAAGGAAAAGTCCTACTATCCTCCACGACTTTCCATTCCAACATAATCAGCAAATGATTAGATATAAAAAGAGGTATAATGCTAGATCCCACCTCTAAGAAATTATTATAAATATTCTGACTTATCGAAAACTTGTCAAGACATATAGAAATTCCCTCCGCGTTGGCCTTCCCATTCTTCCATGTAGGGGCCAATGAAATTGGCACAACATCGACCATCGTGGAGGAAACCAGTATCCTTTTGAAAATGGATGTGAGATTATTAGGTCTCGTCTTATGTTTCCAGACTTCTTCATCTACCAAGTAAAAATTCAGATCCCCTGCCACAATCAAAGAACTAAGATTCAAGATACTCGAACTCATAATCTTGTTACAAAAGATCCTACCCATAATGTGGAGCATGGGTATTAATAATACGAATTCTATGGCTTGATCCTGACATGTAGCCTATTAAGATAATGCCTGCACAGGAATGGAAAGACTTCAACGAAAAATGTTTGGGGTTCCACATCATCTCGAGACCCCAGATAATTAAATAGCACTTGTCACACAAACCTTCAACTCGGGACATATCTTTAACATAGCCCCCCATGCGTTATCTCTATCCACCATGGTTTCTTGTAGAAAAATCATAAACATGTTATACAATTGAAATATACCCCAAAGTGAATTGATTCTCAGTTCAGTTATCAACCCCCTTATATTAAGGGAAATGATAATCATGGGGGCACTCCAGTAACGGGATTATCCCCTCTAAGGTATCGGGCACCGTATACATGCGATATCGACATTTTCCCCGTAGTATATGCCTCATCGATTGAAAACATGGGATGAGGGCTTGGACTACCTTCCATGTCCGTAGAACACCCCAAACGATTGCACTCGGTGAGCTTTCTGAATCTGGGATGTATCTTCTTTCTCATTGTAACATTTTAGAAAGAGGGTTGCACCCCCGAATTCTTTATCGGATCAAGGAAGGACCTCTTGATGATAAGAGGCTCCAATTCCTCAACTGAATCAAGGAACAAAACCAACTCTCTATCAGGGGATGGTGACGGAGATGACTCAACAACCCTAATAGACTCAATTGACAAATGTTCATTAAAAAAAGGTAATTCAAACAAAGCAGTGTCATGGATACAAAAACTGTCCATCTCCAATGTCGGAAAGGGCACCGAACAAGACATATGAGGAAGGGTCTGACACTCACTAGCCTTAACCTTATCCTCAATATCCTCATCAACCTTTGTAATAGGGATAGAACAATTATCACATAACCAAACCCCAAGACCCATAGCATGTATTCAAATTATAGTAACTGGAATTGCATAAACATTCAATGGTTCAGGAAAAAAATGCACACTCATTCACTGAAGTGGGTTTAGAGCGACCTAGAAGATCACCCATACTGGTTATTAATTCTTTGGCTGCATGCTCCACAGGACCGCCACGTGAGAATTCTCTCGAAGACGATTTACAGGTTCCTATATTCCGCTCTCCAAAAGATGGGCATGTCGCAAGAAAATGTCTAGTCTGATGGCATTTCAGGCACCCATACGACAAGCCCCAATAATCAATTTGGAGCTTAAGAGTGAAATTTCTCCAGTAGACATCCAATTCTTCCAACATCCCTCTACCATGCTCAACATCCACCAGAACCCATGCCAATCTTTTACCTAGTTGACCAAAACAATTGTCTTCCCAATAATAGAACCTGTCGATTATGTTAGCGATCTCTTCCATCGCTACTCGGTTCCATAGTTCTATAGGTAAGCTAGACAATTTGACCCAAAAAATATTTCTTCGTGGAATAACTGCACCACCACTACTCCACCGACAAATATCCCCTCCCCATAATCCACTATTCTTTAAGAATACTCTCTGCATCCTCTTCGGTGAGAAAATGGAAACAGAACCATGGATTGAATAATTGGATTACCTTCGGCCTATACTTCAAAATCAGAAACCATCACCCCTTTGACCATTTCATTGCTTGTTCCCCTATCATTTTCATATGATTCCACCTACCAAGTAATGCTTTATGCCGGAGTCTCTCCACACTTGTCGAAAAATGCCCCATCCCTCAATACTAGGGGTGGTTATCTAGCATATGCCTTCACCTTCTTATGGTTTGAATGCACTACCTTCTTTCGATCCAAAGGTTGCATCAGAAAAGGAATAACAGGCACAGTCTTAGTGCAATTTTCATAATCCAAGGGTGTTGCGGATGGAACCTCCTCGATAGTTATCTCAGACTCACCCACCAGCCTCTCTGCCACTACCTATCTCTCTGCCACAATAGTAGCCCGAATCAACTCTTCGGTGACACATAGGTACCTTCCTACATGTAAGCTGTGTGGCCCATGTTGCCATCCATTGTTGAGGTACAATTTCAACACATTGGCTTGGATAACCCCCGCTTGAAAATGTTGGGGATTTTTTTGTCAAAATCCCAAAAACAGAATATAAAATGCACACAGAGAACAATGCTCTGTTTCTCTCCAGGATTTTCACACAGCGGAAAGCTAAAAATTATTTATCAGAACAGAGTATTACACCCATAAACAAGGATCTGTATTCATTAAAATTGAAAAGCCTGATACAATATTCTTCCTCTGCTGTTCAGAGGGATTTACCAAAAGGAAAACACACATTCATTACAGTCTACGCTGCTGCATATTGCAAACATACACTTGCGCTGTTGCGCTTCTGCTCACACACGCAAAAATACAATACTCATCTAACTTACATACATAATCTGAATAGTTTTTAATGAACAAAAATGGAGTCCCATACTGGGAACTGCTCGAGGTTGTCCTTCTCGTCCTTGACTGAGTTGAGCTTTTACCCTGGTAGTTGAAAATTCAATGTGCAGGAGCTTGAGCGCAACCTGCCTCCTTCTCGCCCATGCTGAAAATTGAAAGCTTCTGCCTGCTATGCTGTACTGTTCCATGCTCACTTTAATTTCCTCCGCGCCAATTCTCTGTTTCTCCATATATTTGAAAACATACATAAACGCTGCAAAACACAAAAATGGCTTTGGGCGGACTTCAACCATTATACAATTTGACTTTGGAAACCCATCGGGTCCGTGCTTCATCGCATAGTGCTCATATATAAAAAGTTGTGTACCCATGGTTTCCCCGATTGCGAAAATACATTAAATACATTGAAAATGCCCTGAGCGCGGACTTGTAAGTTTATCAAAAACTATTTATAATGTTGTCGGGTCCACTCCATCGCATCGCAACATTACTTATGTTAAAAACCCCGACCCTATGACATTGCCGATAGCGATGTGCCGATGCGATATCGGCGATCGCTCATCGCACAAAAACAAAACCACTTTGTAAGTCCTCCGTTGTGACTTCGCCGATGCGATATCGGTGATCGCTCATCGGCGATGTTTCATATCACTGCCGCTGCCTGCCTCCGATGCTCCACCCCGCCGATATGCCGACTTGGCGATACGCCGACACGATCTGGACCGCTGATCGGCCAGATTTAACGGTTGAGATTTAAAGTGGATCCTTAAGCCTGCAATTTTGAATTTTGAGTGTTTCTGCCTCCCGATCCTTGGTGAAGTGCGCGGCTATAGTCTTCATGCTGCTGCATGGCTCAACTGTTGCATAGTTGAAATTACATTTTCAACACTCCCCTTTAATTTCAACTGTCGGGCCTTCAATCATACCCAAACACTTCCTCAAAAATTCAAAGTTTTTCTGATTCAATGGCTTTGTCAAAATGTCTGCTACCTGTTCCTGAGTCCTGCAATGTTGTAGAACAATTTCTCCATTGTTCACCAATTCTCTGATGTAGTGAAACCTTGTATCAATGTGTTTCGTTCTTTTGTGAAACACAGAATTCTTGGACAGTGCAATAGCTGAGCTATTGTCACAATAAATTACTGTTGCTTTTGCCTGCTCTTGGCCTAAGCTCCTCAACATTCTTCTCATCCACACTCCTTGACATGCTGCTACTGTAGCTGCCACGTACTCTGCTTCGGCTGTAGACAACGCCACAATTGGCTGTTTCTTGGAAGCCCATGAAATGGCTCCTGAACCCATGTGAAAAAGATAACCGGATGTGCTTTTCCGATCATCCACACTTCCAGCCCAATCGCTATCAGTGTATCCAACTAAATCTGAATGTTCTGAGGCATGATATAGAATTCCAAACATTTTGGTACCTTTCACATACCTCAAAATTCTCTTTGCTGCCTGCCAATGTGCCTCCTTCGGGCTCTCCATAAATCTGGAAATCAAACTAACAGCATACATTAAATCAGGCCTAGTTGCTGTTAAATACATAAGGCTGCCCACAATGCTTATATATAAGCTAGGATCAAAATCCTTGCTGCTGTCCTCTCTGCTGATCTTTAATCCCATTACTGTGGGAGTGATTGCTGCCTTGCATTCTTCCATCTTAAATCTGCCCAAAACTTGATTTACATATCTTGCTTGAGATATAAAAATTCCTTTTTCATTTTGATCTACTTCTATGCCTAAAAAGTATCTCAAGAAATCCATGTCAGTCATTTCAAATTCTTCCTTCATGACTGATTTGAAATTCTCAATGAGCTGATCATCATTACCTGTGAAAATAACATCATCAACATACAAGACAACAATCAAAATTTTACCATCTTTTTCTTTGATGTAGACTGTGGGTTCTCCTTCACACTTGTCAAATTCATTTTCCAATAGATATGAATCTATCCTGCTGTACCATGCTCTTGGCGCTTGCTTCAGCCCATAAAGAGCTTTCTTCAATCTGCAAACTTTGTGTTCTTGCCCTTTCTTCTCATAGCCTAGAGGCTGCTCAATATAAACCTCTTCCTTTAACACTCCATTTAGAAATGCTGACTTCACGTCCATTTGGTAGACTTTCCATTTGTTTTGCGCTGCTATGGACAGCACTGCTCTTACGGTTTCCATTCTTGCAACCGGTGCGAAAGTCTCCTCATAGTCTCTCCCATATTGCTGCTTGTACCCTTTGACAACAAGCCTTGCCTTGTGTCTTTCTATCTTGCCTTCAACATTGCATTTGGTCTTATAGACCCATTTGACTCCGATAACTTCTTTACCTTTTGGTAGCTCAACCAAATCCCATGTCTTGTTTCTTTCTATGGCATTAATCTCCTCATCCATAGCTTCTATCCATTTCTTATCTTTAATTGCATCTTCGAAATGAATAGGGTCATCAACATGACAATACAAGGCAAATAAAGAATTCATTCCTTCATTATAAATGTCACTCAAGTTTCTGAATTTCTTACCTCTTTCACTTGGTGTGCAAGTGCTTGAAGATGCACTTGAATTTCCTCCTTGTGGTGTGCTTAGAGAAGCACTCTCATTTATCCTCAATGGTGTCCCTTGCTGTCCTTGTGTTGGCGCTGCTATTTGGGGATCCATTTCAGCCACCTCCTCATCATCTTCATCATGAGACAAACAATTTTTAACATTCACTGTTTTCTCTATGCTTCCATCCCAAGCTTCCTCTTCAATGAATTGAACATCTCTGCTGACGAAAAACTTCTTGGTAGATGGGATATACAACCTGTAGGCTTTGGATTCCTCACTGTATCCAATGAAAATACATTTCTCCCCTTTGTTGTCTAACTTCTTCCTCAGCTGATCTGGAATGTGTGCATAGGCCACACATCCGAAAACTTTCATGTGGGTGACTCCTTGCTTTCTCCCACTCCATGCTTCTTCTGGCACTTTGTTCATGACTGCTTTTGTAGGACACCTGTTCAAAATATACACTGCACAGTTTACGGCTTCAGCCCAATAATCATTTGGCAAATGCTTTGCCTTCAACATGCTCCTTGCCATATCCATAATGGTCCTATTTTTCCTTTCAGCAACTCCATTTTGCTGCGGGGTATACCTTGCTGTAAACTGCTTGTGAGTTCCATTTTCTCTGCAAAACCGCAGGAATTCTTTGGAGATATACTCACCTCCTCTGTCTGTTCTCAAAAATTTGATGCGCAGCCCACTCTGATTTTGCACAAGTGCTTTGAAATTTCGGAATTTTTCAAATGCCTCGGATTTGTTTTTCAAAAAATAAATCCAAGTTTTTCTTGTGAAATCATCAATAAATGTTAGGAAATATTGGCTGCTTGCTAATGATGGAGCTTGCATTGGTCCACATAAATCTGAGTGGATGATCTCTAAAGGTGCCTTTGCTCTTATGGTTTTACCTGATGGAAAACTTTCTCTATGTTGTTTCCCCAAAATGCAACCTTCACATAGGCTGTCCGGTTTTTCTATCAATGGTAATCCTCTTACCATTCCTTTCCTACTCAACAAATTTAGACCTCCAAAATTGAGATGTCCAAATCTCAAGTGCCACAACCAATTTTCATCCTTTGGCACGCTTTGGAAAGCCTCTTGGGTAACTGCTGCTATTTCACCTTTGTTTTTCAAATCTGCCCTTATTCTAAGAGGGAACATCCTGTTCCTCGTCATCTTCACTTCAGCAATGCATCTTTTGCTGGGTGGTATATCCATGATGGTGCACACATCATTTACAAAGTAAACATTGTAACCCTTTTGGACAAGCTATCCAATACTCAAGAGGTTACATCTCATTCCAGGGACATAGTAGACATCTGCTATGGTTTTCTTTTCACCTTGCTTTGTAAACATTTTAACTTCACCTTTACCCATAACAGAAATCTTGCTATCAGTCCCAAGTGTGACTTGTGACTTCACACTTTGATCTAAAGCAGAAAACAGGGCTAAGTTCCCTGTCATATGGTTGCTACAACCGGAATCTAGAAACCATATATCTTCACTATTTGTTTCAGCCATATTACAAGCTAACAACACATTACCTTGGCTGACATTTTCTCTAGTAATATTTGCATTATATCTATTATTCATATCATGCTGCTTCTTCCTACACTCACTGGCATAATGCCCATATTTTTTACAGTAATAGCATTGGACATTGGATTTTTCATACCTTTGTCCTTGAGCATGATGTTGTCCTCCTTGTTGGCTGCTGCCTTGGCCTTGGTTCTGATTTGGATTGCTGCCTCTTCCTTGAGTATTTGTTGGACTGTTCTTTCCACCTCTGTTCTGGCTTCTGCCTCTTCCTCTCTTGTTTCCTCTTCCTTGACCTCTTCCTCTTCCAAAGGACATCTGGGTCTTGAAGGCTTGCTCAAGAGATGAGTTTTCATTTCTACTCAACCTCTGCTCATGTGTTATCAGTGATGCATGAAGCTCATCAACGGAGAAGTTTGAGAGATCCTTTGTCTCTTCTATGGTGGTGACAATCGCATCAAACTTTGAGGGTAAGACCCTCAATATTTTCTCCACAATCCTCCTTTCTTCAAGCATCTCTCCATGAGATCTTATTTGTGTAACCAGGCCAATTACTTGAGTGAAGAATGAGTCAATATTATCTGACTCCTTCATGCACAGATTCTCAAAATCTTTTCTCAGCAATTGTAGCTTTGCTGTCTTCACTTTCTCCATGCCTTGATAGGCTGTTTTAAGAGTTTGCCATGCTTCTTTGGATGTCTTAGCTGCTGCTAACCTTGGAAACACACTTCCATGCACTGCTTGATACAGAAAGAAAAGGGCTTTTGAATCCTTCTTCTTGCAGCTCTTTAACAGATCCTTCTCTCCCTGAGTTAATGCATTAAACTCATTTTCATCTGCTGGTTCTTTAAAACCATCTTCAACTATTTCCCATAAGTCTTGGGAAGCAAACAAGGCTTTCATTGTAATTGCCCAATAGTCATAATTTTTGCCATCAAATAGTGGGAGTTGCATACCCATGTTATTGCTGGTGCTAGTGCCAGCCATTCTTACACTTTCAACTTGGATTCTTTTGCTGAGTCTTCACGCTGCTGGAGAAGCTGCTGCAGCAAAAGTCTTTTCTTCAGCTTCTTTGACACCTTCAAAGAGCCTGAACTTAGCTCCGATACCACTGTTGGGGATTTTTCTGTCAAAATCCCAAAAACAGAATATAAAATGCACACAGAGAACAATGCTCTGTTTCTCTCCAGGATTTTCACACAACGGAAAGCTAAAAATTATTTATCAGAACAGAGTATTAAACCCATAAACAAGGATCTGTATTCATTAAAATTGAAAAGCCTGATACAATATTCTTCCTCTGCTGTTCAGAGGGATTTACCAAAAGGAAAACACACATTCATTACAGTCTACGCTGCTGCATATTGCAAACATACACTTGCGCTGTTGCGCTTCTGCTCACACATGCAAAAATACAATACTCATCTAACTTACATACATAATCTGAATAGTTTTTAATGAACAAAAATGGAGTCCCATACTGGGAACTGCTCGAGGCTATCCTTCTCGTCCTTGACTGAGTTGAGCTTTTACTCTGGTAGTTGAAAATTCAATGTGCAGGAGCTTGAGCGCAACCTGCCTCCTTCTCGCCCATGCTGAAAATTGAAAGCTTCTGCCTGCTATGATGTACTGTTCCATGCTCACTTTAATTGCCTCCGCGCCAATTCTCTGTTTCTCCATATATTTGAAAACATACATAAACGCTGCAAAACATAAAAATGGCTTTGGGCGGACTTCAACCATTATACAATTTGACTTTGGAAACCCATCGGGTCCGTGCTTCATCGCATAGTGCTCATATATAAAAAGTTGTGTACCCATGGTTTCCCCGATTGCGAAAATACATTAAATACATTGAAAATGCCCTGAGCGCGGACTTGTAAGTTTATCAAAAACTATTTATAATGTTGTCGTGTTCGCTCCATCGCATCGCAACATTACTTATGTTAAAAACCCCGACCCTATGACATTGCCGATAGCGATGTGCCGATGCGATATCGGCGATCGCTCATCGCACAAAAACAAAACCACTTTGTAAGTCCTCCTTTGCGACTTCGCCGATGCGATATCGGCGATCGCTCATCGGCGATGTTTCATATCGCTGCCGCTGCCTGCCTCCGATGCTCCACCCCGCCGATATGCCGACTTGCCGATACGCCGACACGATCTGGACCGCTGATTGGCCAGATTTAACGGTTGAGATTTAAAGTGGATCCTTAAGCCTGCAATTTTGAATTTTGAGTGTTTCTGCCTCCCGATCCTTGGTGAAGTGCGCGGCTATAGTCTTCATGCTGCTGCATGGCTCAACTGTTGCATAGTTGAAATTACATTTTCAACAGAAAATGCAGTCAGAAACAATGTCCACCAAACACCTACTCCATTGTAATGCTGCCTAAAACACCCGCACTTGATTTTACTTGTCATTCTTGACATGTTTGAAAAAGGAGGAGGTAAAGATGAAGCTAAAAGAAGGTCATGTTTTAAAGATAAGTTTTGAACACAGGAAAGAAGAAGAGCAAAAAAACGATAAGTGGCAATATAATGAGCACTCTCACGGAAAATGTCTTTGGTGTTTCCGCTTCTTGGAAAATTCCATGGTGGACTAGGTAAGGGTTACAATTTTTATGGTTCCTAAGAATCCTCAGCCTAAACGCGAGGTTAGAGCCATAGAAATCTCTGGTTAATTGAAAATAAAACTAGTTTTTATTGTTTGTAGTGTTTTTAATGATTGTGGCTTTGCTCCTTGAATGTTTGGCGAGAGTTTGTTTCTTCTTCACAACCATTGGAGACATTATACTAGGTCGAATTAAGAAATTATTGTTTGATACAGTGATTGGAGACATAGTTGTAATTGTCATATGTGGTGATTTGGTCCTTCCAAGTGATAAAATCTAGATACATATTGAGTTTAGCAGAATGTTCATCACAATTCAATTTGTTTACCTGTCATTCACTCAAATAACAAAATCCTAAACTAGCCTCACTAGCTTCACAGTATATAGTAAATATGATTAAAGATGGAAATTTTTGTTGGTCATTATTAACAGTGATAGCAGTTGAAGGTATGTGGTGATTATCAAACAACCCTTGATCCTTCTATGACGACTTTGGTTTCATCATGGCATTGGTTGTCTAATTTTTTTTAATGTCTATGAGTATTTAAGGTTATTGTTAATGCTATAGGAACCCTTTCGTCAAAATAAGTACCTGATCTCCAAGTTGGTTGGCTCTTTTCTTTCCATTGTCCCTTACTTTCAAACAATTTGTAGAAACCTTTTGATCTCTAAGTTGTTCATAATCTAAATGTTGTATTTGATTTTGAGTATAAGTTTTGGTCGCAATTTGAATGTTGTACTTGATTTTTGAATACCAATTTGTGAATGTTGAATTTGATAATTGTTTATTTTCTTCACACCAAAATTGAATTTATGAATTTAGGTTATGGCCAACTTTTCTATTCGAAAGAAATTCTAAGTAACATCATCTTTTTAACTTTATAATTTTGATGATACACTTTTTTTTCTATTTATAATGGTGTCACCTTTTATTCACCATATTTACAAAATTAAAAAATATTAATATAAAAATTTGTTATATTGATTTGTAAAATAATTGAAAATGAATATTGGTTTTATAATATCATAATGTTTTAGTGATAAAAAAAATATTAATATAATAAAAAAAATTAAATATTTTTTATATTGATTTTTAAAATAATTGAAAATAAATATTGGTTTAATCTCTCATGTCTGAGTGATAAGTTCTATATATAATTCGTAATTTTGTATTCACCTTACCTTATAACGGGGCAATTTTGTATTTACCATGCCTACAAAAATAAATAAAGATTAATATTTCACCATATTTACAAAATTAAAAAATATTAATATAATCAAATATTTTAAATATTTTTATATTAATTAAATATTTTTTATATTGATTTGTAAAATAATTGAAAATGAATATTCGTTTTATAATATCATAATGTTTTAGGGATAAAAAAAAATATTAATATAATAAAAAAATTAAATATTTTTTATATTGATTTTTAAAATAATTGAAAATAAATATTGGCTTTATGTCTCATGTGTGAGTGATAAGTTCTATATATAATTCGTAATTTTTTATTCACCTTACTTTATAACGAGGCAATTTTGTATTTAGGATGCTTATAAAAATAAATAAAGATTAATATATTTATGTCGATAGGTGTTCTCTCTATCAGAATCGGCAAGTTAATCATTTTTTTAATTAATCTTTTTGATCGGATGGCTTGAATTCAAAGATGCCAGTATATTCTTGTAGTCTCCACTAGATCAATCACTGAAATTAAAAGCCATAGCTTCCTTGCATATCTAAAAGGGGTGTTTAAACCCTACTTAAATTAATTTTTTACCAAATGAGATTAAAATCTTACTGTGCCTTTCATTTATCTCCACGTATAGGGATTAACAAAAATAATATTAAAAAATAAAATAAAAAGAATATAAAACAATATTGGATGGAACAACAGTTTTCCTTCCATATGCGCAACTTGACAACATGTAGTTATCCCATCATTAATCATGAAATGCTTGACTGTTGGCATTCTCCCCCACTATATGGGATTAGAAAAAATGATAAGAAAAAATGAAATTAAAAAATTAATGCCAAAAAGCATTGAAACTGATGTCTCTTTGCATTCTGAAATGTATGAAACCAGGTTATTCGCTCATAATTATACACTACACAGGCACTAGATTGAGTAAAAGCAAGCAGCAATCCGTTGAGCAAAACCTTTGGTTCCAAAATGGAGCGCAGGATGAGAGTGGGATCAGCGCCTCTGATGCTCTACTTTTCATTTCTTCTTATTTTGCTATCCCCTGCCACTACCCAGCGAAGAAGAGGCTTTTGTTATGGACGGGTGGAGGAATACCGGCATGATGAAAGATCATCAGCATGTCGGAGGTTGCAGCAGCTAAGCACTGACGAACCGTCTGAATCGGAATCATTAAGATCGGAAGGTTGCACTTTCGAGTTGTCGAACCCAGAAGACAACGATGAATTGGAGTGCACAGGTGTTGCCTTCTTCAGAAATACAATCGAAAGGGGTGCCATGTCACTGCCCCAATATCCCAATGCCCCTCTGCTGCTTTATGTTCATCGAGGTGCTCTCATACAACTTCTTTCTATATGTCGCATGATTCCTAAAATTGTTACTATTATAATTGCTTCAGGTGAGGGCAGACTGGGCATTGTGTTACTGGGGTGTCTGGAGACTTACGGAGAAGATGAATCTTCGTTTCAAGGGCGATCAAGGCACAGGTCAGAGAGACGAGGGGAAGAAGAGGGCGGGGAAGAAGAAGACTCAAGTCAAAAAGTGAGGCGAGTGAAGAGAGGAGACGTAATAGCCATATTTACAGGAGCAACCTACTGGTGTTACAATGATGGCAACGAACCTCTCCAAATCTATGTACTGTTGGAATTTCCTGATAAATTCCATAACAGACACACAAAAAATTGCTCTGTTTTTGCACAGAAAAACAGAAAATTGCTTGCTAGAAACGGTGTTTCAGCAACACAGTTTTTTTTCAGTTGCTGTAACTTGTGTTGCAGCAACGCTGTTCGTGGTGTTGCAGCAACATAAATTTTTGACGTCAAGTATTTTTTGAGTTACGGTGTAACAGCAACGGTGATTTGACGTCAACCACTTTTGGTGTAACAACAACGGGGATTTTTGACGCAATAACTTTTGGTGTAACAACAATGGAGATTTTTGACGCAATAACTTTTGGTGTAAGAGCAACGGAGATTTTTGACGCAATAACTTTTGGTGTAACAGCAACAGGAAAAATTAACTTGCGTTTATTAAAAATAAACTAATTGTTACAGATTTGTCTTCCTCATACTGAGGGAATTTCACAACTTCTATTACAAAACAGATTCACCAAGGAACGCTTCTGTTCCACACAAATAAACATCTGTTAAACAAATTTCATTCAAATATCTGCACTGCTGTGCATTTTTCCCTTTCTGCTCTCTGCTGCGCTGTTGCATCTACTCCTGCTGTGCACTGCTGTGCGTTTCACTATCTGGCAAGTATTATCTTCACGCTGCTGCGTGCTCTCCTCTGCTCTCTATCAATCTGCTGCTAACCTTTAAATTGAACTGCTGTGTGATGCATTTATATGTAAAAACATATCTGATTTAAACAGTAAAATATTACAGAATATCTTCTAATGCCTATCACTGAATTTAATGCAGCAAGGCGGTGATGCTTCTATAAAAAACAAGTCGGCTGTCTGCAGGGGAATTCAATTGAAACTTTAATGCATATTAATGTGCAAAAATATCGGGCTTGACTTTAAGGCATCGAATAGGCTGGAGTATTTACTGCAAATCCAGCTGTTCATTGTTGCAGTTGGAATTAAATTCCAACATGTACATGATGTCAATAGTTATCTCAATTATCAGAGGATTATATCAATGCCAAATTTAGATTTGTCAGAAATAGAATGACATTCATAAAATTTAAGAAGAATAGTTAAGTGGACAGAGAAAGACACCTCAACATGTGGACGGTTACATTCAATGGGATCGGATGTCACTAGACATGGACATCAAAACGGTTCATTTCATAGCGGCCAAGCATGCTTTAAACCAGGGAATTTCAAGAAACCCGCATCACCAGTAGGAACAAGAGCAGGCATGGCCGAGGTAAATGTAAATTATTGTGCTCACAATAACCTTTAGTCTTTTTGGAAAGTAACTAATTTGATGATCAAGGCATTTGAACTTACATTTCCTACAATGGTGCACGGTGCTCAGCGAGCGGCATCAATAGAAAGCATTGTACCTGGAAAGGCTATAACAAAGCCTAATTCGATCACTGATCATGAAGCCAATATGGGAAGCATTTACCCCAATGCGGATGAAATTAGATGCAGTCAAGACTCCCTGGAGAACAATTCGCAAGACAGGCGCACTCGAAAAGCTAGCATTGTTTCTACTTTTGATTGTGAAGTTACTCTGCCATTCTTTTATTCACAAAATCTTTAAATGTACATATTGATGGTAACCGCTTTTGTTAATGTGTTGGTGCAGGTGAAAGAGCCAATTTACCAGAACACAAAATGTCTCAAGTCTCAACTATAAAGATTGCCAACTTGGAGAAATCCAGATCCACTACGATGACTGAGTGCAATATTGACAAATTCTGTCACGAGCAGCCCAGATTCTATCATTTGCGCAACTTTCTGGATTCATAGGAAATTTTACTTGAAACTACTTGCAGTTCTCTATTTTCTGATGTGTATACTTCGTTGGCCTACTGTAGACTCCGAGATGGAAGAGTCCCAGCGCAAATTCATTACTTTGTAGGATTGCATTTTAATAACGTTTGAAGGTGGATTACATTTTAATAACGTTTGAAAGTGATCTGTTTCTAATAAAGGTCACTTGAAGCTAACTTTGGAAATGAAAATCCTCTTACCCCTGTATTTTGAATTTCCAAATATGTTATTACTGTGCTTATACTCTATCATATTCACTGTTTAAAACCCAAAGCAGTGGCAAACAAAGTTGTATTATTTCATCTTGACAAAAATATAGTAGCTACTCCGACAGCCTGGACCCGAACCATTATACAGAAGAGTGGAAAGATTATCGGGTTCGCGATGGTTATCGCATCGCCAGATCAGAATGGAAGGAGCCTAGCGTTGGAGTGTTGGAATCGTTGATAGCGATTTCCTAGAGTCCACGTACTGTCGCATCGGGGTTATTTGACCACTATGTTATTGCTCCTTTTCATGTGAAATTGCCGACAACAATTAGTGATTTCCGAGAGTCCACGTACTATCGCATCGGGGTTAGTTGACCACTAGGTTATTGTTCCAGTCCATGTGAAATTGCCGACAGCAATTGCCGATAAATTCGTGTGTATTGAGATCATTGAACAGAACATGGAGGGTGGCATAGGTCGATGCATTTACCCCAATGCGGATGTAATTAGATGAAGTCAAGACTCCTTGGAGAACAATTCGCAACACAGGCGCACTCGAAAAGCTACCATGGTTTTTACTTTTGATTGCGAAGTTACTCTGCAGTTATTTTATTCACAAAATCTTTAAATTTACATATTGATGGTAATCGCCTTTGTTAATGTGTTGGTGCAGGTGAAAGAGCCAATTTACTAGAACACAAAATGTCTCAAGTCTCAACTGTAAATATTGCCTACTCGGAGAAATCCAGATCCACTGCGATAACCAGGTGCAACATTGCCAAATTCTATCACGAGCAGCCCAGATTCTATCATTTGCGCAACTTTCTAGATTCGTAGGAAATTTTTACTTCAAACTGCTTGCAGTTCTCTATTTTCCGATGTGTATACTTCATTGGCCTACTACAGACTGCTAGATGGAAGAGTCTCGGCCCAAATTCATTATTTTGTAGGATTGCATTTTAATAACGTTTGAAGGTGGATTACATTTTAGTAACATTTGAAAGTGATCTGTTTCTAAAAAAGGTGGCTCAGAGCTAACTTTGGAAATGATAATTGTTTTACCCTTGTATTTTGAATTTCCAAATATGTTATTACTGTGCTTATACTTTACCATAGTCGCTATTTAAAACCCAAAGCAGTGGCCAAACGAAGTTGTGTTATTTCATCTTGACAAAAATATAGTAGTTACTCCGACATCCCAGAGCCGCACCATTATAGAGAAGAGTGGAAAGGTTATCGGGTCCACGATCGTTATTGCAATGCTAGATGGGAATGGAAGGAGTCTAGCATTAGAGTGTTGGAATTGTCGATAGCGATTTCCGATAGTCCACGTACTATCGCATTGGGGTTATTGGAGCACTATGTTATTGCTCCGTTCCATGTGAAATTGCCGACAACGATTGCCGATAAATTCGTGTGTATTGAGATCATTGAATAGAACATGGAGGGTGGCACAAGTAGATTTTGATATTTCCTGCCGTCTTTCAATTTTAAGGTAAGCAAAAGGTGGTTGGATATTTCTTCATGTTCCTTCAATTTGAAAATAAGGAAAAGGTTCATAAGAATAATTAAAAAGATAAATTTACCTGGACAAAATTATCTTTATTTTTATTAAATCTTGGTAATTGTATATTTTTTATTAACTTTTTCTCTAAATGTAAGTTTCTAAGAATAATTAAAAAAAATAAAGCTACCCCACAAAATTATTTTTAATTTTATGAAATAGTGATCATTTAATTTTTATCTTTTTTATATAAATATAATAAAAAAACTGAAAAAACATATTTAAATAGTAGTAAAAGTTCTTCCACACTGTTGAATATATTTAAACATTTAAAATTACAATTTCATTAATGCAAACTCTCTATTTTATTAACAATTTTAGAACATGATATTAGTGATTATTAAAAAAAGAAAACCAAAATTTATGGTTGAACTGAAAACGTAAATATGGTTGTGGAAAATTTGTAGAAATTCGTAACATGCTTTTAGTGATGGTTGTTTCAAAAAATCCAAAAATCCAAAAATGTAAATATGGTTGGAAAAAAAATGCAATAAATGCAAAGATGATTTCCCAGAAAAACACCAGAAATGTTGGAAATGCAAAAATGCTGGAAATGCAAATATGATTGCCATGAAAAATCCCAAATTGCTGGAAATGCAAATATGAAAACTCCCAAATTGTTGGAAATGAAAATATGATTGCCATGAAAAATCCAAAGCTGCTAGAAATGTAAATATGATTGTGAGAAAAAAAAATCCAAAAATTGTGGAAATGTAAATATGGTGGCTAGGAAAACAAATCCAAAAACACTGGAATCCAAATATAACTACCTAGAAACATGGAAAATCCAATTAAATTACATATGCAAGATGCAACTAAAGCTTTTCAGGGTGATACGAATACAATTTCAGTAATAAAAACTTACAGTTTCATCATTAATTTCATAATTGAATTATCTTGTAAATATTAATATTTGCATTTGTTTGATAAATTAAATTATAAACTTTAAATTAAATTAAAATTATTTTTTTTATATATAATTAGTACTTTTATGATTATAAAAAGAAAGAAATTGGTAATTTTTTAAGTTTTTCATTTTAACAATAATATTTTAACTATTACTTACTTTATATTTCTAAATTTATGTTTATATTTTATTTGATTATAAATTAGTATATATATGATCAAACAAGGCTATATAGTAGTTAGTACTTGTGGTTTAGCTTAAATATAACTCAATGAAACAAAAGAAAACAAAGACAAAGATTTCATTACAAAAATAGTTATCATATTAGACCATAGGATATAAAATTAATTAAAGATCTTGTGTATCTATTAAATTATACATGTCCATATTTGTGAAATAGTAATTTTGAAGCTTACTTTTAAAAATTTATAGTTTCACTAAACATAAATTTTAGAATGTAAAGTGGGAAAGAACAATACAACATTATAAATATACATGGTTTTGAAAGAGTAGAAAAACATTAAAAAAATTGATGTAAATTGCAAAATAACAACACATCATAAATATATGGATTCCAAGTTGTAATTATAACACATAAAATTTTGAAATATTATATTAATTTTGTCTTTATTAAAGATAGAAATGTTAAAATATGAAGTGTATATTAAAATTAATCAGAAAAAAATGGATATGTATCAAATTATCCATGTTCATTGTGAAACAACAAATTTTGAAATGTAATTGTAAAACATATTTTTATTAAACATAGAAATTTTAAAATGTCAAGTGGAAAATAACAACAAAACATCAATTGCCCACAGGGCTTTGGATTGACGGTGAATGGGTGCATTGTTATCGCACTCCTTGCGATAGGTCACTGGTTCAAATCCCCTGTGGGTACTTAGTCTTAACTAAAAAAAAACAACAAAACATTAATTAATAAATGATAAGTATCTATTTCTGAAAAATATTAAATATTGAAATATAATTCTAAAATTTATGTTTGTTTAACATTAAATTCTTAAAATGTAAAGTAGATTAAATTTAATTTGAAAAATTATAGATATCAATACTAGTGAATGAGTAAGCTTTGAAATATATTTGTTAAATAATAATTTTTGAAATGCAATTCTAAAAAAAAATCAAAATATGAAATAGATTAAAAGAATAAATTGAAATAGATGATGAATATAATTAGAAGAATAAATTATGCATTCAATTATAGATCTCCAATAATAATATTCAAAGCATTTAATTAACAATATTAAAATTATTAATGGCATTAACATTATTATTATAAATAATATGATCAACATTTAATATTAAAAATAATATTAAATTTTTTTAATTTACAATCTTATCTATTATTATTATTATTATTTATTAATATTATTGATATTATATTAATTAATTATTTAATATAATATACCATCAACATTAATAACATTAAATATTAATAAAATTTTAATATTAAGTTTTAATATTATTTATAAATGTTAGATATTAGGCTTTTGTGATCCATATTGTAAATGAGAGTGTCTTTCGGATTAATCACATTATTAGGATTTGGTCAACATTTTGAACCAACTAATGTGGATGAACCACATCTAATATGGATGAACCACATTAGTTGGTTCAAAATGTCGACCAAATCCTAATAATGTGATTAATCTGAAAGGTACTCTCATTTATTTATAAATATTAATTTTAATATTAATTGATATGAATATGAATATTAATATTACTTTTAATATTATTAATTTTTAAAAATATCAATTTTAACGTTAATTATTAATATTAATAACATTAAATAATATTATCATGGTCAACCATGGTCAATAATCATGGTGACATTGTCATGAACATTGTCTTTTGCTCCAATGTCACATTATGAAAACCATGGTCAACCATGGTCCAATGTTGCATTGTGACAAAGATTGTCTCTATATGAAAATCAACCATGGTCCTATGTTGCATTGTGACAAATATTGTCTCAATATGAAAATAAATCATGGCCAACCATGGTCCAATGTCGCATTGTGACAAAGATTATGGGAATATGAAAATCAACCATGGTCAACGATGGACAACCATGTTTATTTTAGGGTTTATAATATTTATTCAAACGTCGCATTGTCACATATATTGTATATAAAAATCAATCATGGTCAATTACGCTCAACCATGGTCAATATGAAAATCAACCATCGTCAATCATGGTCAGCCATGGTCCAACATCACATTGTGAAAGAACTATCTCAACATGAAAATCAACCATGGTAAACCATATTTCAACATCGCATTTTGACGAAGATTGTCTCAATGTGAAAATTAACCCTGGTCAATCATTGTCAACTATGATCAACCATGGTCAATAATCATGTTCACATTGTGACAAAGATTGTCTCTTTGTCCAACGTCACATTGTAATAAAGATTGTCTCAATATGATAATCAACCATGGTCAATCATCGTGAAGCATGGCCATTCATGGTCAAACATGGTCCAACATCACATTATAACAATTATTGTCTCAATATGAAAATCATCCATGTCAACCATCTTCAATCATGGTCTACCATGGTCAAATGCCGCATTGTGACAAATATTGTCTCAAATGAAAATCAATCATGGTCAACCATGGTCAATATGAAAATCAACCATGGTCCAATGTCCCATTGTCACAAAGATGTCTCAATGTGAAAATCAACCATTCTTAATCATGGTCAACCATGGTTAATAACCATGGTCAGATTGTGACGAAGATGGTCTCTTGGTCCAATGTCACATTATGAAAACCATGGTCATCCATGGTCAAACATGGTACAACGTCACATTGGGACAAAGATTATCTCAATATGAAAATCAACCATGGTCATCCATGGTCCAACATCACATTGCGACAAATATTTTCTCAATATGAAAATCAATCATGTTCAATCATGGTCCAACATCGCATTGACAAAGATTGTCTCAATATGTAAATCAATGATGGTCGATCATGTTTATTTTAATGTTTATAATATTTTTCTTAGGGTTTATTTTAGTCTTTGTAATATTTATATTTGGGTTTACGAATGTTGGGTTTATAATATTAGTCCCTTGGGTTTAATATTATTCCCTTGGGTTTTAGTATTAATCCCTTGGGTTTATAATATCAATCCCTTGGGTTTATTATTCCCTTAGGTTTATAATATCAATCATAGTAAACCATTGTCAATCATAGCCAAACATGGTCAACCATGGTTGAACGTTGCATTGGGACAAGAATTGTCTCACCATCAAAATAAACCACGTTTATTTTAGTGTTTGTAGTATTTATATTTGGGTTTACCCATGTTGGGTTTATAATATTATTCCCATGGTTGAATGTCACATTTCGACAAAGATTGTCCCACCATGAAAATAGACCATGTTTATTTTAGTGTATGTAATATTTGTATTTGGGTTTACGAATGTTGGGTTTATATTATTCCCTTGGGTTTATCGGTCTTAATATTATTCCATTTGGTTCATAATCCCTTGGAGTTTTAGTATTAATCCCCTAGGTTTATTTTTCATTTCAGTTTATAATATCAATCCTTTGGGTTTTTTATTCCCTTAGGTTTATAATATCAATAGTAGCAAAACATGGTGAACCATGTTTGAATGTCACATTGTAACAAGGATTGTCTCACCATCAAAATAAACTATGTTTATTTTAGCGTTTGTAGTATTTATATTTGGGTTTACCAATGTTGGATTTATAATATTTGTCCCATGGGTTTAATATTATTCCCTTCGGTTCATAATCCCTTGGGGTTTTAGTATTAATCCCTTCATTTTATTATTGCTTTGCGTTTAGAATATTAATCATGGTCAACCATTGTCAATCATGGAAAACCATTGTCAATCATGTTTAAATGTCGAATTGTGACAATGATTGTCTGACCATCAAAATAAACCATGTTTATTTTAGTGTTTGTAGTGTTTATATTTTGGTTTAACAATGTTGGGTTTATAATGTTAGTCCAATGGGTTTAATATTATTTCCTTGGGTTCATAATCCCTTGGGGTTTTAGTATTGATCCCTTAGTTTTATTATTCCTTTAGGTTTATAATATCAATCCCTTGGGTTTATTATTCCCTTAGATTTATAATATTAGTCCCTTGGGTTTAATATTATTCCATTGGGTTCACAATCCCTTGGGGTTTTAGTTTTAATCCCTTGGGTTTATTATTCCCTTAGGTTTATATTATCAACAAGGAATTGTGACAACGATTGTCTCACCATCAAAATAAACCATGTTTATTTTAGTGTTTGTAGTGTTTATATTTGATTTTAACAATGTTGGGTTTATAATATTAGTCCAATGGGTTTAATATTATTTCCTTGTGTTCATAATCCCTTGGGGTTTTAGTATTGATCCCTTGGTTTTATTATTCCTTTAGGTTTATAATATCAATCCCTTGAGTTTATTATTCTCTTAGGTTTATAATGCTAGTCCCTTGGGTTTAATATTCTTCCCTTGGGTTCACAATCCCTTGGGATTTTAGTATTGATCCCTTGGGTTTATTATTCATTTGGGTTTATAATATCAATCCCTTGGGTTTATTATTCCCTTAGGTTTATATTATCAATCATGGTCAACCATGGTTGAATGTCGCATTGTGACAAGGATTGTCTCACCATCAAACTAAATCATGTTTAATTTAGTGTTTGTAGTATTTATATTTGGGTATACCAATGTTGGGTTTATAATATTAGTCCAATGGTTGAATGTCGCATTTTGACAAAGATTGTCTCACCATGAAAATAAACCATATTTATTTTAGTTTATTTGCATTTACCATATTAGTCCAATGGTTGGATGTCCCATTTCGACAAATATCGTCTCACCATGAAAATAGATTATGTTTATTTTGGCCTTTGTAATATTTACATTTGGGTTTACGAATGTTGGGTCTATAATATTAGTCCCTTGGGTTTAATATTATTCCCTTGGGTTCATAGTCCCTTGGGGTTTTAGTATTACTCCCTTGGGTTTATTATTCATTTGGGTTTTAATATCAATCCGTTGGGTTTATTATTCCCTTAGGTTTATAATATCAATCATGGTCAACCATGGTCAACCGTGGTTGAATGTCACATTGTGACAAGGATTGTCTCACCATGAAAATAAATCATGTTTATTTTAGTCTTTGTAATATTTATATTTGGGTTTACGAATGTTGGGTTTATAATATTAGTCCCTTGGGTTTAATATTATTCCCTTCGGTTCATAATCCCTTGGGGTTTTAGTATTAATCCCTTCGTTTTATTATTGCTTTGCATTTAGAATATCAATCATGGTCAACCATTGTCAATCATAGCAAACCATGGTCAACCATGTTTGAATGTCGCATTGTGACAACGATTGTCTCACCATCAAAATAAACCATGTTTATTTTAGTGTTTGTAGTGTTTATATTTGGGTTTAACAATGTTGGGCTTATAATATTAGTCCCATTTGTTTAACATTATTTTCTTGGGTTCATAATCCCTTGGTGTTTTAGTATTGATCCCTTAGTTTTATTATTCCTTTCGGTTTATAATATCAATCCCTTGGGTTTATTATTCCCTTGGGTTTATAATATTAGTCCTTTGGATTTAATATTATTCCCTTGGGTTCACAATCCCTTGGGGTTTTAGTACTAATCCCTTGGGTTTATTATTCATTTGGGTTTATAATATCAATCCCTTGGGTTTATTATTCCCTTAGGTTTATATTATCAATCATGGTCAACTATGGTTGAATGTCGCATTGTGACAAGGATTGTGTCACCATCAAAATAAATCATGTTTAATTTAGTGTTTGTAGTATTTATATTTGGGTATACCAATTTTGGGTTTATAATAGTAGTCCAATGGTTGAATGTCGCATTTTGACAAAGATTGTCTCACAATGAAAATAAACCATGTTTATTTTAGTGTTTGTAATATTTATATTTGGGTTTACCATATTAGTCCAATGGTTGGATGTCCCATTTTGACAAATATTGTCTCACCATGAAAATAAATCATGTTTATTTTGGTCTTTGTAATATTTACATTTGGGTTTACGAATGATGGGTTGATAATATTAGTCCCTTGGGTTTAATATTATTCCCTTGCATTCATAGTCCATTGGGGTTTTAGTATTACTCTTTTGGGTTTTAATATCAATCCGTTGGGTTTATTATTCCCTTAGGTTTATAATATCAATCATGGTCAACCATGGTCAACCGTGGTTGAATGTCACATTGTGACAAGGATTGTCTCACCATGAAAATAAATCATGTTTATTTTAGTCTTTGTAATATTTATATTTGGGTTTACGAATGTTGGGTTTATAATATTAGTCCCTTGGGTTTAATATTATTCCCTTGGGTCCATAATCCCTCGGGTTTTAGTATTAATCCCTTGGGTTTATTATTCATTTGGGTTTATAATATCAATCCCTTGGGTTTATTATTCCCTTAGGTTTATAATATCAATCATGGTAAACCATTGTCAATCATAGCCAAACATGGTCAACCATGGGTTTATTATTAACTTGGGTTTATAATATCAATCATGGTCATCTTTATTAATCTCTTGTATTTGTAATATCAATCCCTTGCGCTTCTTGATCCCTTAGGTTTTTAATATTTATCCGTTGGGTTTACTAATTCCTTGGGTTTATAATATTAAACCATTGGGTTTATTAGTTCCTTAAATTTATAATATTAGTCCCATGGGTTTAATATTATTCCCTTCGGTTCATAATCCCTTGGGGTTTTAGTATTAATCCCTTCGTTTTATTATTGTTTTTTGGGTTTATAATATCAATCCTTTGGGTTTATTATTCCCTTAGGTTTATAATATCAATCATGGTAAACCATTCTTAGTCATAGGAAAACATGGTCAACCATGGTTTTATTATTAACTTGCGTTTATGATATCAACCATGATCATCTTTATTAATGTCTTATATTTGTAATATCGATCTCTTGTGCTTCTTGATCCCTTAGGTTTTTAATATTTATCCGGTGGGTTCACTAATTCCTGGGGTTTATAATATTAGTCCCTTATGTTTAATATTATTCCCTTTGGTTCATAATCTCTTGGGTTTTTAGTATTAATCCCTTGAGTAATGATAAACAAAAGAGACTAATATTATAAACCCAATATATACAAACCCTAAAATAAATATTAAAAATACTAAAATAAACATGGTTGAATTAATAAAACCTCATAATAATAATAATTATTATTATTATTATGAATTATTAATATTTAATGAGTAACATTGTTATTAATATAATAATGATAATATATAAATATATAAAAATATCATTGTTATTATTTATATATTTATTAATTATCATAAATGGTTGGTCTTTCAAAAATTACACATAATAATTCACTTATCATAATTCTAATTACTATTGGATCATTATTATTATGAGCTATTATTATAATAATAATAATAATTCAATATAATTGTTATTATTATTTTATATTATTGTTATAATAATATAATAATAATCTTAATATATTATTATAATAATAATAAAAATAATATAATAGTAATTATTATTATTATTATAATAGCTATTATATTATTATTATTATGTTAATTATATTATTATCTTATTAATAGTTATATTTTTATATTATTATAATGATATAATAATAATTATATTATTTTATTTCTTAAATAATATAATGATAATATAATTAATTAATATTAATAATATTATTATGAGTTTATATTATTAATATAATATTTATATAATAATACATATAAATAACATGGTTATTAATATTTATGTAGTTATTAATAATCATTTTGCTTATTCGCCTATATCAATCACATTGAAAAATGTGATTAATATATATGCTTGATAGGCCAATCCGCTTATATCAACCATATTTACTAGCTAATTTAGTATTCCAACGAAAAGAAGGAACGATTAAACAAATTCTCATCATCGATTCGTTCAGCAATTGTCTTCCCTCTCCTCAGTGCATGAGTCGCGAGTCTCCATCGCTCATCCTATTTTAACAGTCCTTAACGCGAGCATTCCTTGATCATCACATGCATGTTATGCTCGTGTTGATGCAGACAATAATATTGAAATTGAAAAGTTCGGATCCCGACTGCGTTGGTAATGGTGATAGTGTACAAAACATATTCTTTATTAATTTGTAATCTCCCACACCGACATGATAAAGGTTTAAATATTTGGAGCTGCACAGCACCTTTATAGTGCCCTTCATCCGCATTCACGTTGGCCATTTTTGTTGCGGCCACACTCCAGATTGTGTATGCCATTATTTTCTCGTGTTCGCGTTGCGGCCACACTCCAGAATGTGTACGGCGTTCATTTCCCACATTCACTTTGACCAGTTTTGTTGCAGCCACGCTCCAGATTGTGTATGGCATTCAATTCTCGTGTTCAACTTGTTCAATTTTGTGGCAGCCGCACTTCAGATTGTGTATGCCATTTTTTTCTCGTGTCGACCTTGGGCAATTTAGTGGCAGCCACGCTCTAGATTGTGTACGACATTATTTTCCCGTGTTCACGTTAGCCAAAATTTGGATTCTTTTCCTTTGATTATGTTGCCCAATTTTGTTGCGGCGAATCTCGATATTGTGTATGGCATTCTCAAGTTGCGTGAGCCTAGCCAATTAATCTTTATTCTATACAACTGATTCTTCCATTATTAATCTGATTCGATTCATTTGATTCTTCCATTTCTAAATATAGGGGAATGCTTTGAAATACATAAATATGGATAGATTTCACTCAAATTTCCTTTATCACGTTTATTTGATAATTTGGTATTAAGTAATCTTATTCTATTCAAATGATTCTTCCATTTCTAAACATAGGGGAATGCTTTGAAATACATTAGGTTTTATGGAGAGGTTTCACTCAAATTTCCTTTTATCAGGTTTATTTTATGAGTTTGTATTAAGTATGGTTGGATTATTTTTAAAAATTAGTTAAATCTAAAATTTTAAAGTGTAAGTTTTTGTAAGTGTGGAAATCGAAATTATTATTATTATTTAATTTTAATATCACAAATTAGATATCAAATTAGTATATAAAACCCGTTTTTTATAAAATAAGAGACTCATTTTTACTCAACAATTCGATAACGAAATTTAAAAAAACATACATACTCTAAAATTCAATTTCAAAAATATATAATTATATTTCAAATATATTAAATTAATTTACCTTAAAATATCCAACTCTTAATAGAAATTCAATTAATAAAAATATATGCATTATAACAAAAGATAATATAATTAATAAAAGTATATACATCATAAAAAAAAATTAGAATTAATAAAAGTATATGCATTATAAGAAAAGATAATAGAATTAGTAAAAGTATATGCATTATAAGAAAAGATAATATGGATCGCTTTCCTCCGATTAAAAAAAATTTAATGTTATTTTTTTCTAACACATGAAAAAGAATTGATAATCATAACCCTATCACCGTATTATTTAAATTAAATTTTAAAAATATATATTTGTATTTCAAATATGTTGAATCAAAATTCCTTAAAAATCAAGTTCTAATTAAAAATTTAATTAAGAAATGTATATGTGTTATATTTGTTATATATAGAATAAGACAAATAATATGGATTAGATTCTTTAAATTAAGGAAGAAATTTAATATTATTGTTTTCAGCGATGAAAAAAATGTGTTATGGTCCCACTCTAATGTCTTTATTTATGTAATGGGATCGAGTCATAGTCTAGAGTCAATAAAGTCCATATTAATAATTGTAAGTGGTTAACCCGCAATTAATGACGGGACCACATTTAGTTGCAAATAGGCCGTAGTATTAGATAGATGGTATTAATAAAACCCATGGTATTGATCCTTGGTATTGCATGTATGAGTCATATATAAAGGATAGAGACTCCCTGCGAGGAGCATTGTGTCTTATTTTTGAATCGAGCTCTGCTCCATTGGAGGTTGCCCCCTCGAAGAGGCCAGTGAACATTGCTTTCTGAATAATAAAATATTTGTTGTTGTCTCTCATTAATCTATGTTCTGGGTATCATTCCTCGCATATTCTGTATTTGGGTATCTTTTTGCAGGTTAAGAGCATAACAAGTGGTATTAGAGCACTTTCCAGGGCTGGTGGGATCTCCAATTCTTAGCAAAAAAATTTTTTGGCTAGAGACGTGATCCGGTGTCTTTAAACCACGGGATGTGTCGTTGAGCGCATAAACCTGCGGATTTGGGGAGGTATGCACGCAGGAAATACAAGAGGTGGTCACGCTTGTTGGACTCCCTTGTAACCCCTGTGGGTACCCCTTCGAGTAGTAGCACATTAGACAGAACCGCGTACAGACTGTCTTCCAAGTACCTTCTGGGTATATCAGAAGCCCCTTAGCTCCTCCGCAACCTCGCCATAGATAAATCGTCGGCCGTCTTGCTGCTACAGTACACCGAGAACAGCACTCGGAGAGATTACTCGCCCGTACGATAGGGTAGTCAGGTTGTACGGCTAAAGGTACGGTTGATCCTCCTTAGTTAGTGCCCTGAAACATTGGGCCGAGTACTACTACCAGACCCTTATGTATATTGCGATCTGTAGCACCTGACACTCCTCGAGACCATAGTTCCCTTTTCTATCTTGGGATCACGCATCATCTCTACCAGATCCGCTCATGCAAAGGGGTACAGTAGCAGCAGACATCAGTCCCGCAGTTCCGGGTTAGCAGACCAGCCATTCCGATCTATTTGATCCATCAGATCCGCAACAGCAGTCTGTTCTGCCACCCAGAGCTATCCGATCCGCCATTCAGATCTCTTAGACCCACCAGATCTGAGTAGTTGTGTGGGGTTCCTATACCTGGGCATAATTTTCGCAGGGCTTTTGGCAACATAAGAAGTAAAAGTTTGAGATCTCCCGAGGTGCTTATTGGTGATCTAGCCCATCAGAATCAGGACGACGAGCTGAGCACGGTGGTACCATTCAATTCTTACTGATTTTTTTTTTTTGGGTGGTCCCAAATCCCAAGACATCTGATCGGTGCATGGTAGAAACTAGAGCTCAAGCTATGGCCAATGAGAAGATTGATAAACTTGAACAAACCTTGCAATCCATCCAAAGTCAAATTGACAAACTATATCTCCTAATCCCGAAGGGCAAGGAGGAAGCCCACGAGGAGGCGTATAATGGCAATGGAAACAGTGAGGGCGAGTCTAGCCACTCTCCTCACGTCTGGCACACCCACCAACAATCCCGTCCGCGACCTCCCAAGTTGGATATGCATAAATTTGACGGTTCTCACCCGACAGCATGGATAGCACAAATGGAGCAGTATTTCAATCTGAATAACATCTTAGATGATGAGACTCAGCTTATGGTGGGGAGCATGTACTTGGACAATGAAAGGTGGCAATGGTGGGAATGGCATCAACGTTGCAATGGACCTTTTCGGGCTTGGACCAACTTCAAAAAAGCTCTTACAGCCCGCTTTGACCAGGAATCTTCTTTTTTGGGTCGTCTTACTAAGCTCCGACAGAATGGCACAGTGGATGAATATATCACAGCCTTTGAAGCCTTAACCTTCCGCACTTGGGGTCTCTTAGATGTGTTCTACACGGAATGTTTTATCAGCGGTCTTAAAGAAGCCATAAAAGCCCAAGTCCTACTGCACCACCCTCCCACATGGAAGAAGGCTTGCAAGGTAGCTCGTAACGTGGAATGTGCATTAGCAGCCCAGTATAGTCGCCCAAATTTCTCCGCTAAAGGTCGCCCCCCACAGGCTTACAACTCGACTCAAACACTTAAGGTCCAAAAGGTGTCACATGCAGAAATGGCCAAAAGAAGAAAGCAAGGATTATGTTACTACTGTGATGAAAAATACTCCCCAGGTCATAAATGCAAGGATCCCAAATTTTTTCAAATTGATGCCACTGACTACAGCTCATCAGAGGAAGATCCACCACTTGAGGAACATGAGGCGCTAGAAGAGGACAACCAAAAGGACAATGTCTCTAACGAACCAGTTATTTCGCTGCATGATTTGGCAAGGATTTCTTCACCTCAAACTCTCAAAATCAAAGGTTTTATTAAACATCGCCCACTAGTAGTCTTGATTGATAGTGGAAGTACACATAATTTCATCCACCAAAAAGTCGCGGAAGCAGTGCATTGTTTTGTACGAGCAGTTTCTAAATTCCAAGTCCAAATTGCGGATGGGGGCACAATGAAATGTGAAGGCCGCTGTGAAAATGTCAAACTTCAAATGGGGGATTATCAGTTGAAAACCCACATGTTTGCCATACACATGGGAGGATGCGACATTGTCCTCGGCGCTGAATGGCTCCGTACTCTTGGGCCAATCACAATGGATTTCCAGGAGTTATATATGAGTTTTAAGTAGAAAAACTCCACACATACCCTCCGTGGACTCTAGGCGAGAGCTCCCTCTATCATCAGCTCGCATAGGATGGAAAAATTGCTAAAAAAGGGCCATCATGGAGTTATAACTCAATTTAATGCCATCCAGGCAGTCGAAACCAAGTCTCTGCCGATTCATCCTGAGATGCAACAGATTTTAAATAACCATTTGCCGGTCTTTGACAAGCCTCATGAGCTTCCACCCTCGAGAGGGGAACATGATCATAGCATCACCTTGGTTCCAGGGGCCCAACCCCCAAATGTGCGCCAATACAGATATCCGTTCACCCAAAAGAATGAAATAGAAAAAATAATCAAGGAACTTTTGGAAGCAGGTGTCATTCGTCCCAGCATTAGTCCTTATTCATCACCGGTGGTCATGGTGCTCAAGAAAGACGGGGAGTGGCGGATGTGTCCAGACTTCAGGGCCCTCAATAAGTTGACAGTCAAAGATAAATTTCCCATCCCGGTGGCTGACGATTTGCTGGATGAACTCAATGGGGCTCAATTCTTCACTAATCTGGATCTTCGCTCGGGCTACCACCAAATTCGCATGAAGGAAGTCAACATTCCAAAGACTGCTTTCAGAACTCATGAAGGCCATTATGAGTTCCTGGTGATGCCCTTCGGTCTTTGTAATGCCCCCTCTACTTTTCAGAGCCTTATGAACCACATTCTCAAACCATATCTCAAGAAATTTGTCCTTGTCTTCTTCGATGACATCGTCATCTATAGTTCCACTTGGGCCGCACATCTTTAGTATGTAGATCTACTCTTGCAACTGCTCCGCAAGCATAAATTATTTGTCAAGATGTCCAAGTGTTCGTTTGGCATGGAAGAAGTTGAGTATTTGGGCCACATTGTGGGGCGTGAAGGTGTCAAGGTGGACCCCAAAAAGATCCAGGCAATGCAGGATTGGCCTCAACCTATGACCTTGAAGAGCTTGAGAGGATTTTTGGGTCTCACAGACTATTATCGTAAATTTGTCCACAACTATGGTCGCATAGCAAAGCCCCTCACTCAACTCCTGAAGAAAAATTCATTCTTCTGGAATGAGGAAGCACAACAGGCATTTACAGCTCTCAAAAATGCCATGTGTTCCACTCCAGTCTTAGCACTACCTGACTTCACCAAATCTTTTGTCATTGAATGTGATGCTTCGGGTATAGGTATTGGGGCGATCTTAATGTAGGAAGAGCGACCTTTGGTATTCACAAGCCAACAACTAAGTGGGAAGAATCTAGGCCAGTCTACCTACGAGAAGGAAATGATGGCCATCTTACATGAAGTGGAGACCTGGCGACCTTACTTATTGGGGCGACGTTTCCAAATCCGCACAGATCATCACAGTCTTAAATATTTTTTGGAGCAACGCCTATCCTCCCCACAACAAAATAAATGGCTCACCAAAATGCTGGGATATGATTATGAGATCATTTAAAAGAAAGGGAAAGACAATAGTGTAGCAGATGCATTATCTCACAAATTTGAGGAGGAAAGTACTCTACTAGCAATTTCCCTCCCCATTCCAGAATGGATTGAAGAGGCTTGCAGGGAATGGTTTTCACATTCAGGGCTCTCCCAACTCATTTCTCAATTGCAGGTAGATCCAAATTCCACCAAGGGCTACTCGTGGCAGGATGAGATTCTTCGCTATAGGAATAGAGTCGTAATATCACCAACATCCACCCTCAAAAGTCACAATTTGGCAGAATTGCACTCATCCCCCATTGCAGGACATTCAGGCTTTCAGAAGATGTATGCTCGCACCAGAAGATCATTTTTTTGGATAGGCATGAAAATAGACATCCTTACTTTCATAGTAGAATGCGATGTCTATCAACGCCACAAAGGGGAGACCGTCAACACACCAGGCACATTACAGCCGTTGCCCATCCCGGCATCAATTTGGACGAAGGTTTCTATGGATTTCATTACAGGTCTTCCAAAGTCAGGAAACAAGTCAGTCATCATGGTGGTTGTGGACAGACTTTCGAAGTATGCTCATTTCTGCGCCCTACCCCACCCGTTTACACCAACTTTGGTCGCTCAATCTTTCATGGATCAGATCTTCAAATTGCATGGCATGCCCACTTCTATTGTGTCCGATCGCGATCCGATCTTCACCAGTAATTTTTGGTAGGAACTCTTCAGGATACAAGGCACTCAACTAAAACTTAGTACTTCCTATCATCCGCAAACGGATGGTCAAACTGAAGCCATCAACAAATGTCTGGAAACCTACCTTAGGTGTTTCACTTTAGGAAAGCAACATCTTTGGGTACAGTGGTTACCTCTGGCTGAATGGTGGTATAACACCAACTATCATGCAACCACCGAAATGACTCCCTATGAAGCAGTATATGGTCAACTCCCTCCTTCCCCTACTTCTTATATCAAGGGGTGCTCAAAAGTACAAGCAGTGGATCAACTCCTACAACACCGCGCAACCATGCTCACCCATCTTAGAGAAAATCTTCATTAAGCTCAAAACCGCATGAAGCAACAGGTAGATCAGCATCGCTCAGAGCGCAAATTTCAAGAAGGGGATCAGGTCTTTTTGAGGCTGCAACCATATAAGCAAACATCACTCAAAGACAAGGGTTGTCAGAAACTATCTCCAAAATTCTACGGACCATATCAAGTACTTCAGCGCATTGGAGAAGTGGCTTACAAGTTGGCTTTGCCACCTACTGCAAAAATCCATCCAGTTTTCCATGTCTCATGCCTCAAGAAAGTGATTGGGAACAATTGCAGAATTCAAACCAGTCTACCTGAATTGGACGAAGAAGGGTCAATTTGGCTCCAACCTGAACAGGTCCTAGACACACGAGACAGGCACCTGCGGGGCCGCATGATTAGGGAAGTCATTTTCAAGTGGAAAGACACATCTCCGGAAGATGCAACTTGGGAACCAACCACTATTCTTCAGCAGTTTCCGCAGCTTCAGCCTTGAGGACAAGGCTAGTCTTAAGGGGGAGGGCATGTTAGGGTCCCACCCTAACCCCCTTATTTATGTAATGGGATCGAGTCATAGTCAAGAGTCAATAAAGGCCATATTAATAATTGTAAGTGGTTAACCCACAATTAATGACAGGACAACAAATAGTTGCAAATGGGTCGTAGTATTAGATAGATGGTATTAATAAAACCCATGGTATTGATCCTTGGTATTGCATGTATGAGTCATATATAAAGGATAGAGACTCCTTGCAAGGAGCATCGTGTCTTATTTTTGAATCGAGCTCTGGTCTATTGGAGGTTGCCCCCTTGAAGAGGCCAATGAATATTGCTTTCTGAATAATAAAATATTTGCTGTCGTTTGTCATTAATCTATGTTTTGGGTATCTTTCTTCGCATATTCTGTATTTGGGTATCTTTTTGCAGGTTAAGAGCATAACAAAATGGATAATCATAAACATATATATATATATGTTTATATTTAATAATATTATTTAAATTATAATTAAAATAATATTTTAGAAATAAAATTATAAAAATAATTGAGAAAAATAAAAAATATTTGTTTATTTAGATGTTGTTCTATAATAAATTGTGCTTTACAATTTTCACTTGGCCTTCTAACCTAGTGTTACTACTAAACTAGATTAAGTATATATTCTTAGTTTGCTTAAAAAATTGATACAAAATTTACTGATTGAAAATCAAAACTATAACTTCTAATTCATTGCTGGTCAAAAACAATGACTAGATGTTCAAATTCTAATTAATTATTATTATTCACAAAATAAACAATATAGAGATAAATGGTTTAGGCTTAATTATATATGAATCTACTACCTTGACTAGCTTCCAAATGAAAGGTGTGTGGGATGGGGACACATTAATCTGAGTTTGGTGCTCCTGGTCTTGTGGCTCAATGGTTAGGGCCCATGTCAATGTGCCCCCACTGGGATCACCTCTGTAACATCCATTCCAATATCGCACCCATATCATTGCGCCCTGGACATCACGTTGCATCTTGGCTTGCATACACAATGGAATTTTTTTTTCATATTTAATTAAGTAGCATGAATGTAACTTACAAAAAAAAATGTTGAAATATTAGGAATATTTTTTTTTACCTTGAGTATTGATCCATGTGGCTCTACATAGTGATTTTCCTCAATGTGAGTGTGATGATGTGGAGGTGGAGGTGTCAGAGACTCCATGGAAATGCGCACTGATGGAGCCTGTTCTGGATTATCAATCAATACCTCAAACGACCTCATAAGATTATCCATATAGCCCTCTGTCTACATGTTATCATGAACATATTAATATAACTATAATCTAATATGAACTTATTAATATAAATAATGTATAATTTGATGATAAGAGTCAAATGTTTTTGTACATATGTACATCGCCTATGTCAAGTTGGATGTACATCACCCAAGTTTCATGGATGACATGACACCATCTATGTGCAGATGCCAAAAGCTAGTCATGAGGTAGAATCTTGAGCTCACTATCAACAACAAATGGAACTGACATGGCCGAAGGCAACGATGGTGATCTTCTCCCCTCCCCATGCAAGGTGACATGCAAACTTCCCAGTGTGGTCAACATGGTCTCCACAATGGTACCCTTGGTCTCAATGTCGAGTTGTGATAGGTCCTCTAGCTCAGTCGACAATAACACGCTCTAAGATGGTAGTGGCACCAATCTCAGAGGTGTTGGTACATGGGAAGGTTTCCTACAAGCCTTAGGACGATCATAGTTATGTCCCATGCTAGATACTTAAAACTGTGATGGGGTGCCGGTGTAATTTGGCCTCATATGGAACACAAACTCTATGTATATCTACGAGGAAAAGTATAGGGGTAACTCATCATGGTCGTGAAAAATTCCAATCTCTAATGAATTTCTAGTAAACATAAGGAGCCACATCGATGTTACTAAAATGTTTAAGTTTAAGTGGACCATAATGTCTAGCATGACCCACATGAATATCAAACAATTGCCCATGCACATCAATGTCCTTGGTGGCGACTTTCATCACCTCCCAATCACTTGTTCCTTGAACCTCCCACCTCTTAGTCCTTGGTATGGCATGTATGAGGACGTTCTATGGGCTCACCCTCTGGTAGACCTCCATCAACTTGTCGACACTCTCTGGCATCATAATCAAGCTACGTCTAGCTATTGAGGCAACAAGGAGTGTACCTAACTCTCGCGTAATCCAGATACACTGGTCCCTAATAAGCTAGAGTTTGATAATGGTCATGGTGTCATCCCATAGAGGGATTGATGATGCATTATAACGTTTAGCTTCACCTTGTTCAAACTTTGAAAGCCATAAACATAATTTAATATATATAACATGCAAAACATAATAGCATATGCATTAAATTCAAACACATAAATTGACGATAATTTAAAAAACAAAGACAATTTAAAGACATAAACACATAAATGTACCTCAGACAAGTGAATCTAGACTATGTGCAACATCATCAATAAAGACAGATACATTTCCTCTCACATTCCTGCTGGTGTCAAAGCAAGCATCTACCAGTGAAATGTGGCATCTAGCCAAGCTTCATGATCTTTGTCGAGCCCAACCATGTTTCAATGATCCCCTCACACTTTGATGGCCTACTCATGGGGGCAGCGATGTAGAAGGATTTGAATAAATTGAGTTGGAAGGGGATTGATTGTAAGATGCATAAAGTGTAAAAATTAAGAGTTGATTCAAATCATATAAAAAATATATAATCATGTAATACTAAGTATAATATAGAAAAATTGTAAATGAAAATGAAAACATGCAATGTTAGGTTGAGGAAACCATATTAAGAAGTGTCAATACTTAAAATTACATTTAGCCGACAAGGTTAATTAGTTTGGACATAAGGATGTTAAGTTTTTTCAATCTAATACTAAGCATAATATGTAAAATTTAAAGCTCAATGTGAAAACATGAAATCTTAGGTTGTGTGAAACCATATATGAAAATGTGAACATCTAAAATTATGTTCAATAAGAAACATTAATTACTTTGTGCGTAAATATGCACCTTTGACTATAATATAAAAACATTAGAAATTGAAATGAGAAAATTTAATGCTAAGTTTATGAAGGGATATAATAAAGAATTAACACTTCAAACTAAATTGAGCTAGTGAGGTAGGTTTGCTAGGCCATCATGATTTAAAATTAAGACTAGTATAGGGATATGTATAAAGGAATAGAGTTAAGGAATAGATGGAAAGACTAGTATAGGGGAATAGAAAAAATATAATTTTATTTTTAGTATGTAAGAGCCATCTAAATTTACATACCTATTATAGGTAAAACAATGGAAGGTGAACGATGACTAGTTAATGGGGTTATTTTTTCATATAGATATGCCAATACCAAAATAATCTAATATATGAGATAAAGGTAGCATGAATACAAAATATTCCTTTAGCTACCATGTGAATCAATTCATGAGGTTTTTTTGGCCTACCTTTAAATATGATGGCCATGATCAAAAAATTTCCGTGTATGTTCTTGTGCACTTGAACAATGAAATTCAAGAAATGAATTCTTGAGATTATCTACCATCTACTGTAATAATTGTAGTTAAAAGAATAGTAGAGGGGGTAACTAAAAGGGTTATTTTGATAGTATGATCATATTGATAATTGAGATATCATCACATCTTAGGTCATTGCTATAACCTCTTCTTTTATTTTCTGCAAAAAATAATTTCTCTTTGTAGATAAAACAAAAGTTACATGTTTCACATGGGGTTGATGCGATGGTGAAGGGAAAGTAGCGAACAGGATGGGGTTAGGGTTTCGACTGGAACCGACAGACAGCTCCATGCCTACGGTCGCCTGACTATGCTACTGCACTCTACGCCCTCCCATACTACAGCCCCGTTACCCTCACACCGCTCCCATTTGACGCCATTACGGTCACTCCTCCTTTCTTACCACTTGGATTTTTACCCTTACCCTCCTCCTCGACAAACCCCCACCTATTACCTAGTCACTACAGCGACAGGAGACCTTGGTTTCTGAAGGCAGCTGGCGTGGAAATATAGTGACGGTTATGGAGGACCTAGTAGACTACTCGGAAGACCCACTAGTGGGTACCTCCATCTGGACTTCTCCCCAGGTTAACCCGGCAAGCAGCTTCCATTATGGCTGCGAATTCACTGACACCGTTGCCTCACTTCCCTCGATCTCAGGGCCCTTGTGCTCGATGGCTACACTCTCAAGGGCCTCCCCCTCCATCCCTGAACTCACAGCCCAGCCATTATCGCCATTTACCCTAAATTTCGTGGATCAAACCCTAGAACCTAGTCTACACATCTCCTATGAGGGTATCTCATGTTTTCCTTCCTCCGTAGGCTCCCGCGTCCTCTCTACAATGACCATCAACAACCCTGCCACCTTTGAATTAGGGATGCCTGTGCTGGCCTTATCAGCCCCCCCTTTTGGCAATATCATAGAAATCCCACCCATCTCGAGGGTTTTCCCCTCTAATACCCCCTTGGGCGTCCCTGCACCTAAGACTAACCCTTCCTAAGAAACACATCATAACTCCATACTTGATGAAGGAACTCGGAAAGTGAAGAACCAAAGGGTCCTGCGACCAAAAGCTTTGGAGGTTTTCCTGAGTTTGGGCAAGGATTTCTAGTGGAGCGAGGTGATGGACATAGCCAAGCAAGTGTTGGTTTGAAGAGTCAAGGGCCGTTTTTACAGTGCTACCAGATTGAAGCAGTGGGCCACAAAGGTTTCGGGGCATCATCTAGCCGAACCATCAGTGGTTCAGACTTTTGTTAAAGGATGGTTAGCACTTTGTTTTTCCAGGGCATAGCATACCAACTTGGTACTTTCAAGGGTTTTGCATATTGAACAAGCCTCGGTGCTCCTTCAGAGATGGACACCACTTTTCGACCCAGAAAGAGAACAACTTGGCTCTAGCCCTCTCTAGGTTAGACTACCCAGCCTACCTCTTCAGTTCTAGTTAGAAGACATCTTTAGCCATATCGGGAACTCCCTAGGAACCTACCTAGAGTATTAAAAATACTACCTCTCGACAGGAAGAATGGTGTATGCAAGAATTTTGGTACACATTGACACCAATGATGGGCTTCAGGAATATATCATAATCCAATGGAGGAACTTCTCACAAAGGCAGAACCTGAACTACGAAGGGGTTCCATTCAGATGCAGGAGATGCCATAAGGTTGGGCATCTCTTCAAGGACTGCCCTCTCAACAAAAAAAAGGATAGGGGAGAAGCTGGGAGGACAATTCCCCCAAAGACAGATCAGGAATAGGGGGAGCAGCCCCACAACAAGGAAGATGGGATTCAAGGCAATCCACCTCAATTGGACATGTCTCTCTTGTAGGGGACCCCGAAGAAACACGGTAGGCCTCCACTTTGACCTCCCTCTCCTCCTCTCACCAGGGCAAGAGCGGCTACTGGGTCGGTGGTTTCTTCGGGTAAGCGACCAATCTCTCCTACTCCCTCTTGTAATCATGATTTTGATGGATTAAATGAATTTCCAGTTGATGTTTCTTTAAATGGAATCGTAAACCCTCCCTCACAATCCCCTCTGGTCGTCCCCTCTCCCACATCAAATCTCGCCTCCTCTGGAGCCATTCCAACACCCCCTTCCCCCTGACATCACTCCTATTCTTGTAGCTGGTCCTCCTTCCCCTCGGTACCGGACCCGATCCAAGGCTAAGCAGAAGATAATAACCCAAGATTATATCGGGCTTGATCTCTCTTTAACCCCCTTTCCTCCCAAGCTTCCATGGGGTCGACCCTCCTCCCTCTCAAAGGCTCAAATTTAGGCCAGAGGTGAAATTTCCTTGGGCAGGCAATCAACCATTCACGGGGAACTTAGAGCATTGAACCCCTCATCTAACCCCCCCTCATGAAGATTGCCTCCTTCAATTGCAGAGGGTTGGCTAGACCCAGAAAAAAAACTAGCCCTCCACAGACTGTTTCATACCTCTCCCATTGATATCATCCTTCTCCAAGAAACTCTGGGACCTGCTGACACCATTACTCACCTCCTCGAGGCCATGTTCCCTGGATGGAGATTCATAGGAATAGATGCTAATGGAAGATCAAGAGGCCTTGCCCTAAGATACAACAATCGCACCTCAAATCTCTTTAAATATTGGGGAGGTCTCGGGCACATAGGGGTGGACCTCTTCTCATTTGATTTGGGCTTGGAGATACAAGTAATTAATGTTTACAGACCTTGCCAACACAGGCCTGCCTTCTGGGACCATCTCCTCAGCTCAGAAGTTTTTCAAAATGATTATTTAATCATGGGAGGGGACTTAAACTTCTCCATTGGACACTCTGAGTCATGGGGGCATCATGCACAACAGGACCCCTTATCTACCTATTTCGAGAATCTGCTGGACTCCCACAATCTATTGGACATCCCCTCTGCCAAGCTCACACCTACCTGGAGGAACAATAGGGCCGACAAGGACTGTCTTGCTTGAAGACTTGATCGTTTCCTTATTAAGGAAGGACTTTTGACCTTGGGTCTTCTCCATAGACAATGGGTGGGATCGAGAGGGGTCTCTGATCACCTACCTATCTTCATGGAAATCAGTGGGGGACCTCGAAAGCCCAAGGGACCTTTCAAGTTCAACTTCTCTTGGCTAAATGACCCGACGTATAATATTATGATCAAGGAATACTGGAAGGTGCATACCCCAGGTGTTGGTGGGAACATAACAGAGGGTTTCACTCACAACCTCATGGAGCTGAAGAGACTATCAAAAGCCTGGGCCCAAAACAAGAGAATAAAATGTAGTCAATCTCTATTGAATGTAGAGAAGGAAATCGTTGAGATTGAAAAAGACCTGGCAGGGGCATACAAAGTGAACGATCAAAGAAATAGACTCACGGAGCTATATACCACCAGAAGGAAAATTCTTAAGGATCGTGAGGAAGTTTGGTGACTAAGAAGTAGGGAGACCTGGCTACTCGAGGGAGATGACAATACAAAGTTCTATCACAAGTTTGCAAATGGCAGGAAAGCCATCAATACCATCTGGCAACTCTCAAACGAGCAAGGCCACATTGTCAATACTTTCCCTCAGCTGGCTTCCTTAGCAAACTCACACTTTAAATAGACCTACAGGGCCCCCCCTGATGCTAATCTAGCTGAAATTATTCAAGTAGCTCAATTATTCCCTCGATTTGTGGATCAGGAGGCAGGCATGGAACTGACAAAGGAGATTACTATCGGGGAATTAGAAGCCACGATCAAATGGTTTAAGAAGGACAAGAGCCCAGGGCCGGATGACTGGGCGATCGAGTTTTACTTAGCATTCTTTGATACTTTGGGGGAGGACCTTTTGAAAGTCATTGAACACTCCAGAACTAGTGGAAAGATTCTTGAATCCTTCACCTCCACATTCATCACCCTCATTCCAAAATCCAACAACCCTTCCACCTTTGATGACTACAAACCTATATCTTTATGTAACTGCATCTATAAGATCGTGGCAAAGATTATTGCAAATTAGATGCGGCCCATACTATCCAAGTATATTTTGCCAGAGCAATTTGCCTTCCTACAAGATCAACAAATTCATGAAGTAGTGGGAACTGCCTAGGAGGTTCTACAGTCTCTGCACTCCAAGAAAATCAAAGGTAGACCTCTCAAAAGAATTTGATAGAGAAAACTAGTTATATATTAGAATTCTTAACCCATCTAGGATTCCCTTTTGATTTCATAAAATGGATCATGAGCTGCATCACTAACATACCTTTCAGTGTGTTGATCAATAGGGCAGCTTCCCCCTTTTTTTATTCTGAAAGAGGTCTCTGACAGGGGGTGCTCCCTATCCCCTTTATTTTTCATACTGATAATGGAAGATCTTAGCAGGCTGGTCAAAGAAGAATTCAAAAGAGGCAAACTAAAGGGAATAAAAATCACGGATGATTTCATTTTGACACATCTATTATTTGTGGATGATGTTCTTCTATTCCTCAATGGAAGCATTGGAGACTTAACAACCATGAAAAACACAATTGTATTATTCCAAACATCGATGGGTATGATTGTAAATTACAACAAGTCAACCCTCACAAAGGCTGGATGTTCCCCCCATGAAATCCATTATGCGTTGCAAAGATTCCAGTACACTCTTCTTAGGCTAGAGGATGGTCTCAGATATCTGGGCTACAAGCTGAAACCTCTGGGGTACAAGATTGCAGATTGGACCTGGCTAATCTCCAAAATGGAGAAAAGACTAAACATTTGGTACCACAAATACCTTTCTAGGGCAGACTCATGCTCATTAAAGCTATCTTGGAGGCCACCCCGACTTACTGGATGTCACTGGCTTGGATCCCCTAGGGTATTCTATCCAGAATTCAAGCTTTATGCTATAGATTCCTTTGGAAGGGAAAAAAAACAGGAAGAATATTCACATGGGTAAAGTGGGAGGCCCTAAATTTGCCCAAGAAATGGGGCAGATGGGGCATAAAGAAATTAAAATATTTCTCCTAAGCTATGGCAGCAAAACTAGGATGTCTTCTTCTTACAACAAACAACCTATGGACTAGGGTGTCCTGTTTAAAATATATTGCCCCCTCAAACCTAATGGATTGGACAAGTCAACCACATAGATTATAGTTAGGGGTCTCAATTATATGGAAGGTGGTAACAAAATCACTTAACATCATGAGGGATGACATTACATGGAAAATTCAGTTTGGAATGAAAGTAAGGATTGGTCAAGATCCTTGGATTGGATGCGGGAATTTACATAGGTTGCCAGAGGACCTCAGATCTTTCCTTAGGGACTACAACATTACACATATTGGTGATATAGCAGACGTTGAGCACTCCACCCCTTTTCAGCAAGCCTGGAAATCGACTCAGAGATTAAACATTCCCCATCAGTGGACTCAACAATGGAATACCTTCATCAAGGCCCTCATTGAGGCACATATTAGGATTGCTGAGGATGAAGATGAAGTCATCTGGGCACTTTCAAAAGCAGGAAGATACACACCTGTTGAGGGCCCATAAATCGGGTCAACAACAAGGGGGATACCCACCTGGTCCGGAACCTGGTTGGCAGTTCCTTGCCCGTTTGGAGTAGCGGGTCCGACTGGGGATAACGGGACCAATTTCCCAATGCAAGGGGGGTGTGTGTGTGTGTAGAGTTTGATTATGCTGATTCTAGAGGCATTTTAGAGCTAATTTGAATCTAACTTATAAACTGACTCTAAGCTACTGTGATCTAATGAAAACAACATATCTGATCTACGCTAACTCGGGGTATATCTTTTCCATTATGCGATCTAAAAAGATTTCATACAATAACTGGTAATAAAGATTATTCAGCTACCATAAGAATATAAACCATTTAAGATGAACCATTCTGTATAAGAAGTTAAGCAAAACAGTTGTGAGCAGCATATCGCATAATAAATTATTCATATGTCAAGCATGAATAAATGACTCCACCGTACAAAAGTGCCAAATGGTAACCACACATTTATACATTAACATATAAACAACATCAGCTGTATATCACTCTAAGCATATGAGCAGAAATCCATCAAGAGATAAAAGTACCATTTATGACTGATTTTTACTCACAAACTTCAAGCAATAACGATTTATCTCTACTTACTTCTAACGCCTACTAAGAGTACAGAAGTGCAACATCAGTAGCAGACATTAACATGCAAACATAAATAAATCTCGATCCTTCCATTCATCAAAACCTCCTCTGAGGGTGCAGAAGTGCATGTTCCGAGGACAAGTTTTTGACAAATTTCTGGACCCTTCTCCAATGCAATGAGAAGGGTTAAAATACTACTTCCTAATTCTAATAATAGTATTATTACAAAATTGAGGATTCGGTTTTCAAACGACCGTCCTTTTTCTAATCTAGCTAAAAGGAAAAAACAAAATTCTAAATGAAACTACTTGTGAACTTGGTCTTTGAAGTTGCAAGTGTCCAACATAGGCTTGAGAAGAGTCGGCTGGCTAATTTCTGTTCTGAGCTGGGCTGCGAAAACGGCATCTATGAGAGCTGGTGCTACCTTCTCAGCTGCGTTCGTGATGCACTTGACCGTCATCCATTGGCTGTGTGGTTTAACCAAGTACATCCAGTAACCTTCCCAATTCAGCCTAGCCAATGCTTGGATTGCTTTCCCTTTTGCCTGCGCCTTCTGCCTCCATTCTGTCTCCAGTTGCAACTTGTCTGGTAGGTACCCCGGGGTGGTTTCTGTAATCAAATTGGCCCTGTGTAAATTCTCATTTACACAGTTGATAAGAATGCTTGCCTGTGTCGCCGCTGTCTCTACTGCTTGCTCCGCCTGCGTGATTTGTTCGTCCCATTTATTAAAGAGCATCTCCTTATGATTTTCATTAATCTTGGGTGCCCCTGCTCTTTTCCCTTCCTCATCATCTTGCCAAGTCAGATATTCTGTCACCCTCTTGTCGCTCTGATCATAGTCGCTTTGCAATTCCACCACCTGACTGGTGATTTTGTCGCTTAGCTCACAAAAGTGCCTCCACTGTGATATTTTACATCCCAACTCTTCCTGTTGCTGCAGTAGTTGCTCGTTCAAGCCGATGGACTTTGAAATAAACTCTGCCAGCTTAGGCTCATCTTTGTGCATCTCTTGCACCGTTTGTAGTTGTTTTTCTTTTTCTTCAAGACTCCTTTGATAGCCTATCTGCATCTGTTGAAAGTCTTCCTGAACCTTTTCGAGCTGTCTGGAAGCTTCATTGTTCGCGTTGGCTTGTTGCAACTGTTGTTGTAGCATTTGTATATGATTTTCTTGTTCCTTTAAAAGTTGCTGAACTTCAGAGGCTTTGTCAATAGTTGCAGAAGCATATGATCCTGCAATCTGAGACAGCTTCGTAAGATTTTCTGTTGGATTATTGTTTGGGTCTTTCCACAAGACGTCCAAATGTTCAGCGTCTTGAGAGAGTGTATTTTCGAGCTTTCTCTTCTTTCTCTCTCTCCTCACAACTGCTTTGTGTTGGGGACTGTAGAACACATCCAGTGGGGGAATTTCTTCCACGTTAAGTAGAAGCTCTGAGGATGGAGCGATGGGGAGGTTTTCTGCTTCTGCGGCACCGCTGACTAAGGTCGAAGCGACCTCTTGCATCACCTGTGTATTGCTCACAGGCGTCTTTGGGACTTGCCCTTCAAGGTTGATTAATTCATTGAAGGTCTCCCACCCTTTATCTAGCTCTGTTGTGACAAGAGGGGCTTCGATAACCGGAAGGGGGACATCTCTTGGTGGTGAGGCAATAACTTGTTGCTGAGACATTGTACTCGACTGAGCTGTGTCTTTGGTTGTTTCTTCGTTTTTTCTTTGTTCGTGACCATACTCTTTACGATGCTCAGATACTTCTTGGGCGGCGTTGGACTTAGATCTGGAAGTGCTGGAGTTTTCACTGAGGCTGATGCTCAGAGTTGGCTCTCTAGTAGGTATTCGCAGCCTTTCTAGTGGAATGCTGGCCAGCCTTCTATCTCTGTATAACGTGAATTTCTGGAAGTCACCTGAAGACAACCTCGACTGAGCTTCGTGCAAAATTTCTTTGAGCGAGCTCTTATTCTGAAAGAGATCATCAAACAGATCTTTCTGTCCAGAGAACACTCTTATCTTGACGTTCGTTGTGAATTCTTGGGCCACTTTATTTGGGTCGAATGGCCTCGCTGGGAACTTAAATAATTGAAGACACGTCACATTCTCCACCTCGCCAAAAGCGTGTCCTACATCGAACAAAGAGAAGGCCCCACAAGTGACGGGAAATTGAGGCCAAATGGCCTTCTTCTTGTCTTTTAAGTCTTTGGTTAGGCCGCCTTCAGAACAGGTTTGATAAGCGATCTCCCGGGCCAAAAGCTTATCAGGGACATATAAGGGTAGGACATGTGGAGGTACAGTGCTTCCAAAAACTCGAATGTAAGTAAACCATTCTTCCCCAAACCATCTTGCGACGTGGATGATGTCAATTTGGGCCTCGGGGGAGCACCTTGGGGGGTCCTTATCATATATCATTTTATATAGGGGCAAAATAACCCCATGGCAAATCTGGTAAAAATGAGGGGCAAACTGGGAATCCCATAAGATCTTATGATAAACATGGATGGGCAATGGGTCTTGGGTAGTCCATTTCCATCCCATAGTAGGAAAATTAGATACAAGACAAATAGAATCCATAATATAGGCAGACAGATAAAAAGGAGGATAGACCCTTTGAGAAAAGGATCTCTTAGACCGGTAATTGACAACGGCCATGTATAGAGTATCAGAAAGGATTTTGGCCCAATCTAGGATTTCGGCGTTAGTGGCAGCATCAATTAATGGCAGCCATTCATATGAAAACTTGTTGATATCGAGCATACCAAATAACCTACAGAGCATGGCTGCAGCAAAACAATATGGAGAGGTAAGGGAACCAGTGCTGTACATACTGTTTTTATCCTTTTTTAGCGGCTCGTCTCTTCTAGACCATTCTTTAGTGGTGTCTGATAGATCTGGATTCTCTACCGCGAATTTCTTAACAAATTCTGCATTATAGGTCGCTTGCGGTTCAGGAAGATGATACATAAGCTTCAGATCTTGGGCAGCAAACGATCCCACGAGCCCATGTCCATGAACTTTGAATTGTCTGCCCTTTAATTCTGCATCATCCAATATCCACTTGATCATATCTGTGTATGGTATAATTTTGGGTCTTGTCGCTATTCTGTGAAGGAATGAACATGCTAGGTCTTCCAAGGACGCCTCAGAAGAGTGTGGTGCGCCTGCGACAGCAGTCACCTTCACTATTCTAGGTTTCTCCTCTTCTAACAGCCTGTACATGCCTTCCCATGTTGAGATCCCTGCGTCTCTGTTACAGGCTGTATCTGTGTACAGGGGCGCCATCTCCTTGGTCTTCTCTCTTGCTTCGGAGCTTTGAGCTTTGTTCTTCTTTCCCATTTTGCTTTGCGTTTCTGTCTGAGTCGTCTTCGCACTTTGTTCCTGCAGATTACGAGTGAAATGGAAATGACTGATCCAGAAAGGTGATGGGAGAGTTTTAAATGCAAGAGATAAATCAAATATGCCACCTTACGTGAAGCAAATCTCTAACAAGGCACGCGTCTTTAATCCATTTAATAACTGACAACTAATTCAATTACTATCATTAAAAGCGCATGATCTCAGGTCAGGTTATAGTAAGTGGCTTTTCTTTGAATGGCGCGCCCGAAGGATTCGTACTAAGGTGATTTATGATTTGCTGACGTACCCTCGCATGTCACGCAATCGCAAATCGCATGATCACAAATCACATGGATGTGGTATCGCAGCGATCGCGATATCGCAGATCGCAGGAATTTGATGTTCACCATATCTTGCCTGGCTCATTTCTGCGATATGCGATCTAGCGATCGGTGTTATCGCAGATCGGCGAATCTTTAAGTTTTTCTTTATGAGCGTTACCAATTTGCGATGCGATGTCATTATTAACACGAGGATCTTGCGCATAAAAAAAAGGGAAATGAAGGTGTTTCCTATCCTTTTGCAACGCGACCTTAAAGGTTTTCTCTTTTAACATAGACCCAGGCCTTAAAATATCCAAGAGGCTTTTTCCAAGCGTATGATTGTGACTTCAAAAAGAAACTCTTGCTTTCTCTAAAAATTAACTAAGGGTCCCCATTCATTCAGTATCATGGTTGATACTTAATTGAATAAGGGGGGGTGTTGCTGGCTACAACAATTGGCGATTCACTTGGGAGAACCAGTTATCTCTGCTTTTATATTGACGCTTTGAAACTCCTAAAAAAAAATTTCTTAAAGAAAAACTTGAACTTTATTATAAAAAGATAAAGCAAATGATACTTCAAACTGTCAATGATGTTTCGTTTCAACCTCTTTCTATTTCAATTACTTGCATCTTCAGCTTGTGCTTTGCATTTAAATCAGTCATTACTTGGTCTTGTAAAACATAAAATAAAGTCTTCTCTATGTATCAACTCTTTTTTTTAAATATGCTCCTTTGTCGCAGGTAGAGCCTCTGCTGCCAGCAGGCGTCCATAGCCTCGACAGGGTTACCTATTACCCAGCAATGATCCTTTATCCTGCTTAAGGTTATTTACAACTTTTTCAGAGAAAATCCTTTTTTGACACTTTTTTCTTTTTATTCTCTAAAGAACAATGTCTTGGTTTGGTGGCCAAATTATGACACAGTCATTCACTTGATTTACACTTTTTCTGAACAAGCTGGCTCGTGATGAGACCCCTTGCCTTTTGATTGCAACAATCTTGAGTCATTGCCCTGTTTTGGTAGACAGTTTTGGCAAAGTCAGCAAGTTATAATATCTGTGATCATGATAAGCCGGCTCGTGATGAGACCTCTCATTCTTTGAGATATAGTGTCTTTTTAGATTATTCCTCTGAATGTTGCGTTCTCCTTTAGCAGGGAGGAAGTCAAATTTTCTTTCCTTAAGAAAGTTCTGGACGACAATGATAGGGCTGTTTTTGGTAATGGCTGCTTTCACAGAGAATTTTTATTTTAATATTGATACCTTTCATTGCTGACCTAAAAACAAATTTTCCACTGAGATAGCTTTCTTTAAAGTTTTTTGCAGTTGAAACTATCATCATATCTGAGTTAAAGTTCTATTGATAATAAAGATCAAATTCCTAAAAGATTTGCTGTTCATAGAAGCAGAAGTTTCAAAAATTTTCAATAGAGAAAAAAGGTGCCTTCAGTAAATGCCAAATGCCGTTAACCAAAGCAAACATTATTATGAGAGGCAAACATTCCCTAGGGTTATGTAGAGAATATGAATAACTTTGCCTATCGATTTATTAAAAGCAAACCTAATAACCTAGCTAAATTACTCCTACTCCTATTCTAACTATATACAGGAAATAACTATGTGAAATGATATTTCCAATGGAACCATCTATTCATTTTTATTCCTAGCCGCATGAATCTTCCAAGCATCAGTAAAAAGAACTGAATTTCCCTTGGATCGTAATTATTGGCTATGGAATAAGAACATATAACCTCAATTGGAATTCTATCTGATTTTCCTTTCTCATGAGAAGTTCTTTCCAACTGGGTACCTATTGGATCATAAAAATTAGGATGAATTTCCGTTATGAATTGATGATCTCGCAATAGGAAAGATAACAAGTCAAATTGTGAAGATGGTTTTTTAGTTTCAATGGCTTGTAACCTGTTGTTTGTTAACGCTGAGTTTTTAGCGATTTCGTTTGAAATGAAAGTTCTCATATATAAATCGCTAAAACATAATCTATCAAAAGTTTGAAAATTTAAAAAGAAATCCGATTTTGTACAAAATGAGTGCAAGTGAGAAAGAAATGATTGGGTATTTACAGAAATAGTGTTACAGCACAACTGGGATTTACTTGTAACATCTTGCTCCTCACAAGAACTGGCCAGGTTTTGTGAATCGGGGACTAAGTTATGATTACAAACAGGGATGGAGCTCTCTTCATGATATGAATCATAGATCGGGGTATTGCCTGGGATAGTAAAATCATTCAAGTGATTTTCTACTTTGTGATGAGGGTCGACCGATATGATTTCTGATTTAAGATGTCCCTTATTATCTGACCCTAGTTGAGTTACTTGGGATAACTCAACAACATCATCATTGTCAAAGTAACTATCACAAAAGACTCTACAGATTTCCCTAGGTTCCTCCTTTTCATTATATGTTTTCAGACAAGGGAGGTCAGGCAACTCTTTTTTGTCATTGATCAAAAGCTGTGTTGAAGTGGTCTCTTTAACTTGAAAACCTAATGATGAGTCATTTAAATAACCCTCTGTGTTTTTTGAGACATTTTGAATATTAAGAGGGGAAAAATTGTCATCACTAAAAACATCGGGATAAAGAGAAAAATGTGAATCCGGAGTAATGCATTTAAAAACATCATGAAAAAAACTTTGTTCATCAGATTCATCATAAACATCGGGCTTTAGATCATACCTTTGTGCGCTGATACTTTTTGAAAGAGAAACAGTTGATTGATCTAACCTTGGCATCTGCATTTGTTGACTTGAAATGATATTGTCTGGATTTGTGCCAGAGTCATTTTCTGGTTCCAAGGTAATTTTCCTTTCAGCATCTTCGTCTCTATTTTCTGATATTAGAGCATGCATGACTCCCAGGCTTTGTAGATTTTCTTCATTATGAATGATTTGTGTATTTGACTTGAAATGTTCATTCACATTAGAAGAAAATGAAGCAAAGGTTGAACTCATTTCTGCCTGGTCAGACATAGGAGGTAGGAAATACTCATCGTAATCTGAAGATTCTTCGTCTGTGAGCTCATTCTCGAGATCATACTGTAGACATTTAAGATGAAATCGCATATTGAAATTCCTTACGGGTTCACCTGGTTTTCGTAGATAATCAATTTCATCATATACCTGGTCGTAGTCATAACAATCAAATTCCAAGATGAAAATCTTGACGAATTGGTCCCAGCTGTGAATTGATGCAACTGGGAGGGTTCTGCACCATTTTCTAGCTTCCGCTGTGAAGGTAAGAGTAAAAATCCTGCACAAAACGCCTTCATCAATTCTCTGAATATCAGAACTTGAAACTTTTTGTATGAACTGAAGGGTATGATTGAATGCAGAAGAGTTATTCTTACCGTCGAATTTTACCTGAGACAAAAGCCTTACCACATCTGGTGGAGTGTTGGAAGAGGTAGAAACATAGATGCAACTCCAAATAGGAATTCTATGAGTAGCCATCCTGTTTCAAGATTTATAATTTGGAAAACGTTCCAACAGACACTGTGCTCAGGCCCTCCTTCTAGCGCCAAATATGTTGAGGGCCCTGAAATCGGGTCAACAACAAGGGGGATACCCACCCGGTCCGGAACCTGGTTGGCGGCTCCTTGCCCGTTTGGAGTAGCGGGTCCGACTGGGGATAACGGGACCAGTTTCCCAATGCAAGGGGGGTGTGTGTGTGTGTAGAGTTTGATTATGCTGATTCTAGAGGCATTTTAGAGCTAATTTGAATCTAACTTATAAACTGACTCTAAGCTACTGTGATCTAATGAAAACAACATATCTGATCTACGCTAACCCGGGGTATATCTTTTCCATTATGCGATCTAAAAAGATTTCATACAATAACTGGTAATAAAGATTATTCAGCTACCATAAGAATATAAACCATTTAAGATGAACCATTCTGCATAAGAAGTTAAGCAAAACAGTTGTGAGCAGCATATCGCATAATAAATTATTCATATGTCAAGCATGAATAAATGACTCCACCGTACAAAAGTGCCAAATGGTAACCGCACATTTATACATTAACATATAAACAACATCAGTTGTATATCACTCTAAGCATATGAGCAGAAATCCATCAAGAGATAAAAGTACCATTTATGACTGATTTTTACTCACAAACTTCAAGAAATAACGATTTATCTCTACTTACTTCTAACGCCTACTAAGAGTACAGAAGTGCAACATCAGTAGCAGACATTAACATGCAAACATAAATAAATCTCGATCCTTCCATTCATCAAAACCTCCTCTGAGGGTGCAGAAGTGCATGTTCCGAGGACAAGTTTTTGACAAATTTCTGGATCCTTCTCCAATGCAATGAGAAGGGTTAAAATACTACTTCCTAATTCTAATAATAGTATTATTACAAAATTGAGGATTCGGTTTTCAAACGACCGTCCTTTTTCTAATCTAGCTAAAAGGAAAAAACAACATTCTAAATGAAACTACTTGTGAACTTGGTCTTTGAAGTTGCAAGTGTCCAACATAGGCTTGAGAAGAGTCGGCTGGCTAATTTCTGTTCTGAGTTGGGCTGCGAAAACGGCATCTATGAGAGTTGGCGCTACCTTCTCGGCAGCGTTCGTGATGCACTTGACCGTCATCCATTGGCTGTGTGGTTTAACCAAGTACATCCAGTAACCTTCCCAATTCAGCCTAGCCAATGCTTGGATTGCTTTCCCTTTTGCCTGCGCCTTCTGCCTCCATTCTGTCTCCAGTTGCAACTTGTCTAGTAGGTACCCCGGGGTGGTTTCTGTAATCAAATTGGCCCTGTGTAAATTCTCATTTACACAGTCGATAAGAATGCTTGCCTGTGTCGCCGCTGTCTCTGCTGGTTGCTCCGCCTGTGTGATTTGTTTGTCCCATTTATTAAAGAGCAGCTCCTTATGATTTTCATTAATCTTGGGTGCCCCTGCTCTTTTCCCTTCCTCGTCATCTTGCCAAGTCAGATATTCTGTCACCCTCTTGTCGCTCTGATCATAGTCGCTTCGCAATTCCACCACCTGACTGGTGATTTTGTCGCTTAGCTCACAAAAGTGCCTCCACTGTGATATTTTACGTCCCAACTCTTCCTGTTGCTGCAGTAGTTGCTCGTTCAAGCCGGTGGACTCTGAAATAAACTTTGCCAGCTTAGGCTCATCTTTGTGCATCTCTTGCACCGTCTGTAGTTGTTTTTCTTTTTCTTCAAGACTCCTTTGATAGCCTATCTGCATCTGTTGAAAGTCTTCCTGAACCTTTTCGAGCTGTCTGGAAGCTTCATTGTTCGCATTGGCTTGTTGCAACTATTGTTGTAGCATTTGTATATGATTTTCTTGTTCCTTTAAAAGTTGCTGAACTTCAGAGGCTTTGTCAATAGTTGCAGAAGCATATGCTCCTGCAATCTGAGACACCTTCGTAAGATTTTCTGTCAGATTATTGTTTGGGTCTTTCCACAAGACGTCCAAATGTTCAGCGTCTTGAGACAGCGCATTTTCGAGCTTTCTCTTCTTTCTTTGTCTCCTCACAATTGCTTTGTGTTGGGGACTGTAGAACACATCCAGTGGGGGAATTTCTTCCACGTTAAGTAGAAGCTCTGAGGATGGAGCGATGGGGAGGTTTTTTTCTTCTGCGGCACCGCTGACTAAGGTCGAAGCGACCTCTTGCATCACCTGTGTATTGCTCACAGGCGTCTTTGGGACTTGCCCTTCAAGGTTGATTAATTCATTGAAGGTCTCCCACTCTTTATTTAGCTCTGTTGTGACAAGAGGGGCTTCAATAACCAGAGGGGGGACATCTCTTGGTGGTGAGGCAATAACTTGCTGCTGTGACATTGTACTCGACTGAGCTGTGTCTTTGGTTGTTTCTTCGTTTTTTCTTTGTTCGTGACCAGACTCTTTAGGATGCTCAGATACTTCTTGGGCGGCGTTGGACTTAGATCTGGAAGTGCTGGAGTTTTCACTAAGGTTGATGCTCGGAGTTGGCTCTCTAGTAGGTATTCGCAGCCTTTCTAGTGGAATGCTAGCCAGCCTTCTATCTCTGTATAACGTGAATTTCTGGAAGTCACCTGAAGACAACCTCGACTGAGCTTCGTGCAAAATTTCTTTGAGCGAGATCTTATTCTGAAAGAGATCATCAAACAGATCTTTCTGTCCAGAGAACACTCTTATCTTGACGTTCATTGTGAATTCTTGGGCCACTTTATTTGGGTCGAATGGCCTCGCTGGGAACTTAAATAATTGAAGACACGTCACATTCTCAACCTCGCCAAAAGTGTGTCCCACATCGAACAAAGAGAAGGCCCCACAAGTGACGGGAAATTGAGGCCAAATGGCCTTGTTCTTGTCTTTTAAGTCTTTGGTTAGGCTGCCTTCAGAATAGGTTTGATAAGCGATCTCTCGGGCCAAAAGCTTATCAGGGACATATAAGGGTAGGACATGTGGAGGTACAGTGCTTCCAAAAACTCGAATGTAAGTAAACCATTCTTCCCCAAACCATCTTGCGACGTGGATGATGTCAATTTGGGCCTCAGGGGAGCACTTTGGGGGGTCCTTATCATATATCATTTTATATAGGGGCAAAATAACCCCATGGGAAATCTGGTAAAAATGAGGGGCAAACTGGGAATCCCATAAGATCTTATGATAAACATGGATGGGCAATGGGTCTTGGGTGGTCCATTTCCATCCCATAGTAGGAAAATTAGATACAAGACAAATAGAATCCATAATATAGGCAGACAGATAAAAAGGAGGATAGACCCTTTGAGAAAAGGATCTCTTAGACCGGCAATTGACAACGGCCGTGTATAGAGTATCAGAAAGGATTTTGGCCCAATCTAGGATTTCGGCGTTAGTGGCAGCATCAATTAATGGCAGCCATTCAAATGAAAACTTGTTGATATCGGGCATACCAAATAACCTACAGAGCATGGCTGCAACAAAACAATATGGAGAGGTAAGGGAACCAGTGCTGTACATACCATTTTTATCCTTTTTTAGCGGCTCGTCTCTTCTAGACCATTCTTTAGTGGTGTCTGATAGATCTGGATTCTCTACCGCGAATTTCTTAACAAATTCTGCATTATAGGTCGCTTGCGGTTCAGGAAGATGATACATAAGCTTCAGATCTTGGGTAGCAAACGATCCCACGAGCCCATGTCCATGAACTTTGAATTGTCTGCCCTTTAATTCTGCATCATCCAATATCCACTTGATCATATCTGTGTATGGTAGAATTTTGGGTCTTGCCGCTATTCTGTGAAGGAATGAACATGCTAGGTCTTCCAAGGACGCCTCAGAAGAGCGTGGTGCGCCTGCGACAGCAGTCACCTTCACTATTCTAGGTTTCTCCTCTTCTAACAGCCTGTAGATGCCTTCCCATGTTGAGATCCCTGCGTCTCTGTTACAGGCTGTATATGTGTACAGGGGCGCCATCTCCTTGGTCTTCTCTCTTGCTTCGGAGCTTTGAGCTTTGTTCTTCTTTCCCATTTTGCTTTGCGTTTCTGTCTGAGTCGTCTTCGCACTTTGTTCCTGCAGATTACGAGTGAAATGGAAATGACTGATCCAGAAAGGTGATTGGAGAGTTTTAAATGCAAGAGATAAATCAAATATGCCACCTTACGTGAAGCAAATCTCTAACAAGGCACACGTCTTTAATCCATTTAATAACTGACAACTAATTCAATTACTATCATTAAAAGTGCATGATCTCAGGTCAGGTTATATTAAGTGGCTTTTCTTTGAATGGCGCGCCCGAAGGATTCGTACTAAGGTGATTTATGATTTGCTGACGTACCCTCGCATGTCGCGCAATCGCAAATCGCATGATCGCAAATCACATGGATGTGGTATCGCAGCGATCGCAATATCGCAGATCGCAGGAATTTGATGTTCACCATATCTTGCCTGGCTCATTTCTGCGATATGCGATCTAGCGATCGGCGTTATCACAGATCGGGGAATCTTTAAGTTTTTCTTTATGAGCGTTACCAATTTGCGATGCGATGTCATTATTAACACGAGGATCTTGCGCATAAAAAAAAGGGAAATGAAGGTGTTTCCTATCCTTTTGCAACGCGACCTTAAAGGTTTTCTCTTTTAACATAGACTCAGGCCTTAAAATATCCAAGAGGCTTTTTTTCCAAGCGTATGATTATGACTTCAAAAAGAAACTCTTGCTTTCTCTAAAAATTAACTAAGGGTCCCCATTCTTTCAGTATCATGGTTGATACTTAATTGAATAAGGGGGGGGTGTTGCTGGCTACAACAACACCAAAGGAGTGATATCTAGTACTGGCTGAGGATCGTCACCCACAAGTCCTCGAATCATGGTGGAAGCATCTATGGAAGCTAAAATCCCCCCCTAGGAGCAGACTTCTCATGTGGACCATTCTAAAAAACAAAACCCCCATCAGAGATAACCTACTTAAGCGAGCTCATCATGGCCCCTTCTGGTGTCACCTATGTAAATGCAACAATGAATCTTCCACTCATCTTTTTATTGAATGTCTGGCTACTCGAGAGCTTTAGCATTCGATCTCAATAGTTATTTCTTTCCTGACAAGGTGGCATGGCGCTTCTATAAAGGAAGCTTGGTCAAATTGGTGGACAAGTGCCTACCGACAAAAGCTCAGAAATCTTCCTTTACTTATACGCTGGGAAATGTGGATAGCCCGTAACAACCTCATCTTCCAAAACTCCCTGCTGCACCCACCCTTCATTACTTCTTGTATCATCTCTGACTATTCCATCATACTTGATGATGAGGAAAAATCCCGAACTAGAACCATCATTCCTGAATCCATAGATCATTCAAGGCCATGGGCTTACTTTGACGGGTTTGCCTAGGATGATGGATGCGGGGGAGGGGCCATACTTAACCTCTCTTTTTTTCATTCCCTCCATATAGAGATGGGGTAAGGGGGAGGTACTAATAATTTTGCAGAGTTATCATCTACAAAATTCCTCATCCAACATGCTCTGAAAATCCAATGCCGAGACCTTCAACTCTTTGGTGACTCTAAAATTGTTTGTGATTGGATAAACAAAAAATCTAGATGCTCATCATACACTCTGTTACACATTATGGAAGAAGCCCATCGTCTTATTACTGCTTTTGACTCATTTACATGTCATCACATTTTCAGGGAGCGAAATGAAGATGCTAACAGAGTATCCAAAGAAGTTGCACACAGACCATCCGGCGCTTCTATGATCCAAGAACACATAGAGGGAAATTTCTACCAATACTACCACCGGCTCTTCATGGAAATAGATGCTACAGCAAGCTCACAGGGAGCTTAGATCATGGATTTTTTGTTTACCACCTGTAAATATCCATATGTTTTATTTATTTTTCAGTTTTCAGCAAGAACTATGGACAGATTATATAATTACCAGCCTTACTATGCTACTCTTTTTTTGACAAAAACAATATGATGATCATTTCAGAAAAAGATGCCTCCCTATGTGGATGAAAGGCATCAAATATTTGGATTTCTTTTCGAAACTGACAGGCACTGCCTCTTACAGCATATGCTTATGCATTTACAACATGTAATTTTTATATATCATTGAAAATTACACTTTTTCCAAAGGGAAAAAAAAAATTCCCTAGGACTCATAAAAATGAGAGTAAAGAAGTTTCTCTTCAAGTTGTAAAATTTTCGCTAAAAAATTTATATCAAGAAAAAGATTATAAACTTCCTTCATAGACCTTTAGAACTGAAGAAAAGTTAATACCTATAATACATATTATTGGACGCCCTATTTGCTAATGGTTTTGGGTACGGAATATGAATAATCAATGGAGTTCAAGAGGCAACTTGGGATATGAAAACCAATAGTCATGCACATTGTATAAATGTATATCATTATTAATAGTAAAAACATTTAACATTTATCTTATTTATTGTTTATTATTTTTGTGTTTCTTAACATGGTATCACAGGAAACATATTCTTACCCTGCTCAAGTAGGAGCCAATGGTTTTGTGACCTCTTTATGAGTGTTTTTTCTACCACTTAGAGCTGCAACTATGAACCTCCTCTCTTTCTCAACTGCATTTAAGTTGGGTTCTCTACCAATAGTCCCAAAAGAAAATAAATAAAAATTGAGGGTAACGAGGAACTGATTGACCTAATATTTCCATTCGGCATGAAGGTCTATCACCTTTCTGTGTACCTTTTCTGGTTCAATCTCAAATATGTTCCCACTCTACCATTTTGGGCATTCTCTGCACATGTCATGTCTATCGTTGTGTAGTTTTCAGTCGGGAAAGGTGTTTGGACTAGCATCTCACACTCATCAATCCATTGTGCACTATCCCTCATACTTGTTAGTAGATTAATTGAAACCCTATTACTCATGCTCTTCCACATACATATTTCTCCTTAGCTTAGCTTTGTGGCTTCGGAGTCCATATAAGAGGCTTTGTTTGACCACAATTCAAATCTAGTTGAAATGGTGTCAACAATGGGGTATTGAATGTCGTCACTACTATTTTGGATTAAACATTAGAGTGCGTTGAATAGTCATGTCCAAGCATTGAGGCTTTCTATCTAAGTTATTGAATGTTTTGCATTGCATTTTTCCAACATGTGATATTATATGGCAGCGTACAATGTGTTAAAATATCTATATATGATTGGATCCATGGTATATATATGTGTTATGGGCATGTATATTATATATTCTATGTGTTGAAATTCTTTGTGCTACTACACCACTGGAAAACTTGTTTTGTTCAATTCTCGAGTTTCGTAAAAAAATTGGTAGAGGTAAAGACAAGCCAACCAAAGATTTCCTACACCAAGAAAGTATCAAGATTTTATAGGAAGATATACGGGCCTTGAAAAGAGAAAAGTTACTCAAGTTTTTTCTAAGGAAATATAAGATTGTATAATTGATATCCTTATATACTTTAGAGGTGTGTCTATGTCTCTTACCAAAATGGGGTTGTCAAAGGTGACTTGAATTTAGTATTAAAAACCATGGATTTTAACAGAATGGAATAATTTATTAATTCAGGTCTAAGCATGTACACTTGCTTACTCCAAATACATCACAATGTGTCTCATTATATAATTATGGGATCACTAGACTCGATGGACATAACAACATGGAAGATACAAATTCTCACTCAACTAGAACATAGTTACATTGGAAAACATTTATTTCTAGAACAACACCTTGTAACGCACATAGATCTAGATCATTTCCTGACAACCAAGAATACAACTCAACAAACCTATCACATTTCCAGACACTTCCATTTCTACATTATTCTAACAAACCCCCTTAACGAAGAAATTGATTTGTACAATACATCACAATTCCTGCTGGTCTAAGTCTCAGGTAGGCTTACAAATATGACTCAAATATTTCATCTTGACATTCTTTGCTTCGACATATTGATAAAATTTCTTCTTGGACTCGCTGCTCCAAACTCTGACGCTTTCAATCTGTTTAATCTTCTTCCTACTCTAGATCATAAACTATGGATAATTCTTCTTATTGTAATTAGGATGATGCTAATCCATTTCAACTCCTTTTTCAACGAGTTCATTTTCATCATCAATAGTTTCTTGTTCATTGGACAACTCCTACATCAATCCATAATAATGTTTAATCTCTTCAAGGCTCCTATACATGAAAATTTCATTAACTTCTTCATTTTCTACATCATCCATGTTGTCTTCAACATTCATTGTTGCAACTTCTATGGATACTTCATCAAAACATGGTGTTTCAAGCCATGCTTCCAGGAACCTTAATTCTTCTCCAAATTTGGTTAGCTCTTCCTAGTTGCTGCTAATATTTGCACAATGAGAAACATTAATGAGATCATCATAATTTGTGTTCTTTTCAACTTTGTCTTCTTCTGCCAAATATTTGTGCTCATTTTCATCTGGCTCATCCAATTTATATTGAACCCATGTTACTGTTCTATTGAGAAATTCATCTATGAGCTTCTTTTCCTGCAACATTTGGAACCAACTTTCTCTTGAAAGTTGTTCATTATCATATTTCACTTTAAGTTCTTCAATTCCTTCACTCTCTGTTCCTGTAACCTTCTCTTTAGATTCTTCTGATGACTCCTTAGACATCTTTCTCCCCCTCACAACATATTTCATCTCTAGGATATCCCAAAATATTTTTGCATTATGTATGTCACCATGTTCATGCAAAAGACTACATAAGATATTATCGTCCAGTGCTGATATAATAAGAAATAATGCTACTGCTCCTCTACTCATATCTTGAGAATTTATAGAATTTTCTTGAACAAATTCCAATAAATCTACCAAACCAAGGAGTCACTCCATTTTAATTGCCCAAAGATTAAAAATTTCACCTGAGAAGGATGGCGAAACTAGCATTAATTTCTTCAATATTGCACCGTTTTATTCATATTCTTCAGGTTTATTCATGTCTTCATTAGGCATTGGTTCTAAGACTAGAAAAATTCCATATTCTTGTGTAGCTTCTATTGTTTGATTCTTTCTTCTCAATCGCCTCTATTCTCTCCGAAACTACTTAATTCTCATTTTCTGACACATGACTGATATGGATGCTCCTTTTCACTTTTACACTTTATTTTCAAACAATCATCTACCAATTCATGGGAAACTCACCAATCAATTATTTCCTCAACATAAAAAGCTCCTGCAGATTTACAGTATTTCCTCACACTTCCACAACTCTAATTTACAAAATATTAAAAGATCATACACATAAATTTTACCACATCTTGATCCAGGTGGATATTGTTGGCCACCCGCCTATTCCACATGGACCCCCACCATTGTTTCATTCAGCTTTTCAGTTTCCTTATTTGTAGCACAATTTACTATTTTTCACAATTTTATCACATTTATTTTATAAGTTGGTATTGTGTATGGTTTGATTGTTTTTAAAAATTAGCTAGATCCCAGTGTAAATTTTCATAATTGTGGAAATTGAATATATTATTATTTTTATTTTTATGCAATTTTAATGTCACTAAGTCAAACATCAAATTAGTGTATGAAACCCTTTGTTTATAAGATAAGAGACCCATCTTCACTTAACAATTTGACTATTAAATTTATAAAAACATACATACTTCAAAATTCAATTTAAAAAAAAAAATATCAAATTACATTTCAAATATATTAAATTAAATTACCTTAAAATATCTAATTCTAAATAAAAGTTTAATTAATAAAAGTATATGCATGATAAGAAAAGATAACATGGATCACTTTCTTCGAATTAAAAATAAATTTAATGTTATTGTTTTCAACACATGAAAAACGATTGATAATTATAAACATATCACCGTATTATTTAAATTAAATTTTAAAAATATATATTTGTATTTCAAATATGCTAAATTAAATTTCCTTTACAAATCAAGTTCTAATTAAAAAATTAATTAAGAAATATATGTGTTATACTTGTTATATATAGAATAAGACCAATAATATGGATTAGATTCTTTAAATTAAGGAAGAAATTTAATATTGTTGTTTTCAGCAATGAAAAAAATGGATAATAATAAACATACATATATTTAATAATATCATTTAAATTATAATTAAAATAATATTTTAGAAATAAAATTATTAAAATAATTGAGAAAAATAAAAAATAAAAATTGTTTATTTAGATGTTATTTTGCTTTACAATTTTCACTTTGCCTTTTAACCTAGTGTTACTACTAAACTAGATGAAGTATATAAGCTTAGTTGGATTAAAGAATTGACACAAAATTTACTAATTGAAAACCTCTATTTCATTACTGGTCAAAAACAACGTCTAAATGTTCAAATTCTAATTAATTATCTTTGTTTAAAAAATAAACAATATAGAGATAAATGAATTAAGTTTAATTATATATGAATCTACTAACTTTACTAGATTCCAAATGAAAGGTGTGTGGGATGGGGTCACATTAAATCTGAGTTGGGTGCTCTTGGTCTTGTGGCTCAATGGTTAGGGCCCGTGATGATGTGCCCCCATTGGGATCACCTCCGTAACATGCATTCCAATTTTGCACCCATATCATTGCGGCCTAGACATGACGATGCATCTTGGCTTGCATACACAATGGAAAATAAAATTTATAATTAGTCTATGAATTAATTAACATGTATGTAACTTAGAAAAAACAGTGTTCAAATATTAGGAATATATTTTTTTTGCCTTGAGTGTTGGTCCATGTGGCTCTACATAGTGATTTTCCTCAATGTGAGTGTGATGATGTGGAGGTGGAGGTGTCAGAGACTCCATGGAAATGTGCACTGATGGAGCTTTTTCTGGATTACCAATCGATACCCTAGATGACCTCATAAGCTTATCCATATAGCCCTATGTCTACACATTATCATGAAGATATTAATATAACTATAATCTAATATGACATTATTAATATAAATAATGTATAATTTGATGATAGGAGTCGAAAATTTTGTAGATATGTACATCACCTATGCCATGTTGGATGTACATCCTCCAAATTTCATGGATGGAATCACAACATCTACGTGCATATGCCAAAAGCTAGTCACGAGGTAGAATCTTGAGCTCACTATCAACAACAAATGGAACTGGCATGGTAGAAGGCAACAATGGTGATCTTTTCCTCTCCCCATGAAATGTGACACGCGAACTTCCCAATGTGGTCAACATGGTCTCCACAATGGTACTCTTGGTCTCATCGTCGAGCTGTGACAGGTCTTCTAGCTCAGTCGACAATGCCACACTCTAAGATGGTAGTGGCACCAACCTTGGAGGTGGTGGTACATGGGAATGTTCCCTACAAGCCTTGGGACGATCATAGTTATGTCCCATGCTATATCCTTAAAAATGTGATGGGGTGATGGTGTAATTTGGCCTCATATGGAACACAAACTCTATGTATATCTACCAAGAAAAGTATATGGGGAACTCATCATGGTCGGAAAAAATTCCAAGCTCTAATTAATTTCTAGTAAACATAAGGAGCCACATCGATATCACTAAAATGTTTAAGTTTAAGTGGACCATAATGTCTAGCATGACCCACAAGGATCTTAAAAAACTCCCCATGCACATCAATGTCCTTGGTGGTGGCTTTCACCACCTCCCAATCATTTGTTCCTCTAACATACCACCTCCTAGTCCTTGTTATGGCATATAGGAGGATGTTCTATGGGCTTACCCTCTCGTAGGCCTCCATCAACTTATTAACACTCTCTGGCATCAGAATCAAGCTACGTCTAGCTAACGAGGCAACAGGGAGTGTACCTAACTCTTGTGTAATCCAGACACACTAGGCCCTAATAACCTAGAGTGTGATAATGGTCATGGTGTCATACCACAGAGGGATCGAAGATTCACTATAACGTTTAGCTTCACCTTGTTCAAACTTTGAAATCCATAAACATAATTTAACACATATAACATGGTAAAGATAATAACATATGCATTAAATTCAAACACATAAATTGAATATAATTTTAAAAATAAAGAAAATTTAAAGACATAAACACATGAATGTACCTCAGACAAGTGAAGTTAGACTGTGTGCAACATCACCAACAAAGACTGATACATTTCCTCTCAAATTCCCATTGGTAAGAAAGTGAGCATCTACTAGTGAAATGTGGCATGTGGCCGAGCTACATGATCTTTGTCGAGCCCAACCATGTTTCACTGATCCCGTCACACTTTGATGGCCTACTCATGGGGGTAGCAATGTAGAAGGCTTTGAATAAATAAATTTGGAAGGGGATTGATTGTAATATGCATAAAGTGTAAAAATTAAGAGTTCATTCAAATCAAATAAAAAATATATAATCATGTAATACTAAGTATAATATAGAAAAATTGTAAATGAAAATGAAAACACATAATGTTAGGTTGAGGAAACCATATCAGGAAGTGTCAATACTGAATACTACATTTAGCTGACAAGGTTAATTAGTTTGGACATAAGGATGTTAAGTTTTTTTAATCTAATGCTAAGTATAATATGTAAAATTTAAAGCTCGATGTGAAAACATGAAATCTTAGGTTGTGTGAAGCCATATATGAAAACGTGAACATCTAAAATTATGTTCAATAAGAAAGGTTAATTACTTTGTGCGTAAATATCCACCTTTGACTATAATGTGCAAATATTAGAAATGGAAATGAGAAAATTTAATGCTAAGTTGATGAAGGGATATAATAAATAATTAACACTTCAAACTAAATTGAGCTAGTGAGGTAGGTTTGCTAGGCCACCATGATTTAAAATTAAGACTAGTATAGGGATATGTATAAAGGAATAGAGTTAAGGAATAGATGGAAAGACTACTATAGAGCAATAGAAACAATATAATTTTATTTTTAGTATGTAGGAGCCATCTTAATTTACACACCTAATATAGATAAATCACTGGAAGGTGAAGGATGACTAGTTAATGGGGTTATTTTTTCATATAGATATGCCAGTACCAAATTATCTAGTATATGAGATAAAGGTAGCATGAATACAAGAAATTCCTTCAGCTACCATATGAATCGATTCATGAGGCTTTTTTGGCCTACCTTTAAATATGATGGCCATTATAAATAAAATTCCATGTATGTTCTTGTGCACTCAATCAGTGAAATTGAGGAAATGAATTCTTGAGATTATCTACCATCTACTGTAATAATTGTAGTTATAAGAATAGTAGAGGGGTTAACTAAAAGGGTTATTTTGATAGTATGATGATATTTATGATTGAGATGTGATAAAGTCTTAGGTCATTGTTATAACATCTTCTTTTCTTTTCCAAAAAAAATAATTTTTATTTGTAGATAAAATAAAAATTACATGTTTCACATGCATAAAGAACCTAATAAAAGGTTTTACCCCTAGTCATACTTGTCACAAAATTTCTTAAAAATAAAAATATAACATATATTTTTGCCCTAGGACTCATAAAAATGAGAGTAAAGAGGTTTATCTTCAAATTTTAAAATTTTCACTAAAAAAATAATATCAATAAAAATATTATAAACTTCCTTCATAGACCTTTAGAATTGAAAAAAAATTAATCCCTATAATACATATTGTTGGAGACCTAAATTGCTAAGCATTTTGGGTATGGAATATGAATAGTCAATGGAGTCCAAGAGAGAACTTGGTATATGAAAACCAAGGGTCATGCACATTGTATAAATGTGTATCATTATTAATAGTAAAAACATTTAACATTTATCTTATCTATTGTTTATTATTTTTGTGTTGCTTAACTTGGTATCATAGGAAACCTATTATTACCCTACTCAAGTGGGAGCCAATGGGTATGTGACCTCTCTATGAGTGTTTTTTCTACAACATAGATCTGCAACTATGAACCTCCTCTCTTTCTTAGCTAGATTTAAGTTGGGTTCTCTACCAACAGTCCCAAAAGAAAATAAATAGAAAATGATGGTAATGAGGAACTGATTGACCTAATGTTTTCATTCGGCATGAAGGTCTATCACCTTTTTGTGTACCTTTTCTTGCTCAATCTCAAATATATGCCCACTCTACCATTTTGGTCATTCTCTACACGTGTCACGACTATCGTTGTGTAGTTTTTAGTTTGGAAAGATGTTTTGACTGGCATATCACACTCGTCACTCCACTGTGCACTCTCCCTCATACTTGTTAGTAGATTAATTGAAACCCTATTACTCATGCTCCTCCCCATACATATTTCTCCTTAGCTTATATTTGTAGCTTTGGATTCCATATAAGAGGCTTTGTTTGACCACAATTCAAATCTAGTTGAAATGGTGTCAAGAATGGGATATTGAATGTTGTCACCACTATTTTGCATTAAACATTAGAGTGTGTTCAATAGTCCCGCCCAAGCGTTGAATCTTTATATTTGAGTTATTGAACGTTGTGCATTGAGTTTTTCCAACATGTGATATTATATGGCAGCGTATGGTGTGTTGAAAACAATTCATTGTGTGAATATCCTAGCATATGCATATTCATATGTGCGTTGGTTAGTTTCTCTGTTTGAAATATCTATATACGATTGGATCAATGGTATATATCTGTGTGTGATGGGCATGTATATTATATATTCTATGTGTTGAACTTCTTTGTGCTACTACATCACTAAGAAACTTGTTTTGTTCAATTCTCGAGTTTTGTAAAAAAATTGGTAGAGGTAAAGATAAGCCAAACAAACATTTCCTACACCAGGAAAGTATCAAGGTTTTATAGGAAGATATACAGTTCTTGAAAAGAGAAAAGTTCATAGAGTTTTTGTCTAAGGAAATATAAGATTATAGAATTGATATCCTTATATACTTTAGAGGTGTATCCATGTCTATTATCAAAATGAGGTTGTTGAAGGTGACTTGAATTTAGTACTAAAAAACCCAGAGTTTTACACAATGAAATAATTTATTAATTCAGGTCTAAGCTTCTACACTTGGTTACTCCAAATACATCACAATGTGTCCCATTATATAACTATGGGATCACTAGACTCGATGGACATAACAACATGGAAGATGAACACCCTAACTCAACTAAAACTCAGTTATATTGCAAAACATTTACTTCTAGAACAACACCTCGTAACTTGCACAGATCTAGGTCATTTCCTGACAACCAAGATGACAACTCAACAAACCTATCACATTTCTAGACTCTTCCATTTCTACATTATTCTAACAGCCCCCCTTAATGGAGAAATGGATTTGCTACAATACATCACAATGCCTGCTGGTATAAGTCTCATATAGGCTTACAAATATGACTCAAATATTTCATCTTGACTTTCTTTGCTTCAACATATTCATAAAATTTCTTCTTGGACTTGCTCCTTCAAACTCTAACACTTTCAACCTATTTAGTATTCTTCCTACTCCAGATCATAAACTATGGATATTACTTCTTATTGTAACTAGGATGATGCCAATCCATTTCAACTCCTTTTTTAACAAGTTCATTTTCATCATCAATAGTTTCTTGTTCATTGGACAACTCCCACATCAATCCATAATAATCTTTAATCTCTTCAAGACTCCAATACATGAAAATTTCATCAACTTCTTCATTTTATACATCATCCGTGTTGTCTTCAACATTCATTGTTGCAACTTCTATGGAGACTTCATCAAAACATGGTGTTTCAAGCCATGCTTCCAGGAACCTTAATTCTTCTTCAAATTTTGTTAGTTCTTCCTGGTTGCTGCTAATATCTTCACACTAAGAAACATCCATGAGATCATCATACTTTGAGTTCTTTTCAACTTTGTCTTCTCCTGCCAAATCTTTGTACTCAGTTTCATGTGGCTCATCCAATTTATCTTTAACTCGTTTTACTATTCTATTGAGAAATTCATCTATGAGCTACTTTTCCTGCAACATTTGGAATCAAATTTCTCTTGAAATTTGTTCATTATTATATTTCATTTTAAGTTCTCCAATTCCTTCACTCTATTTTCCTATAACCTTCTCTTTAGATTCTTCTGGTGACTCTTTAGAGATCTTGCTCCCCCTCACAACATACTTCATCTCTAGGATATCCCAGAATATTTTTGCATTATGTATTTCATCATATTCATGAAAAATAATGTTATCTTCCAGTGCTGATATAATAAGAAACAATGCTACTTCACCTCTACTCTTGTCTTGAGAATTTATAGAGTTTTCTTGAACAAATTCCTATAAATCCACTGAACCAAGGAGTCCCTCCATTTTAATTGCCAAATGCTTAAATGTTTTACCTAAGAAAGATGGAAAAAATAGCATTAATAGCTTCAATATTGCACTGATTTCTTCATATTCTTCAGGTTGATTCATGTCTTCATTACGCATTGGTTCAAAGGATGGAAACATTCCATATTCTTCTGCAGCTTCTATCATTTGATTCTTTCTTCTCAATCTCCTTTTTCCTCTCTAAAACTACTTAATTCTCCTTTGCCGCCCCATGACTGATATGCATGCTTCTTTTAAATTTTACAATTTCTTTGCCCACAATCAACTACCAATTCATGGGAAACTCGCCAATCAATTATTTCCTCAACATAAAAAGCCCCTACATATTTACTCTATTTCACCAAACTTCGACAAATCTGATTTACACAATATTGCGAGATCATACACATAAATTTTACCACATCTACAATATCCAAATGGTTTTGTTCCACCACACTTCCCTTTTGCTTCTCTTCACCCTTTTCTAACGAAATAAACCATTTTATTTTAATTTACCTCTTAGAAATACTTCCAAAACAAAACACTCGACACCTTTTATAACAATTTTTATAACTATCTTCACTTAAAAAAAACTGATATAAATACCTTTTTTGACCAATAAAGAAACAAAATAATTTCACCAAATTAATTCCTTATGTTTCCTTTAACCCACGCGCAATTTATTCTTCATAAAAAATAAAACTCTATTTTACTCCATAAAAAAATAACCTCCAATGTTTGGGTTGGCTTTGGCTCCATTAAAAATCAAATCATCCCTTTGAACTCAGGAAACACCATGGAAATAATAGTGGTGAATAAATATTCAGTGGTGGATAAATATTCACTTTCAAGTGAATTGTAAAGCGAGTCCTCCAATGAAAATGATGACATACTACAATTTTTCCTTTGGTTTGAAACCAATGACAAAGCCAATTCACTGATCCGATTCTTTCACACCCCCCCCAAAAAAAAATCTTTGGCTTGCGCTAACTTGAATAACCCTTCCACCTGAGGTATGTGGCTCTTCAATGATGGGACCAAACTTATGTTTTAATATTATTAGCAATAATACACCAACGCTTTAATCGAAAGTTGTATGATTAGCAAATAATCGGGGGTTAATACACTTGATTAAGCTTTAAAAAAAATTATTGTTCTGGATATTTGTTGGGTGGCATTTATGTCGGAATTCAATGATGGCTTGCTAGCTACACGCGCCTCGGTTACTATTTTCCCACTCTTGGTTGTTACCAAAACCCTTGTTTCTTTATCATTTGGTCATTTTTCATTTGCGTTTTCGCTGCGCTAAGGGTTTAGACTTGCAATGAGGGTTTGTACTGCGACTGTGTAGTGTTTGGTAGCTAGGTCCTGTGTGCGCCTAGCTATGAGTTCTTTTGTTTGGTGGCAAGATATCTTTGCCTGCACTTGTGGCTTCGTCGACTGGTTTCCTGGGCATGGTGTGGAAGGTTTCCTCGTCTGTATGGAAGGGTTACTGTTGTTTCCATTCGCTTGGTTATTATACTTTCCCCTATTCCATGGTTTCATTCTACTACAGTCTTTCTAGTTGTTAACTTATGGCTGATGGATGATTGTTCTACGTTCTACAGGTCACAGTCATGGTGGCCTCCTCAGCGTCGTGGCCCTAGCAAGGTAAGTTGTTCTTTCATGATATTGCTTACCCTCTTCGGTTTTCTCCGGCACTAACAATGTTCGCTCCTTGGTCTGTAGGGTTTCACTGATGACTGTGGCTTAATGGGGTTTCACTCCTCCAACGCGAATGCTCTTCAGGTAAACGATTTTCCCATCTGTGCTTTCAGTTCTATTTTTCTTTTGTTACTTCTTGGCTATATTTTGGCATACATTCGACTGACAGTACTTTGTGGGCTCACTGTGCAGGTGAGGGTTTGTTCCTAGGCGTGGTCTGTGTAACTGTTATGAGCAATGGCTCCGATAGGCTCGTTCTCTGCTACTGTTGTCAATTCTTTTTAGTTTGGTTGTCTCTGTCAGGTTACTCGGCAAAGTTCCAGTACTCCTTCATTGGGTTTTCTCTGTTGTTGTGGGACTCGAGATTCAATTTGTATTTAAGTTTCGACTACGCTCTAAACACTTGTAATTTTTTATCCACCTTACTATGGTGGCCGACTAAACCCTCACTTTCAGGGTTCTGTTGTATCGTGTTATTTTTTTCTTTGTTCCTAACTGACTATTTGGGACTGTTTGAATGTATACAAATATTTTTGGTTATGAAAGGAATCGAACGAGAATGTAATCATTGAATAATGACCCCAAAACAGAGGTAAACGGACTACAAAAATACAAAAGATAGGAACACACAGCACTACTTAGCTTGCTTACTCAATAGTTAGAGGAAAAAAAATGTAGGTCATGGACAAACTATTACAGATGCATTCAAATGTTCAGATGAAAAATTACTCTCTTTTTTTTTTTGTATTTCTCTTCTCATGCATTGAACCCCTCCAGAATGTATTACATTGGTTTTTGTATTGTATTTAGGCAGTTACTTGAACTGTCCTCGGTTACCCTTCAGTTACTTTTATAGTTACACAATTGATGATTATGTTGGGTTCTCTTGTGCTATAGGATTTACAATATTATATATTTTTTTATGAACAGACAGCTGTAAAATGGATTAAGAAAATGACAGAACAATGTAACTGTAATGACACTATCCTAACTGTACTATTCCTAATATTCCTTAACTAATAATAATAATAAAAACTAGTTTCTAGACATTGTTTTATTCAGTAAATGTAAATGAAACTAAAAGACCTTGAACCTGTCCTCCTTAGCTGAGACCAACACCCAGTCATGGTGCCCTTAGTTGGATGCTCCTGCATTAGGCTCTCAGGGTAATAAAGTTCATGACTCTGGTCCATGAGCTTCTCGACTAAATAGCTTGCCTGCTCTATCTATCTGGAATTAGGCCACAAACTATCCTCAATGGGATGGTTCTTCCACTTGAACAGATATTGCAAATATTCTTTCCGCCGAGTTCACTTGGCCGCCTGAGTTTTGAGGATCCTCTCGATCTCGAGGGGCTGAGCGTAAGGTATTTGTCTCATCCAAGTCTCACTCTCTTCCTATGTGTTCCGTGTAGGCTGTGTTGTACTGTCTTCCTCTGGACTGGAAGTATATGGAAACAGGTCTGCCACATTGAAGATGGGCGAGATGCCTATTCTTGGTGGCAGCTGTAATTCATAAGCATTTGCTGAAAATTTTCGGAGAACTTTGCAGGGGCTTGTCTTTTTGTACTTCAGTTTGTTATATGCACCTCTAGGAAAATGCTCTTTGTGCAAATGCGCGAGGACTTCATCCCCCACATTAAACTGTACCTCTCTTTGTTTCAAATCTACCCGCTGTTTATATTTTTGACTGCTGTCCTACAACTTTATTTTCACCTACTCGTGTAGATCATTCATTGCTTTGGCAAAATCTTCCCCATCAGCACTCTGTCTTTCCTGCTGTCCTAGATCTCATAACTCATGCACTCCGTGAGGATGCATGCCATATAAGACTTGAAAAGGACTGTAAACCATGCCGCGATTGGGTGATTCGTTGTAAGAGAACTCCACTTGGGCAAGTACTTGATCCCACATTCGTGAATTTTCACCGATCAAACTTTGTAGCAAGTTCCCCAAGCTCCTATTTACCACCTCTATTTTCCTGTCGGTCTGCGGGTGATAAGCAGAGTTGAAACTTAACTGCGTGTCCATATTCTTCCACAAGGTGTGCCAGAAGTGCCCTATAAACTTCACGTCCCTGTCAGAAAGAATGGATTTAGGTAGATCGTGTAGCCTGATGATCTTTGTGAAGAACAAGTGGGCCACATGAGTGGCATCTCTGGTTTTTCTGCAAGGGATGAAATGTGCCATCTTTGAAATCTGATCTACTACTACCATCATCGAATCATAACCCCGCTGCATCCTTGGTATACCCAAGACGAAGTCCAAGCTGACTGAGTCCCACGATTTACTTGGAATGGGCAATGGTGTGTAGAGTCCCGTATTCTGACTGTGTCCTTTTGCCAACTGACACACTTTACATCTGGTCACAAATCTTTGCACATACCTTCACATTCTTGGCCAATAATAAAAATGGCTGAGCTGCTCTAATGTTTTGTCTATGCCGAAATGTTCGGCTAGACCTCCACTATGCTTCTCCTGAATGATATTCTCTCTCATTGAACAATCAGGAATGCATAACTGTCCCCCTTTAAACAATAGCTTCTCCTGCAAGTTATAGTCCAACCATGGACGATTGTTTCTTAGCAAAGGATTCTGACAGGCTTCATAAGCCTCTTTGAAATCCATGTCAGTCTGATACAAGTCTTTCAAATGCTCAAAGCCTAGTACTTGTATCGTACTCTCCTACAAGAGCAAGGCTCCTCTACTCAACGCATTTGCCACCTTGTTGGCATGCCCACTAATGTGCTTCAACAAAAAGGTGAAACTCTGCAAATATTCAACCCACTTAGCATGCTTGTGATTCAGCTTATGTTGTTGCATCACATATTGTAGTGCATAATTATCCAAAAATAGAACAAACTCACTCCCCAGTAGATAGTGTCTCCAATGCTTCAGTGCTTGGACGACAGCATAGAATTCCTTGTTGTAGGATGAATACTTCTTCCTATTTTCATTCAACTTCTTGTTGAAAAACGCGACAGGTTTGTCTTCTTGGCTAAGTACAACTCCAATGGCCATACCACTTGCTTCACAATGAACCTAAAAAAGCTTTTAAAAATCTGGCAATCTTAGGATCGGTCTTTCTGTGATCTTCTTCTTTAGTAGCTGAAAACTCCTTTCTACTACTTCAGTCCAATGAAAAGGTTGACTTGCCTTCTTTATAGTGTCCAACATAGGTGCGCAAATTTCACTGAAATTCCTTATAAATTTATATTAAAAACTTGCTAGCCCATGAAAACTACGTACCTCAAACAAACGTTTTGGGGATGGCCAGTTGACAATTGCTGCAATTTTCTCTAGGTCCATCTTCAACTCGTTTTCTGCAATCACGAAACCTAGATAAACCAATTCTTTTTGCAGAAAAGTGCATTTTTTCAGATTTATCAGTAGCTTATTCTGCTGCAATTTTTCCAGCACACTTCGAACATGTCGAAAGTGTTCCTCCCTTGTCTTGCTGAAAATTAATATATCATCAAGGTACACTATTACAAACTTTCTTATGAACTTTTTCAACATTTTGTTCATCAGTTTCATAAGGGTACTGGGTGCATTGCTCAGTTCGAATGGCATTACCAGCCACTCACACAGTCCTTCATTGGTCTTGAAGGTTGTCTTCCACTCATCCCCTTCCCTGATTTGAATTTGATGATACCCACTCTTTAAATCAATCTTTGAAAAATATGTTGCCCCGCTCAAGTAGTCCATCATATCGTCCATCCATGGTAGTGGAAATCTGTACTTGATGGTAATTTTATTGAAGGCCCTCGAATCTGTGCACATTCACCATTCTCCTCCTTTCTTGGGAGCGAGAACTGTTGGAACTGCGCAAGGGCTCAAACTCTCCCTTATCAGCCCTTTATCTAGCAATTCCTGCACCTGTTTTATGATTTCCTCATTGTCTTTGGGGCTCATCCGATATGCTACCTTATTCGGTAGACTTGCTCCAGGTATAAATTCAATATGATGACTTATACTTCTCTTCGGAGGCAATTTATCTTGTAAGTCGTCCACTACTATATCGCTGAATTCCTACAGCATTTGTTGAATTTCCGTAGGCAAATCTGACACCTCTGTGTGTAACAGCACCATTTTTTCTCTTCTCACGGCAGCATAGTTCACGCCACTATCTTCAATCTGCTTCAAAAACTGTTTTCCACCAATTAGTAACACTCCTGTTCCGCTTGTTTCTACTGTTTCCTCTTCCTTGATGGGCACAAGTCTGTGTTTGATCCCATTTTTGACAAACTTATAACAGTTTGTCTTCCCGTTGTGCACTACCTTCCTATCATACTGCCATGGCCTTCCTAGCAGTATGTGACATACGTCCATTGGCATGATATCAGAAATAACCTTGTATTTATACCTGCCAATATGGAACTCAACTTGGCACTGTTCGTCCACCAACAGCTGATGGCCTTTTTGTAACCATGACACCTTGTAAGGAGTGGGGTGCTTCAGCCGCTTCAAACCCAACTTCTTTACCATCTCTGTGGCAGCCAAATTATTTGTGCTCCCACTGTCGATTATCAGCTTGCAGCATTTTCCGTGTGACTTACAAACTATCTGGAACAATGCTTTCCTTTGAGTTTTTTCGGATGTTTCTTTGGCTAGTTTCAGCAACCCTTTGTTCAAAACTAAGGCTTCCCTTGTTTCCGACACATTCTCTGCTTCCTGGGTGGGTGCCTCTGCTTCCTCTGGCTCTGCAACATACGAACCTCTTTAACCAGCTTGTTTCGCTTCAGGACACTCAAAAGATCTGTGCCCCCACTTGTGTCACATGTAGCACTGATAGTTAGCTCCTTTGCCTCGGCTATTTCCTATTCCTCACTGACATGGCCTGCCACCTCTAGTGCTGTCTCCTTTTTCTGTTGTCCCAGAAGTTTTGGAACTATTGCCTTCTTCACTATGGCTAGCAATTTGTCCTCTGCCATAAGACTGTCCTCTTCCTCTGCCGGTTCCCCATCCTCTCCTAGCATTTTGTTTTCTAGTGATCTTCTCCTCTGCCTTCATGGCACTCTGGTATGCCTCTTCTATATTTTTCAGGGAAAGAATATTGATTTCATCTAATATTTCCAATCTCAAGCCATTTACATACCTTGCTGTTTTCTCCAGGGTGTCCTCTGTATAACCAACTCTTAAATTTACCCGGTAGAACTCTTCATTATACCCTCTTACTGTCATCCCTTTTTGTTTCAAATTCTACACTTGTCGATGTAATGCAATCTGGTATGTCAAGTTTCATGAGGATGCATGGTCCATTAAGCCATAGTGTCATGCAATAAAGATTGGGGAGGAAGAGAATCTTTCTTCCTCAAAGTTTGTTCCACAAATTCCATTGAAACCAAATTGAAATGAGTTACATACCAGTATAGTGGAGGTACAAAGACCATTTTTACTTCTAGTTCAATTAGGAGGCCCGAATGGTTTACCTACATTGTGAAGGGGGTACAAGAGCAAGTAGGAGCACATAAATCTTTGTTTTGAGTGTGTCATCCTATTGAGAAGTTTTGTAATTAGGGTGCATTGGTTTCATGCTCAATTAATGCTACTATTTCATGTTCAATGATTTTCAATTCCTTAGGGAGCTCCTTCTTATGCTTTCTTATCCATGAGAAAACTACCAATTTAAACCTGCTTAATTTGAAATAGACCTTCTCCATATTCTAATTTGGGTCTATCAATAAAGGTTGAATCCAATAGGCTTTTAAGATGTCTAAAAATTCTTGTTATTGTAACCACTCATGGTTGACCTTAAATGGAAAGTTCAAGGACACATTTTCTCTAGTCCATTCTAGAAAATTTGTGTCATGATTAAAAATATCAGTGAATAAGGACCATGAAAATGGTTATTTCATTCTTTCATATAAATAGGAATGTACAATAAATTGATCCATCCTTTTAGCTATTCTCACATCTCTGGAGCACCCATTCCTCCAAGTTGGGCAGATAGGATACAAGACTATATCCTTGAGCATTCTATGGGAAAATAGGTCTTTGAAATAAATAGAGGATCCAAATTTGTTTTCTTTCCAAAAATATCCATGATATCAATCGTTAGATTCAAATCCACTGCTACGATGAGAGATTGAATATCCAAAAGTCCACTGGAATCAAGACCGTCTTTGAAAAAAATTCAGTTGAAGTAAGGAGTGTATATATTGAGAATTCAAAGATGATTGCAAGATCCCCGAATATATATTGTCAAGATGATTCCAAAAAATGTTTTGAAATGTTTTAGGAAAAATTGTTTAGGGTCCCACATCGCGGCTAATCCCCCAGACGTGCCCAAAGAACTTGTTGCACAAACCTCCCAATTAGGGCATATTCTTAGTAGGATCTCCTGAGACTTCTCTTTGTCTAACATTGTAGCTTAAAAAATAACTATAGTTGTATGTTTAAAATGAATGATATAATTAAGAGATCTTCTAGTTTGGGTTGATCTCAAACCCCTTAGATTTAAAGACATTATCTTCATTAAGACATGCCTACAATGGGTTTGTCCCCTCTAAGGAATGACAATGCATAATCATTATATAATCCATCAACACCATTGTAGGAACCACCATCAAAAGGTCGATATAGAGCTTCATCCAACAACTTTGAGAAACAAGAGTTAAGATCAGGTCCAATACTTGTACATGAAGAGACTTTCTTGTATTTGGTACCTTTCTTCCTTCAGGTCGACCCGTACTTTTTTTGTTCAAGGCTTATAACAACATATTTCTTTTGGGAGAAATATTCCTTTATAGTCATAGGTTCCAAACCTAAAGATCTCTCATTATCTAAAAATTCCAAGTCGGCATCCTTTGAGAGAGGGAAAGAAGTTTTTCCCTACGTAGGCCCATATCAAATGGGAGACAATATTGGAGATCGTGAGTCATGTTGATATGAAAAGTACTTATATTTCGATCAACATAGAGAATATGAGGGAATAAATATCGGGTCAAATCCAACACACCCCCATTCTCAATGAATCTTTGTTTCTCTGACCTAGAATTTTAAGAATATTCTGCCTTATCAACACCTCATTGCAAAGTTGTCTGTAGACTATAAGACTTTGTGGGAACCTCCTTGGGGTCCATTTTCAGAGATCCATAAGTATACAAATTATGCCTCTTCATTCACCTATAGCTTGCAAGATCACGATCCACAAAAGAAGCATCTGAACTCAACTTGTAACAATTTCCACGAAAGCATTGTGGGAAATCAATAATCAAATGACTAGTTTCATGGAAACCCAAGCATTTGAACAACACATCCCAGTATTCCAATTTTTTATGGATGGATAAAGGACCCCAGTATATATCTAGAGTGGCCATTAATCCTCCAGGGTAATCAACTTCAATAAGGAACCAAACTACTCTTTTGTCCAAAAGTCTCGCACAATCCCCATCTACATAATATAACTTTCCAATATTATTGGAATTTTCCATAATGGATTTCTTTGACAAAAGCTCCAAAGGAAGGCCAAAGATCTTTGCCCATAAAATCTTCCATTTAGGCACTTCCTTAATTGGGTTGAAGCCCACTGACCATCTCCTAAAGACATAAGAATCTTCTGCGTTGAACCCAAGGCATAGATGCAATCTTATTAACATCCTCCTCCTTTAAAAAATGAAATCCAAACCAATAGTTAAGAAACACACTTATGTTTCACTGATATTGGAGGATGGAAAACCAACTCTTGTCAATCCAATCTTTTATTTGAGCACTAATCATTTTAGAAAACTCCCAACGGCCAATTAATACCCTTTTTCTAGGCCTCACAATGCTATCCCAATATACATCCACCCCAAGGATAAGGTTTTCAACTTCCTCTTCCACAATGATCATTTTTTTATCTTTCTTCTAGAATTCTCGTTCAATGAATCCTTATGAGGCACATATTTTATAAGAGAATTATTGTCTTCCCCTAATGGATACTCTCCCACTTTGTTTTCAACCACATGTAGAGATTTGGAGATCCCTACCTGACCTGTAATCTCATTCTCAGTTGCAATGGTAATGTCTATCAATTCACCCACGTTGGATATGTGTTTAATCAAAGAAGCTTGACCTGCCATGTCAACTAATAGCTTGGCACTTCCACAATCCCACCAAAAATTCAAATAAGATCCGGTAAAATATCTTTAATTGTTCCAATTTACAACAGAAAACTTAAAGGTATCATAGACCACTAGATTCTCTGAATGAATCAAAGGAAGAAGAAACCTCAACCAATCAACAATACATCTCAACCCCACCAAACCCATTGATTGAATCCCACCATATTTCGAATATCATAACCATCCATTCACAACATTCTATGGGGACAAATGGACTAAACGTTTATGGACTATCTGACAATAAAATATCACAGTTAGATATCAACAAGTCCAGAAGTCAGAGATCAGATGTCCAACAATTTTAGGAAAGTGGAACCACAATAGATAAGAAACCAACCCCATAACGTGTCTTGCATAGGAACCAATCCCAGAATATTTAGGTTTTGGCTAATCACTTGGTTCAAGTAGATACCTAATAAATATGGGGTCTGCAAGTTTCCAAATTATAAGCACTTTGACTACACAATGTGGTAGAATATCAGTTGGATGATCAGATCTGTTATCACTCAAAATTTTCTCAAGGTTAAAGAAAGAAATTTATGAGGTAACCAAAAACCAATCTTTTAAGTATAGATCCTAGCCAATCTACACTTACAGAGGGCTCTCTCTTTATGATTTAGTGTTGTTTTGATATGACATTAGGCTAGTTATTAATGCTTAATGAATTTGTTTTGATTTGTTTGGTGGAATTAAGGGAACAGATGGGCAGAGCAGATATTTAGGCCATTGGGCTATGGAGTCAAGTAGGAAAGGTTTATCAGGATTTGATTAATCATGAAGGTAAGAGTTCACAAGGCAAGCTAGCACAACAAGGACAAATCTGAAAGTCTTAATGGATGGAAATATTATCCAGGGCCAAAGATAATGAAGAATATTTAAGAGGGGTTAAGATGAAGAAGGGAGTTTTGGCAAGTAGCAAGGGCAATTAAGAATCTTGTACTAGGGGCCAATAGAGGGAATGAATTACAGAAGTAACAGAGTAACTAAGAATTCCAAAACTTAAGCAATTTAGTAGAAAACATTAAATAATCAAACAGTTAAAACAGAGAGCACTTAAGCTAATTCTGATGATATTACTCCTTGTTTGCTTTTTAAGAATTATAAGAAACACATGTGATATTTCATGACATAAAGGAAAACAATAATCAAACTCAGAGAAATGATACTTATTTGTTTTCCACAGTACACATGAATCGAGTGAAATTTCCTCAGCGTTATTTAATCCAGTACACTAGTCTAGCCTTGATTACAATAGCCCCTTTAGCTCCGAACAAAAGTCTACAGAAATGCCTTTTAATCCACACTAATTACTTCAATTTCTGAAGTATTTATACAAAAAATATTACAAAATATCTCATAACTATATGAGATTCATTATAGGAAACAAAAGTTATTTTCCCCAAGAAGGTAGAGACAGATGGAAAATAGATTGTTTATTGTCCCTCTTTTTGTGAATGTGCTGGATGCTAGAACTCGAATTTGTCTCATGTAGTTGTCTTGGTAATTCTGTGCTAGATTTCACTCTTATCTTTACCTACTGATACTCTTTACCTGTGCTGATACTCTTTACCTGTATTTACTAGACTTTACCATAGTAAATATTTTTACTCCATGGATTTACTATAGTAACTTTATAGTATATCAGTCATATTGGTCCACCATTCATCATTCGGTATCTTCATTCTGATCATTTTCCTGTACACTTCATCAGCTTTTGTATATTTAACAAAATTGGGCCTGTTGGTGAAAAGGTGTTTCACTTCATGTTCTATGTAAAAGAGGTTTTCCAAGCCATCATAAAGTACTTGTCTTGTAGGTAGTGCTTTTACTGCTAAAGAGCTAGCTTGGCTCTTGGCTTGTTTGTTTAGTCTCTCGATGTAGTCATCCTGTGTCATCAACTTGTCATTTATGACCAATGGGCTTGGAAGACCTTTCTCTCTCAAGATGCCATACTTCAACATGAATTCATCTATATCTGCTTGAATACTTTGACACCTTTTCTCCAAGTTGAGCATCAAGTTCATTTTAGTAAGAACTTTTCTAATTTCAAGAATGGTGGCTGTTCTATCTTTAATTTCTAATGCATCCAATTGGTACCTGTTCCTGCTGTTCAAGAAGTCAATCAACTAATTTGCTTCTTTAGGCTTATCTCCTAATTCTTCTTTGGTCTTCTGTATAACTTCCACAGCTATCTTGACTAGCTCAGTCTATTCAAAAATTATCTGGATAGAAGGTCAAATATCATTGATGGAATCAATGATATTGGCCCACAATATATTTCTCATATCTCCCAGTGGCTTTTCTAGTGTTAAGTCCTTTTCCAGGACTTTGATTCTCTCCTCCATTCTTTTGTTCTTCCTTTCTTCTTCTTTGTTTTGAATTTGTGCCAGTTCATAATCTGTTTCCATACTTGATATTTTTTCTTTGAGCTTCTTTAATTCAGTAGCCTGGATACTCATCTGTTCCATGGCTTTGATCACTTCATTTGTTTTTTCTGTTGTTGTCCCTGCATTGGTTGATGTACCTGTAGTTGGAATAGCTTCTGCTACTAGCAGTGTTGTTACCGGTGGAAGTGTTGGTGCCAAAGATGCTGCCAGAGTGGAGGGTACTGCTGTAGAAACTGTGGGTATGACAGTTGGAGGAGCAGTGGCCAGCTCACTCTGCCTAGACTGTATTGCATTTTCCAATTCCTTCTCAGTTTCCTTTAGCTGTTCATTTAACTTAAGGACTAAGTCCATAAGTTCTTCTTCCTTCTGTTTCTCTATAACCTCTGCAGTTTGGGGATGGTGGAGAGGAGGGATCTTAAGCTGCTTCTTCAATGCAGCTATATCATCATTTTTCTTTTTGATCAATTGTTCAGCTGCTTTGACATCCTTGGGATCATGTCCCAGCCCTATCGCCAATTATTCTAAGGTTTTTATTTTGATGTCTTTAGCCTGAGAGGAGGCTTTTTCCAGTTGTAGCTGTGCTATTGTGTTATGCAGAGAATTTTACAATTGGTGTGTTGTGATGGCTTTACTAGTCAAGGTAGAGTAGACCATCTCACCAGTTTGCTTGTGTAGTTCTATTTGATCAATTGGATGCATATCCTTTGCCAAAACTTCAAAATCGGTTTTCAAATAATCAGCCATTGACTACGGCTACTATACAGTTGGTTTTAGGAAACTCATTTTCATTTTTCCTTCTTTTATGTCAAAAGCTGACATAAGCCTAGTCTGATTAGTTGGAGCCATTTTGAGGTAATGAGCATAGGTTTGAGCTTTTAATTTCTCATTCCTTGCTTTGATTCCTTTGTATTTCCCTTTAATGTCTAGGCTCGTTTAAGAGAAAGCTCTAAAAGAAGATACTTATGTGCTTTATTGTCTCTCCAGTGCTTTTATGTGGGAGGTGGATGGTGTACCACCTGCTGGGATAGTTTGCAAACTATCTGTCTTTTGAGCAACTGTGTTGCCTATGGTTTCCTCAGTATATTATTCTTCGGAATATGGATTCAACCTTTGCCGTTTAGCAAAATTTTGATTAATAGGCCTATTGGAAGGAGTGGCCTCTTCTCTATCTCTTTTGAGATTTCTTTCCTCATTGAGAGGAGTCTGTAACACACGAGGATTGCCCATGATTTGTTGAGGTTGAGCCAGTTCCTCTAAGATTTCAGGCTGCTCCAATTCTTCTTGTTGTTCTGAATCTTCTGCTCTTTCTGAGGTCTCTTGTTGCTCTGATGGTTGTGTACTCGTTTCTTGTGACTACTTCCTAGATGAAGTTTCTCCAAACACCTGTACAAATGAATCCTCATTAAATCTTCTTTCTAAGTCCTCCATTACATTGTCAACTTCAACTTGAGTGCTATCTTGATCTATCAGTGTGCCTTCCACCCATTCTGATTGGTTGGCATATTGTTCAATCTCTGGGATCCTATGGTGGATATATGGTGATAGCTTATGTTTCTGCCTTCTGTCACAAATGAATCCATGAGGGTCATAGGGCCAGATGAAACTCTTTTTTAATTTCAATCTCTCAAGGATTTCATCTGCCACCTTTCCAGCTTCTCTGTTATTGCAAATAAATGGGCCTAGATGATCCTTTATCCTCAGTTGGGCCTTCTTGATTTTGACAAAGTGGATTTCATCAGAATTAATCATTTGCCTGTAGTACTCCAGGGCAAATAATCGAATGGGGAGATATCTAGGTAATTTATATGGAGGTAGCTCACACCCATAAATCCTGATTTCGGTATGGTTTTGGTATAAATACCAATCCCCAACTTTGTATTGTTTGGACAGCTGAAGAACCCTCTTAATATCTGCACTAATTCTGGGAGGGGGATTGCCTATCAACATTGTAGTCACTGGATGCACAAATTGGTCAATAAAATCTATATATGAATAGGGAGAATCAAAAGACATGTGGAAAAGAGAAGTCCAGAAAATGACAGATCTAGGATTCCCTCTGGTATCAAGTTTTTGTATAGAGAAGGGAAACCTATCAGTTTGGTAATAAAGAAACAAATGATACAGGACTGATGAATACTTGAACACCCTCTCATTTTTGAGTCTCATAAACTAATCATGCATTTTATCTGCTATGAATTTGGCATAATCAAACTTGACTGCAGGAGGTTGACCAGGGGTAAATATAGACATACCAACAAAAATAGTTTCATCTATATATCCATTAGTGGTGGAACACAAAATGCATGATAGCAGTGTTGTGATGTCTCTGCCTAGATCAGAAAAGTAGGCTGACATGTAAGGAGAGGGATCCTTTGGCGTGCATTTTTCTTCAAAAATGAAGGTTTGGAGGATCTGAGTACATCTGGAACTAGGTAGTTTGGTGAACCTTTCAAGCAAATTAGGGATGGACACGGGGGTGAGGTCTTGACCAGGCTGTAATTGTAACATCTCGTTTATGGACTCAGCTATAATGGTGAAAAGGATTTTTTGGTCTGATGACATTACAACTTTCAAAACGAGGTCATAATTCGCATGTCAGTAATGAATAATTTTAGGAAAGACATGAACAGTTGGGAATTGATATTTGGGCGAATTTGATTCCTAGAGACCTATCTTATCTGCATGGTTTAAGTAATTATCTTTGCATCTGCAATGCAATTTCAAAGAGGTTTCATTAAAGGTGAGGTCCTTCATCTGGAAATCCTTGTTAGCTAGGGGATGATCATCTAAATCTCTATGGGGAGTGGTAATGGGCGTGGCACCCAAAGTAACTGGAACATACATCCTTGGTTCTTGTGGATTCAAGGACGAGGGTAGGGAGTTTGAGGGAATTTGTGAAGAATGGGGTTGTTTCAGAGGGATTCTAGACTGTAGAACAACTTGTTATCATTAAATTTACTTGATTTTCATAGCAATTCAGTCCAGGTTGAATATGAAAGTAGGGTTTTCTCAGTAAAGCGGGTAAATACCTGGTTAAGGTTGCATGAAATAACAAATGGCTCTGGTGCACTATTTGCATGGAGTGCATGGGTCTGCAATGGAAATCTGGAATTCAACAGCTTCTGAAAATTGACAGTTAGAAGCAGGGTGACGGCTCAAACGTACTTTGAGTGTGCCTGGAGAACATATGTTTCTTTTCTCGGTAGGACAAAACAATGAGTATTTTTTATTTATTTATTTGGCAAAGTCAATGTTATGGTGGGTATGATGAAAATGATCGATGGTGCCAGTTAACGGATGGGCCATTTTGTCATTTAGCAAAGGTGGTAAGTGGGGGTGGTAAGTGGATTCTATCGCACTGCTTATGAGGGTGTAGTGGTATTAGGAGAGGTCCGCCTGATGCCATTCATTGGGTGACACGTAGCGGCAGGGGAATAGTGAAACTGTTTGTATTGGGCAGGTAAAGTTCAGCATCGGGGGCCGCCTGATATGAGCGTGGGCTGTTAGATCTGAAGGTATCAAATAATATGGTCGTCAGGGAAGGGACTTGATCGGGATTTAATGGAGGGGCCCGATGGGGTAGTAACTATAGATTAGGGAGGTTAATTACATCGGGGGTGATGCGATTGGCGAAAGGTTCTTAATTAATCACAGGTTGATTAATTAATTCCTTTTTAATGTAGCGGAGAGGTTATATGGCTTAGTTTGATCGTGGATAGATTAATTAATCTATCGATTAATCAATCTATCGAATTATTCTTTTATTTATGGTTTATATTTCAAACCAGGGTGGGATATTAGAATAAGGGATTTTAATAATATATAGGGGATGGGGTGTATTTTGTGGGAGCTAACTATAGTAAATTATGTTAATATGAAATAGATGTGGAAATGAGAATACGCTAAGTAAAATGTTTCGAAATATATTACATTTCCACATTTAAACATTTATAACTTAGGCTTAGATGCATGTTGTGGGTTTTTGTGGGAAAAAGGGGGTTTTATATAAGGTTAATTACTTTCCCTAGGCAAATAATGATTTCACCTTAGGAAAAGGGATTTTTTAGATGAAATGGATGAATTATGGAGGAGTGAATGTTGATGAGTTAGCACTTGGAACCTGTAAATCATTGGGCCGAGGGTCCGGTCCCTCCAAAAGTCAGAGAAATTCTCTGAGCCCCTTTTGATTTAAGGTTTTTGGTGCTTTGATTGTTATTTGTGGGAAATTAGTGACATTAGGGGTAAAAGAAAATGAGGAAATTAATAACCTGACTTTGTAAATGTCTTTGTTATCCATATTTTCAAAGTAATATGATGATGAAAGTAAATGATATGAGCTTCAACTAATCATCCATCACACACCATTCTGCAACCATCCATCTACTTACCCACCTACAATCCTACCGTTTTTTCTACTCTTTATTAGGGCACTTAAACTAGCAAACCCTTATGAAACTTTTCTTTTCTCTTACAATGGAAATCTATCTAAGTCTATCCTTATTACATCCAAGGTCTCAGATTAAACTGTTAAGCTCCTTTATTTACTCTACCTATCTACTTATCTGCCAAAATTAGACAGTTTGGTTAGATTTTATTCTCTATTTCTAAGCATGAAATTGAAAACATGGAATAACCAAGATTAAACTGTTTGGTTACCATGGATTGTAGCATAACAACACTTTGCACACAATCATTAGTGTACAGAAAGTAAAATAGTAGTGGCGTTTGGGCTTGCACATTTTCATGGTCTTTCTTTCTTTGGGGTTCATATTTTTCATCTCTTTTGACCTTTTCTTTATTTCTTTTTTCATCCTTTGATCTTTCTTTTAGGACATGCCCCCTTTACATTTTTTAATTTTTTTAGATTTTTTACAAATATGGAAAACATTTGCAGAAAGCAAAGGTATATACATATTTCAGAGATAAACTAAGTCAATCATAAATTATGACCCCTATTTGTATAGGAACATAACAAGATCCAATCTAAGTAAATATTCCACTTAAATTCCTTTCTTATCACCACTCCAGAGTCCATTAACGGAATGAAATCCAAATTCAAAATAATGTACCTCCTTACCTACTTCTTTAACTGATGAGGAATATGCCTGTTGTTCCTCCACCCCTATGAGCATGATGCCAATCTACTTTCAATACCAGAGAAGAAAAACAAAGAGCCGAAGGCAATGGCTTTAGAATTGAAAACTTGCAGGTCCATTAGAAACTTCATGCCAGGGTCACACAACTCCACATAGTCCCTATATCAATCATGCATAAACTATAATCCCATTCAAGTCTATGGGCACTCCCAAGATGTGATCCAAGATATTTCAAATTCTATAGTCGAAGCCTCTCCTACCAGAGACACCAAATAAACAATGCCACACACAACTCCATAATGATAGCAAAAAACCACTTGACTCCCCAAGTTACATATAGTCAAATACCATGCAACAACATCTACACCAACATAAACTACACTAAACTAATCTTATTCTATTCAATTGATTGTTCCATTTCTAGTGCATGAAGACTTGGTAAACTTAGGTGAATATTTTGAAATAAATTATCTTTTATGGAGTGATTTTATTTAACTTTTATTTTAAGGTTAGTCTAACAAGCCCACATTTTTGCCCATAAAATAGTGGAATTCTAGCAAGATTTTGATAAAATCTAGCAAAAATATTGGGAAATATGGGTTACACCTCTCAAGCTGTTTTGGGTGCTGCAGGGGTTTTGATGGTGTTGAATCAAATTCCACCATAAAAAAATATAATTCAAACACTACTATGGTCATATTTTTTGAAAGAAAAGTGACACGATTCCGACGGAAAATGGCTTTCCGGGCAAAATTGTAGCCTCGATAGACAATACCTTTGTTTTATAATTTTATTTTATAAGTTAGTATTTATTATATTATAACTAAATATATTTTAAATAAGTAATATTTTTTTTAATTTCAGGTCATTAATTAATGGATTGTAAATTTGGATAGCAATCAATCCATAATAAGCATGAAAACACTTACTACATCATGCATATCATATTCTAAAACTTTAAAAAATCATAAAAACTCACTAAATCATTATTACTATTATAAAACAAATTAATATAAAAGTTAAACATACATACGTTTAAAAAATACCACAACCAAATTTCATATCATCATGCCATGTGGGTTATGCCTCTAGCTAGTTGTGCCCAACTCTTATCTTGGTTCATTTCATGCATGGGTCACGATTTTGATCAAAGCACCCATCCCTTTATTTATCTTGCATGTATTTCTTATTATGTTTGTCGTGCACTGAAAAATAGTGTTTTAGTTCATGTAGTGCAAGTGCCAACAATCAAGCCCACTCGATTGCCAAAACACAAACATTCTCTGTGTATAAAACAAAACTTTCACAAGTTCATCATGACATGTGAAATCATAAGTAGTCATACTAGAACCACAAATTTCAACCAAACACCAAAATAGAAGAGTCAGAAATTCTTGAAACAAATACCTCATGCCTAATGATGATGTCGCCACAGTGTCCATCCTGATCATGACAAAGTTGCATGTTCCCATCACCAGAGCATATGACATCCTCCCCCACTCAAAATTGTTGTCATCATCAACAACTCTATATCTAGCAACTTATGTCACCAACTGAAGATGAACTCATAGATGAAGTGTTATACCTTGTTCCCTACCTACCATCTACCCATGAACACCCCTTCATGGATCCATGTGTTGTATCCCCCTATGTCTCTATCTAATCAGGTAGCTATTGTGATCATAATACCAAATCCACAAGAACTTGCATCATCACATAAGTGCAATGACCTTGAATCTCATCATCACCCAAATATCTCCTCAAAACATCCCGCTCTTCTCATAATAGAGTCATCCTTAGGTACCCCACCATTTGACTCACCATGTAACCACAAAAGTAAGCCATTTTCTCATGCCTCAATGTGAAGGGGATGTATGGTAGTCATGGAAACCAACACCTTTATCTCCATCCTATGACTCTCCTTCTGAAATAAATCCTCCATATCTTTATGTCATCTACATCAAGAAAGGAACATGGGAACAAATCTTGCATCTTTTCTCCTTAATGACTCTCTCCAACTATGGATCATAAACCAACTAACTCCCCCCAAGAGTCTTTATGGATGATCCAATCTCTTCCTTGGCTTGTATGTATGAAGGAACACCTCCAACCCAATGACTCTTCTAGATCAAGGTTTCCACCCTCTCCTTTGTCAAACTAATAAGCATCCTAGTCCCCTTTACAACTTTCGGATCGGGTTCTAGTGTTTATCCCATAACCCTATCTGTGAGATATGCTAGGGTTTGTGAATGATGTAAAAGCACAAACTCAAAAAAATATATCTTTGCATCTGTTGTAACATTGTTATCTGATTGTTCATCCTTTCTATCATGCCTAAGAATAAAAGTCACTTTGGCTTTGAAATTTGTGTTTCCTCTCAAGGTATTAATTACAACTAGATTCGATCCTAATAGATTAAACAGATGATCCATATGAGGCACTAGAATGACCATATTTACACTTAGAAAATCCTAGCCGATAACCAACTCATATTCATCAAGTTGCACAATGGTAAGGTTTGTCCTTCCCTACCAATATCTAAATGTAATATGAACTTCTTCCCTCGCCCCAATCACTCCAATATCCTCAATGTTAATAGCCCTAATGGATGCTTCATCCAACATGGAATTATTCACTATTAAAACCACATACTTTTTTTTTTCACCTTTATCCATAGTGAATATGCAAATACATGATAAATTTGATGGGCACTCCCATAACTCTAATAAATTTTTTGACTTAGATTGTATTTCATAAGATGTTTTCTATTTATTTATTTTTTTCATTCAAATATTATTTATTATTATGTTGAAATTTATGTCTATTTCATAATATGGTTTCCATAATTTTAATTTGACTACCAATAATTATTCACTAGATGGTAGGGATTTAACCCCTATAGAATATTCTAGTATACACAATGTACTTACATCTTTTTTATTATTTTTATTATTTATTAATTTTAAAAAAATGTCAGATAAACAAGTGCATATGAAATGAGTTAAAGTTTTTGGGGCATGTGGTATTGATAAGTCTTAGTATTGGTCCATGGTATTATGGCAAACCCTATTTAAAAATTAAGAATCTCCATGATAAAGTGGGGGTGAATCTTGAATCTGTTTTTCTTAAATGTATATATGTTCAAACTATATATTAATTCTTTTTTCTTGAATGTTTATAAGTTCCACTAATCTTTCAAAGAAACATAACAATCTAGTTTTCCATTGTTGGTTTGCCACTTGGAAACCAAGTTAGAGATAGAAGAACATAGATTTTGTCCAAATTTTTACAAAAGAAATATCTACAACGAAAATGACTATCTCAGAATATGATATCAACATGAATATACTTAACAACCCACCAAGATTTGACAAAGAGGAAAAGGCATCCAACTTGTACATGAAAACTATAGTTAGCTTAAGAAGATAAACAACAAAATTGAGATCCATGCATATTTAGGAAGTTGTTGATACACCAATAAGCTCAGCATGGATCCTTGGTGTAGTAGGGTCCTTTCCTTTTTGCGATAGGGCTTTGATTTTTAGTGCATCTATCAACATGAGAATCTCATATCTGACCTGGGTCTAGCACCCTCTCAGCCACATAGCTTGATCTTGCTACACTTCCACATCTACATGAACCTTTTCTTAAAGAATAAGTCCAGGGGACTAGGTTTGGAAGTACGTAGTAGTGAAATGAGGATGAAGACAAGCACATGCACTCTCTTCCACCCTCATGAGGAACCTCTATAACTCCCCATCCACTGCTTGAGCATTCAGGTCGATGAAGAAGGAAAGAAATGATGTTAGGGGAGGCGGAGGGGAGAGGGTTAGGGAGAGTGGTCAAAGAATAAGAAGAAAAGCGCGGGTCATGAGAGTTGAAGGATAAGAAAGGTTTTAGCGGAAAGATAAGACACAAAACAAGTGCCAAAATGTAGTAATAGCAGACCAATAGTTTAAGAACTAGAAAAGAAGACCAACTATCTAAACTCAAAACAAATGTGAAGACATATGATAAAGCAAGGTTTCTATTTTTATTATGGATTGATGCCTATGGGCATTTACTAACAAATTAATTTGTATGGTTGGTCCACCGCCACACAAGCCCTTAGCATGGCTATATTTTTACCCATAAATAACTTTTACACCACAGAATGTTTTAGGTGAACACATTGTTTTGTTTATATACATACATACATATACATATACATATACATATACATATATATAAACTTTGTAATTTGTTTCTATTAATTTTTTTATTTTAATTTCACTGTTAAATAAAATGATATAAAGTAAAGTCATAAATTTACATGTTTTATATTATTTTGGAAAGAAAAAACATATTGAATTAAGATTCTCTCTGCCGATCTACCAATGATTTGGAGAAATTACATATAGTTATATTTTTGTACTTTCATCCCTTTTGCAATACATGTTGAACTATTCTTAAAATTTTCTCAAGTAGTTTACCTAAATCCATTAGATATAATGTATTTTGAAGAGGAGAAATTGATCTCAATTTTCAAATTAATGAGCTAAATTGAAATAGGATCTTAATGCTTTTGGTACATTGTGTGGGATAGCATGATGTGTGTTTTGATGGAGACAAGTTTTTTTTAGTATGACCAAAAACTTGTTGTGGGTGTAGTGAGTCACAATGTACTGTAAACTATGAGACCATGGTGTCCTTACCTCAAAGTCTATGAGTAACATCAAATCATTACTTATTTCGGAGTTTCATCATATAATTACATTTCTTTATTTTCTTGTTTCTATCTAATCTCTCTCTTTCTGGTGTCCTTACCTCAAAGTCTATGAGTAACATCAAATCATTACTTATTTAGGAGTTTCATCATATAATTACATTTCTTTATTTTCTTGTTTCTATCTAAACTCTCTCTTTCTCTCTCTTTCTCTATATATATAAAACCTAGGTACACAGACAAAAAAATTTAGATTTGCATAAATTTTTAAATCACTTATCAAATTTATAGTTTTAAAAATTAACTAGATGTCAATGATAACTTGTATATTTTGAAAGTAGATATAAATATCTGACAAATTTAACCACTAACTAAATATGCACGGCTGTTACCAATTTGTCATGGAGAATAAGTTCCATAAGTGCTAGCACCTTAATATTAAGAAGGGGAAGACAAATCTCATAAGAGGTGTTCAAGTTTTATTCGTGTCAAACCATATTTAATTAATTAATAAATCATTTGTATTTTTCCATTGAACATTAAAACTAACCATAACCTAAGATATAACTAATTAAAAAAGAAAACACCCATTCGGCTAACGATCGTATTCAATATCTTGTCTCTTGATACGCGTCAGATAAGATTCAAACAGCCTGTAGCACATATCAATGATCTTGTCTCTCGGCACATGGGTTATGCAGGCCGCGCAAAATTTTCGTGACACAGAGGTGTGGCATTTATGTAGGGAGCATTCTGGAGTGGAATTATGAATCGAAAGTTTTCTATTTAATACTCCAGTGAAAAGAAGGAACAATTAAACAAGTTTGCGCACTCTACCAAAGTTTTGTTTTTACGCTCTACAACTCCGTTTTGCTGTGGTGTGTGCGGTACTGTATACTGCTGAGCAATCCCGTGAGATTTGCAGTATTTCATGAATTCCTTTGATTTGTATTCTCCTCCTTGATCAGATCGGAGAATTTTAATACTTTTTCCAAACTGTTTTTCCACCAGGGTTTTGAAATCTATAAAACATTGGAAAGTCTGACTTTTCTTGTTTAAAAAAATAAACCCATGAATACCTAGTGCAGTCATCAGTAAACAACAAAAAATAGTATGCTCCCCCTAGCGACCTTGTCTGCATGGGACCACATACATCAGTGTGCACTAGCTCTAAGATTCCTGTTTGCCTCCTCCTATCATGCACAGGGAACTATTCTCTGTGCATCTTTCCTAAGGCACAACCATCACAGTTTAACTGAAAATTACGAAAGATGGGGAGACCTTCGACCATACCTTTCTTTTGTAACAACATGAGATCCTGCAGATTTAGATGACCAAACCTCTGATGCCAGAGTTGTTCAGCAGTCGACTCTCCTGCAACCATGGCTTGCTTTGATATACTTTTTGCATCCAATCTGTATAGGCTTCCAACTCGCATGCCTGTTGCAAGAATTTCATTCCCGCAATCCTTTATCACACAGTGAGTCTTGAAGAATTCGACATGCATATCTTGATCAGCCATCATGGATACAGATATCAGGTTTTTCTTTATTCCAGGTACATATAAAACATTTGAAAGGTGACTAATCTTTCAATTTGGTAACTTAACTAAAATCACCCCATGACCTTTAATATGATATCCATTATCATCCCCTAGATATATTTTTGATCCATTTATAATTTCTTCAAGACTATCAAAAAATTCCTTATTACCTGTCATCTGAGAGGATGCTCCGGAATCGACATACCAGATGTCATCTTCATTCGATGCTGAAAGGGCACAGTCGACTGTGAACAGTCGAAATTCATGGCTGAAGTCTTTTTCTTCAACAAAATATCCTCTGTGTTTTGGATTTACCTATCTCCTCCTTGCCTCATCAGCCTGCTTCTTATAATAACAATCTCTCTGTATATGACCCTTCTTTCCACAATAAAAACATTTCTTTTCAGAATGATTTGCAAGCATACCTTTATGACAATGATGTTTATGTGTTGTTCCTCCTTTCTGGACTGATTGCCGCTGTGACTGCTTCCCTTTAGATAGTCGTTGTTTTGCCACCAGTGCAAGATCGTCACTTTGGGGGTTCAGATTCAGATTCTGCCGTCGCTCTTCCTCTTGCTGCAAGATCGCAGTGAGATCATCAAACGTGGGTGTTTTCTCCCTTGCCGAGACTCCAGTGATGAAGGTTTGGAAATCATCACGCATCCCATTCATTGTAATTGCAACAAGATCTTCATCAGCCACCGCCACTCCAATGGCCCCCAATCCGTCTTTAACATCCTTAATTCGCGCAAAAAATGCAGTAGCAGACTCCCTTTCGTCCATCCTCATTGAAAATAGCTTGCTTTTCAGAGCCAAAACTTTGTTTGCATTCTGGGTCTCATACAGACTTTTGATTTTCGTCCAAATCTCTGCGGACGTTTTACAATCTCTGATGTGTGCAATGACATTGTCTTTCACAGACATCTTCAACAGGACTTTGGCCTTGTTTTCTCGTTTTTCCCAGTCTTCCTTCTGTGTGGTTGCAGTCGGCTTCTGCTCATCGCCTGTCACTATAGTCCAGGCATTCGCACCTTCGAGCAGGGTCTGGATCTTAAACTTCCAATTCGTGAAGTTAGACCCATTGAGTTTACCAGATTCGTTAAGGTAAGATTCCATCGTATTACTCATTGTGAATCTACTTAACAATAACAAAATACAATACCTGACAGATGGATCTGTCACCTCTGCCACCGATCTACAGTGTCTGGCACTCCTGCTCCAATGAGCAAATTCGGCATTTTCAACACAGCCGAAACAATGATCTGATCACAATTACTCCGATCCACCTCTCCCGGATTGATCTGCCACTTCGCCGATCCTGCTCTCCTGCAGATCGCTAAACGAAGTCGAGGTTTCCCGCAGATCTCCTCTGGCGCTTTCCCGATCTGTCTCTCCCGGACGGATCTGCAACTCCACCGATCTGCACCGTTTGCAAACCGCCAAACGAAGTTCACACTATTCGCAGATCCCCTTGGCGCTACCCCGAGCGAAAAATCCGCGCTAATTAAAAATCGGTGTGAGTATTTTAATTGGCGCGATTTTCCCGGTAAAATCCTGCGCTAATCGGGCTTTCTGGCGCTTTGGCACGATTTATCCCTTAAAATCCGCGCTAATCGGGCTTCTGGCGCGACTGTCAGCGCAAAATCCGTGCTAATCGGCCTTTCCACTCAGAAAAAAAAAAGTTTCCGAGTCTGAGCCAGGTGTTCTGCAGTGCACCTACTCAATTGAGCACAGGGCTCTCGTGTACACATAGCCACAAAGGCACTTCAAGCCACACAGGCTATTCCAACCACACAGGCAATTCCGCCACACAGGTGACAAAAGATCAGGCTCACTGAAGCTGAGCTCTGATACCAAGATAAAATGTGAACAGAATTGAAAAGAAAGAGATGTAGCTCTCAGGTGTGGCCTGCACCTGGGGACTACACTCACAAAACTTGAGAGATCACTCTCGTCCACTCTATATCTCAATCAATCAAAGATTACATCATTAAATACAAGACTAGGAAATAGGAAGTTGCACCCAAACCCCATAACTATAGGAACTAATCCTAAACTAGGGAGAAAGTTACAACAATGTAACTATTTTCTCTATTAATATCAAAATAATATTAATTATTCTCAACTTGGCATTCTATTCTCGTGTTCAACTTGTTCAATTTTGTAGCAGCCGCACTTCAGATTGTCTATGCCATTTTTTTTCTCGTGTCTACCTTGGGCAACTTAGTGGCAGCCACGCTCTAGATTGCGTAGGACATTATTTTCCCGTGTTCACGTTAGCCAAAATCTGGATTCTTTTCCTTTGATTATGTTGTCCAATTTTGTTGCAGCGAATCTCGATATTGTGAATGGCATTCTCAAGTTGCGGGAGGCTTGCGAATATATCTTCATTCCATACCATTGATTTTTCTATTATTAGTCTTATTCTATTCAATTGATTCTTCCATTTCTAAACTTAGGGGCATGCTTTGAAATACATTATGTTTTATGGAGTGTTTTCACTCAAATTTCCTTTATCATGTTTATTTTATAAGTTGGTATTCGCTATAGTTTGATTATTTTTAAAGATTAGTTAAATCGAAGTTTTCAAAGTGCAAGTTTTCATAATTGTGGAAATTGAATATATAAAACTTAAAATTCAATTTTAAAAATATATAATATATTTCAAATATATTACATTAAATTACCTTGAAAATCGAATTTTAAATAAATAAAAGTTTAATTAATAAATGTATATGCATTATACCTGTGATGCAGAATAAGAAACAGATAATATGGATCACTTTCCTCAAATTAAAAAGAAATTTAATGTTATTGTTTCCAACGAATGAAAAGTAAGTGATAATTCTAAACATAGATATATTTAACCGTATTATTTAAATTAAATTTTAAAAATATATATTTGTATTTCAAATATGTTAGATTAAATTTCCTTAAGATTAAGTTTTAAGTAAAAAATTAATTAATAAATATATGTGTTAAATTGGTTATATAGAATAAGACAAGTAATTTGGATTAGATTTCTTAAAGGAAGGATAAAATTTAATGTTATTATTTTTAGTCATAAAAATCATAGATAATCATAAATAAATATATATGTAAAAAAAATATTAGTATATAATATAGATCTATTTTAAATATGGATCTAACCTGGGCTGAGAAGAATTCAATTTCTTAAAATGTAATTTTTTTTTTATGAGTCGACATTATTTAAATGGTTTGTATATTTATTTCTTTTTTTTATTATTATTAGATTTTTCATAATTTTTTATTTTGGTCAACATAGCAAAACTTTTTAAAAATATTTCAGTACGTGACTTAAATAAAATTTTTAAATATCCTTGTTGACTAATTTATTTCTCAAATTCATGCATATTTATATGGAGAGAATGTAAATCGAAAAATATTTAGTGTGGATCATAATAAAATATTTCAATGTGAGAAGAGTAATTGAAAGTAAAGAAATTCAACCAAAAAAGAGATATTTAATTCATTTAATTCTTAGACAACTTATTATGCAACATTTAAAAAATATTATTAATAATAAGGAAAATAAAATGTGAATCATAAATAAAATATGTTAATATGAGCATAATATCGAATTATATTTAAAAATATATTAATAATAGGCAAATTATTTTATTGTGAACAACATAGTCTATAAATAAAATACGTTAAGTAAAATATTTAAATGTGTATATATTATATATGGCTAAAGCAAACTATATATACACTATATAAATCTATTGTAAATATTAAATTTATAAGGTTAAAACATTTCGAGTAATGTTACTATTTTGCATTGTGGTTGTTAAGTGTATATGTTTTTGGCTAATTTGGTTTGAATCAAATCTATCTTGTGTAAATTTTTTATTCAACTTTTACATTTAAAAGAAAATTGCACTTCTAAGTATTTCATCGTCTCAACTAAATCCATAGTTAAGATATTTCTATACTAGTAAATATTTTTTTTTCAAATATTTTTTTTTATTCTCATCTTAATTATTCAAAATTTAAAATAGAACAAAAAAAATAATAAGATTTGTCTCATCTTATGATTTTAATGATATAAACTTGTTATACCATACAAAAAGGAAACGCATAGACTCACTGTTCAAGTCTATTTAAATTATATTTTATTAAGATACATTTTTTATTTTTATTAAAAATAATATCAATTATGAAGTTTAAATTTAAATTACTAATGTTATTTTTAATAATTATTTATATATTTTATTTTTAAAATTATCTATATATATTTTTATAACCTTGCTTTATTTTTAATAATTATTTATATATTTTATTTTTAAAATTATCTATATATATATATATTTTTATAACCCTGCTTTATTTCGAAGAACAACTTCTCTGATATACATTAAATTACAAATTACCCTCCCAAATCATAAAAATACATAAAAACATAACCCTTTACTTTTAAGTTTTATAACTAGCAGTTACATTTTTAGGGAATAATCGTAAGGACAATTTTCTTGGCAAATAAAATAAAACAAAACACTTTAAAATGGAAAAAAAAAAAAACACACTTTTTTTTGGGTTCAAAATGGAAAACTACTTACACTTTTTCATGTATGCATGTTTTAATATGTATTTGCGTTGGAGTACATGCACTGATTAAAGTTTCTTTATTATCCACTTGAGTTAAAAAACCATCTCATGGTTAACTCAAGGGTATTTTCAAAAACCACATTAATTCGTTAACTCAAGGGTATTTTCAAAAACCACATTAATTCGTTCTTATTGCATGGGTCCAACAAAAATAAATATATTAATAATTTTTAATCTATAATGTTAACAGTGGAATTATTTCAAAGTCATTTTCGTCAAAGATTTTGCAAGTGATATAAGATGATAATTATTATAGCTTTTGCACGTCCTATATGAAAAATAAAATATGAAGTATAAAATTTGAAGGTTATAATTTTGTTCCTCTCGTATCGAATGTCATCATGTTTGTTTGACGTTTGTCCACAGCGATAGCATAAACCTGTGATGGAATTTGAATCCAGGTCGTCCCCTGGAACTCTGTATACCAGCCAAGAGCCTGGCAAGCACTTATCAATTTCAATCAAGTTCTTCAAATGCACTTGACGGTTCCACCTCCTGGATCTTAGTTTATCTCGCTAACGGATCACGGATTTATCCCCTGCCCAATATTAATGGTGACGATGCAGATCTCATTACTGTGATCGAGTGTCTCGTGGTGATCTGGTGACCTGTATACGACTCTTCGATGATTCTGATTTTCTCAGGCTGAACCCACTTAGCCCTCCAAGTTCTTGATCAATCCCTTGTTGGATTCTTGCTTCTAGAACTAGGTAGTCGTCCTTAAGGAAATCGCATTATTCACGAAAGAAAGATAGAAGTGTTGCCCTTGTCCATGGTATCTGTCGAGGATGCGAAGGTAAGTCCAGATTATGAACGCAGGGCTTTCAAGATCTGAGAGTTGAGGTAAATCGTGTAGAAATCCATCTAACACTCGGACAAGGTATCTACCACTAATTTTTTGAATTCTTGCATATAATCAATTTTGACAAAATCTGATTTGAATGGGAAAATTAGTTTTGTTGTGTTAAATTCCACTTGTAAATGTGTTTAAGAATTCATGAGGTTAATTGCAAGTTTAAACATGATTTATTTATTTATTTATTTTTATATGTACAAATTAACTTAAACAAATCACTGAACAATAACATATAACAAACATGAACATCACCAAAAATGGTATTACAACACCACATGATGAAGGAGTTCACCCTCCTTGAGCTACGTCTCTTTGGTCCAGTTTTCCAATGGCTTGGCCCTTTCTATTATGTTAAAAAATGTGAATACATCAGTTTACAATGCTTAGATAGCTATGAAACCTATTACAATGGCTCCAAAATGCCCAAAAACTCCTGATTTGGTAAAAATTTGAAGGAGTTGTGATTTCCCCAATTTTTTCTACTAATTGCACCACAAATTCCCCAAGACCTGGCACCATCATACAATTTCACCCAAATTTCTGCTAACTCGGTTCCATTTCTGCCAATTTCAAGGCGAAATTGTCGGAGGCTTTAATTAGCCTCTAATGCCTTAAATCCGAATTTTGTGGCCATATGGGGGCCATGTGCTTTGCGCTAATGCTAATGGCCCGCCCCCACCGGCTCGGCACCTGCATCACTCTATTGGTGGTCACATGCAGTGGCGCATCCAAGGGTTGGCCCCTCCTCGGATTGGCGCGGACTTCAACTTAAAATTGAAGTCGCAGACTATAATGGTTAAGGAATTCTCTGATGGCGTGTTGGTAGTTGGATTTGCGCATTGCTTGGTAGTCGCGGGTTTGACCCCTGCTACCACTACTTGGACCGTTTACCAAAATTATGGTGGCCCCTGAGGTGCCACATGGTGGCTTCTCACTGAGCCACAAGGCAGCCTGTGGTTGGTCGCCAACCGACAAAACAAACTCCGCCAACTTTGAACCTAGGTATCTGCAAAGTGTCAGCATACCATTCACCGGAGGAGCCTGTTGACCAGTGAACCTGCCACATAGACATGCATAGTCATTGCCATGTCAACAGTACAGAGCGTTGACTCGGCTATCACATTTTGCAAAAATTTCTTTGTTTGGGAAGACAAACATAACATGATTCTGAGAGCATACGGTGTATGTTTCGCACGAAACAAGTTGCACCAGATTCAGGATAACGAGAACTATGCGGTCCTTCAATTTTCATTCCAATCCAACAACTTTGAATTTTGAGCTAGTTTTTAGCCCCTGATCAAAATCTATTGGCCTGATGGGGCCTGACCCAGGTTCAGAATTGATTTATCCAAACAAATCCTGAAACTACCAGCCCATTCGGCAACAGTCCGCGGTGCACGGACTGAGGTCTCACCTGAAGTAGTATGGGAGGGTGCTGGAACCAGGTTTCTGCACCCTAGGGATGTCTTGATGAAGTCTGGGGAGTTCGCGAACCGATCATGCGTGCTCGCACCACTCTGCGCAGCTGTTTGACCTTCACGTAGCTCTGTAAAGAGCGTGAAGAGGCGCGGTCTAAATCCTTTGTCCTTACTGCGTTATTATTATAAATCTTAACTTAATTTTGTGGGCCCAAGATTCTTATCAATCATTCAACATTTATAACCAGTGTGCGCAATCATAAACTATAAGGAGATGCATAAACATATAACAGAAGCATAAACATACAGATTCACGAATAGATGCACAATATTTTAGAATCAACTTAGCTTTTATTAAACTTTTGTTTCGTTACAATCCCAACTCTGCCCTGTGCATTCAGCTACAGGGGTTCACGCACACAACTACGGACTCTACCAGGCCTCTGCGCACACAGCTGCAGAGCCTCTTCCTAGTCCTACAATCCAAGACTTAGACTTACAAACTTAGAGCGAATATTGCATTCAAAAACCCATATCACTTAAGATCAACTCTTACCAAAAACTGACTTCTACACTTAGAGCCTCGCTCTATTTATACATTCCCATGGTCCGTGGACCATGGGTAGGTTGACACACACTATATTAAATTACAATATTTTAGGGAAGACAACCCTAGACTCTCGCGTTCTGTACCCGCATTTTGTGGGGTCTTACATTACTTTTGACCAAAATTCGGGCTACAAGCCGCCAAAAACCCGCTATGGGGGGATCCGCTTTCCAACAGGCCCTCAACACAATCATCCTGACTTGTCCCGAGTCACTCGGCTGGCGCTGTGATCTTTGCCTGGAGTCCATCCAGCAACTTCTGCGCTTCACTGACGTCTACCACACATTCCTCCATTGTCCACTGTATGAATTGTGCGCAACTCTCTGATGCATCGTTGTCAGTAGCACCCTCTTGCCTTTGCGTATATGTATCTTGCATCTGGGCCAGCTTCCCCTCAATTGTGGCGGTGACCGTGAACGCTTCCTCGAGCCAAGGCTGGATGTGTTCTTTACGCACTGTTTCTTTCTCATGTGCGACGTCCACCTATGCCTTTAGAGCCTGGGCATCCCTCATCTTTGTCAATCGCTGAGTAAGGGTGATCGTCTGCACAGTCCCTCGAACATTGTCATAGGCCTCCTGCAACTCCCTCGCTTCTATCTCTAACCGTTGTAGCGTTGGGTCTTCCTACAGCGAAGTGAGGGTTACGAGTGACTAATTTAACAAGCCTATGCAATCTTGTATGGTGTGCTCTATTGTTTCCAACCCTGATGAATGGTGCAGTGCCGCTGCTCTCTGACTTCCGGCGGTGTAGAGGGTTGCGCCTTCAGCCTGAGCTCCGCGATCTGCAAGTTGAGGTCCAACTAGATACTCGTTGCTTCCTCTTTTGCCTCGCAGAATCCATTGGCCAATTTGTGGATCTGTATACCTACTGGTAAGTCTGCTGCAATCTCTAGTTCGGGGATGCAACAACATGCTTCCTCGATGATTTGCTCCAATTGCTGAGTCTGCGCTACCACTTCATCGTGTTGGAGGCTCAGTTGCTCAATATTGATTTACTGTTGACTGAGCATCTGTATTGTGAGTCCTTCTCTAGCGTAGATTCCTATTGTTGCTCCATCTTGTAACTATTATAATATCTCTCGCGGAAGAGCAGCCAAGTTTAGTCCAAGTCCCTTGAGCCGGCCTACCACGGCTCTGTCCTCCATGTTGTTTTCTGTCAGTGCTCCTTCCGGAAACATGATAGTATTAGCCATTTTGGCCTGTAGCAACTACTCAGTTGCTGATGTATTCCTAACCCCGTAGGCAGCTACCATTTCCTGTTGTGGGGGCCACACCTGAAGTTCCTGGAGTTGCGTCCTGAGCGCCCCCAACACATTCTGCTGCTTTGTGATTGCCTCCTGGAGCGCCTCCTAGGTAACTTCACGAACTGTGTCACCGATGTCGTATAGGTCACCCTCGGTTAGTGTAATAGGCTCCCCATCCAACTTGGAAGCCTTGGTCTTCTTCCATGGCCCAGTTCGTTCTGTCACACGCAGCCGTTTCAATTGTGTAGAGGTGGTGCTTGGGTCCGTGCCTTCTATCGTATCATCTATCCCATGCCCTGTGGTCAAGTTCGAGCCTCTTTTTTCCTATGTCGTAATGGCCCCTACTACTGCTGTCTCTTTTGTGGCGGCCTTCACTACCTCCTAGGATGCCCGTACTTCTTCAGCTAGCTGTTCGTTCTACTTCTGTTGTGTTAGGAACTTGGTGGCAACCTTTTGTATTTGAATCTTTGTCTCATCGCGCACCACCAAATCTGGTGTGTGCCATTCTGGTGGCCATGTGTCGAGTACCGTGAAAGCAGTGTCATCTATTGTGATGAAGGGGAGTGTGGTCCACCTCTACTCTGGATCCTTCCGTGCCCTGATATACACATTGTGCATATCTTCTTTAAAATCTGCAAAGCTCTTTGGACTGTTGTATACCGAGGCGGATAGGCGCGGCCGTTTTTTGATCCACAGTCATACGCTTGCCTCCATTAGTACCCAAAAGATATTGGTTTCTCAGGTTCGCGTGGCATCCTTCGTCGCCCATAGCGATACATATTTTGCTACCTATAGCCAATCCTGGTCAATGGGAGGAATCTCACTATCCTCCACCGGTAACCAACAAGATGGATAAGAGCAGCCATGTGTAGTGGAAGGTCTTACCCTACTCTTGGGCCTCCCTGCAGTTCGTTAGGAACTCATCGCAGAGGAACTACGCCCAGTTGAACCATATTCATTCTACGCATTGCTCGGCCAATGTGATGACCGTTGCTGGTACCTCATTGCCACGACATTTTCTCATCACCTTTCCTGCCAACAACTGGGTAGCCACGCGGACCCCTTTGTTCTAAATACTATTAATAACGTAACTGCTCTGCTTTTTCTCCAACTTATATTTCTTTTTCATGGCCTCCGCAATCTCCAAGTCTCCACTTATGCCAGCTATTTTCGTGGGGTGCCCTCCCGTACAGTGAAGCCGAGAAATCCTATGAATGAGCTCTGCTATGATGGGAATGGGCTCCTCCAGCCACAAGTACCCATTGTGCACCAGGAAAAGTAGTTGCCTGATGAAAAATATCGTGATTGGGGCCCAACGGAAGTGTGGAATGGATAGGAGGTGGAGTAGCCTAGCCTCCTGCACCCCGCGCAGCCATGTCTGTGGCTGCAGTGTGGTAACTACCCCCTCTATGCTTTGTTCCATCAGCTGGTTAGTTTCCAAATGAGAGAACTTCTCACTATCCACGAGGTCCCAGTCTTAAAACTTTATAGTGGGTACGCGGCCCACAGTCGACCCTCCAAACAAAACTCCCTCAGGGAGGAACAGGGTGTTGAGTGTGCTTTTAACAACATCCAGATCTTTAGGAACCTTTAACCTCCCTTTCCACAGAGGAACATACTTGGGCAACTTTGTTGTGGCACGTACTGGTTGGATGTCTTCTTCCATCTCTTCCTCTGGTTCCATCTCTTATACAAAGGTCTGAGGATCCTCCTCCTCATCATCGCTCTCAATATTAACTACTTTTCCCTTTTCTTACATTGAAAGTTTGCTGAACCCCGGATTTTGCGGAGACATATGGACCGGTTCTACTGCTTGTGGGTCCTTCTTGGGCCTCGACATCCAGGGTGATTTAGGGATTTCTGGTGCATCCCCTACTGGTGGTGTAGAACTCTGCGTGGATCCCTTGGTTGTTGACATTATTCTGATCAGAGAATCCTGTATATCCTTTGGCAAGGCTTCAAACCACAGACTTTCTCTTACAACCTCCAAATTCATCAGGTTCATGCCTACTTGATAACGCAACAACTTAATTTTCAAAATGCCAAGGGTTGTTCGGTGGAGGGCCACCTGTGATTTATAGGCCCTTTTGAATTCAAATTCGATTGTTCCCCCCGGATTCAGCTTATTAATGCGAGACTGGTGGTAGATAGTCCCAAATCTAGTTTTGACTTTGTGTCTTAATTGGCCGTCATTCGCTCCACGTTGTCTTAAAGTGGCCATCTTGTCATGAATAGTGACACCAATGGTCACTTTCCAGCCTGTCTGCGCGGCAACGCAGTCCCTTCTGCACGAACGCAACCTCTGCATCATCCTAGGGGCCATGTGCTCTACGCTAATGCCAATGGCCCGCCCCCACCGGCTCGGCACCTGCATCACTCTATTGGTGGTCACATGTAGTGGCGCATATAAGGGTTGGCCCCTCCTCGGATTGGCGCGGACTTCAACTTCAAATTGAAGTCGCAGACTATAATGGTTAAGGAATTCTCTGATGGCGTGTTGGTAGTTGGTTTTGCGCATTGCTTGGTAGTCGCGGGTTTGACCCCTGCTACCACTACTTGGACCGTTTACCAAAATTATGGTGGCCCCTGAGGTGCCACATGGTGGCTTCTCACTGGGCCACGTGGCAACCTGTGGTTGGTCGCCAACCGACAAAACAAACTTCGCCAACTTTGAACCTAGGTATCTGCAAAGTGTCAGCATACCATTCACCAGAGGAGCCTGTTGACCAGTGAACCTGCCACATAGGCATGCATAGTCATTGCCATGTCAACAGTACAGAGCGCTGACTCAGCTATCACATTTTGCAAAAATTTCTTTGTTTGGGAAGACAAACATAACATGATTCTGAGAGAATACGGTGTCTGTTTCGCACGAAACAAGTTGCACCAGATTCAGGATAACGAGAACTATGCGGTCGTTCAGTTTTCATTCCAATCCAACAACTTTGAATTTTGAGCTATTTTTTAGCCCCTGATCAAAATCTATTGGCTTGATGGGGCCTGACCCAGGTTCAAAAGTGATTTATCCAAACAAATCCTGAAACTACCAGCCCATTCGGCAACCGTCCGCGGTGCACGGACTGAGGTCTCACCTGAAGTAGTATGGGAGGGTGCTGGAACCAGGTTTCTGCACCCTAGGGATGTCTTGATGAAGTCTGGGGAGTTCGCGAACCGATCATGCATGCTCGCACTACTCTGCGCAGCTGTTTGACCTTCACGTAGCTCTCTAAAGAGCGTGAAGAGGCGTGGTCTAAATACTTTTTCCTTACTGCGTTATTATTATAAATCTTAACTTAATTTTGTGGGCCCAAGATTCTTATCAATCATTCAACATTCATAACCAGTGTGCGCAATCATAAACTATAAGGAGATGCATAAACATATAACAGAATCATAAACATACAGATCCATGAATAGATGCACAATATTTTAGAATCAACTTAGCTTTTATTAAACTTTTGTTTCGTTACAATCCCAACTCTGCCCTGTGCATTCAGCTACAGGGGTTCACGCACACAACTACGGACTCTACCAGGCCTCTACGCACACAGCTGTAGAGCCTCTTCCTAGTCCTACAATCCAAGACTTAGACTTACAAACTTAGAGCGAATATCGCATTCAAAAACCCATATCACTTAAGATCAACTCTTACCAAAAACTGACTTCTACACTTAGAGCCTCGCTCTATTTATACATTGCCATGGTCCGTGGACCATGGGTAGGTTGACACACTCTATATTAACTTACAATATTTTAGGGAAGACAACCCTAGACTCTCGCGTTCTGTACCCGCATTTTGTGGGGTCTTACATTACTTTTGACCAAAATTCGGGCTACAAGCTGCCAAAAACCCACTATGGGGGGATCCGCTTTCCAACAGGCCCTCAACACAATCATCATGACTTGTCCCGAGTCACTCGGCTGGCACTGTGATCTTTGCTTGGAGTCCATCCAGCAACTTCTGCGCTTCGCTGATGTCTACCACACATTCCTCCGTTGTCCACTGTATCAATTGTGCGCAACTCTCTGATGCATCGTTGTCAGTAGCACCCTCTTGTCTTTGCATATATGTATCCTGCATCTGGGCCAACTTCCCCTCAATTGTGGCGGTGACCATGAACGCTTCCTCGAGCCAAGGCTGGATGTGTTCTTTAAGCATTGTTTCTTTCTCATGTGTGACGTCCACCTATGCCTTTAGAGCCTGGGCCTCCCTCATCTTTGTCAATCTCTGAGTAAGGGTGATCGTCTGTGCAATCCCTCGAACATTCTCATAGGCCTCCTGCAACTCCCGCGCTTCTGTCTCTAACCGTTGTAGCGTTAGGTCTTCCTACAACGAAGTGAGGGTTACGAGTGACTAATTTAACAAGCCTATGCAATATTGTATGGTGTGCTCTATTGTTTCCAACCCTGATAAATGGTGCAGTGCCGCTGCTCTCTGACTTCCGGCGGTGTAGAGGGTTGCGCCTTCAGCCTGAGCTCCGCGATCTGCAAGTTGAGGTCCAACTAGATACTCGTTGCTTCCTCCTTTGCCTCGCAGAGTCCATTGGCCAATTTGTGGATCTGTATACCTGCTGGTAAGTCTGCTGCAATCTCTAGTTCGGGGATGCAACAACATGCTTCCTCGATGATTTGCTCCAATTGCTGAGTCTGCGCTACCACTTCATCGTGTTGGAGGCTCAGTTGCTCAATATTGATTTACTGTTGACTGAGCATCTGTACTGTGAGTCCTTCTCTAGCGTAGATTCCTATTTTCGGTCCATCTTGTAGCTAGTATAATATCTCTCGCAGAAGAGCAGCCAAGTTTAGTCCAAGTCCCTTGAGCCGGCCTACCACGGCTCTGTCCTCCATGTTGTTTTCTGTCAGTGCTCCTTCCGGAAACGCGATATTATTAGCCATTTTGGCCTGTAGCAACTGCTCAGTTGCTGATGTACCCCTAACCCCGTAGGCGGCTACCATTTCCTGTTGTGGGGGCCACACCTGAAGTTCCTGGAGTTGTGTCCTGAGCGCCCCCAACACATTCTGCTGCTTTGTGATTGCCTCCTGGAGCGCCTCCTAGGTAGATTCGCGAACTGTGTCATCGATGTCATATAGGTCACCCTCAGTTAGTGTAATAAGCTCCCCATCCAACTTGGAAGCCTTGGTCTTCTTCCATGGCCAAGTTCGTTCTGTCACACGCAGCTGTTTCAATTGTGTAGAGGTGGTGCTTGGGTCTGTGCCTTCTATCGTATCATCTATCCCATGCCCTGTGGTCAAGTTCGGGCCTCTTTTTTCCTATGTCGTAATGGCCCCTACTGCTGCTGTCTCTTTTGTGGTGGCCTTCACTACCTCCTAGGATGCCCGTACTTCTTCAGCTAGCTATTCGTTCTACTTCTGTTGTGCTAGAAACTTGGTGGCAACCTTCTGTCTTTGAATCTTTGTCTCATCGCGCACCACCAAATCTGGTGTGTGCCATTCTAGTGGCCATGTGTCGAGTACTGCGAAAGCAGTGTCATCTATTGTGATGAAGGGGAGTGTGGTCCACCTCTACTCTGGATTCTTTCGTGCCCTGATATACACATTGTGCATATCTTCTTTAAAATCTGCAAAGCTCTTTGGACTGTTGTATACCGAGGCGGATAGGCGTGGTCGTTTGTTGATCCATAGTCATACGCTTGCCTCCATTAGTACCCAAAAGATCTTGGTTTCTCAGGTTCGCGTGGCATCCTTCGTCGCCCATAGCAATACGTATTTTGCTACCTATAGCCAATCCTGGTCAATGGGAGGAATCTCACTATCCTCCACCGGTAACCAACAAGATGGATAAGAGCAACCACGCGTAGTGGAAGGTCTTACCCTACTCTTGGGCCTCCCTACAGTTCGTTAGGAACTCATCGCAGAGGAACTGCACCCAGTTGAACCATATTCCTTCTACGCATTGCTCGGCCAATGTGATGACCCTCCAAACAGAACTTCCTCAGGGAGGAACAGGGTGTTGAGTGTGCTTTTAACAACATCCAGATCTTTAGGTACCTTTAACCTCCCTTTCCACAGAGGAACATACTTGGGCAGCTTTGTTGTGGCGCGTACTGGCTGGATGTCTTCTTCCATCTCTTCCTCTGGTTCCATCTCTTCTACAAAGGTCTGAGGATCCTCCTCCTCATCATCGCTCTCAATATTAACTGTTTTTCCCTTTTCTTACATTGAATGTTTGCTGAACCCCGGATTTTGCGGAGACATATGGACCAGTTCTGCTACTTGTGGGTCCTTCTTGGGCCTCGACATCCAGGGTGATTTAGGGATTTCTGGTGCAAACCCTACTGGTGGTGTAGAACTCTGTGTGGATCCCTTGGTTGTTGACATTATTCTGATCAGAGAATCCTGTATATCCTTTGGCAAGGCTTCAAACCACAGACTTTCTCTTACAACCTCCAAATTCATCAGGTTCATGCCTGCTTGATAACGCAACAACTTAATTTGCAAAATGCCAAGGGTTGTTTGGTGGAGGGCCACCTGTGATTTATAGGCCCTTTTGAATTCAAATTCGATTTTTCCCCCCGGATTCAGCTTATTAATGCGAGACTGGCGGTAGATAGTCCCAAATCTAGTTTTGACTTTGTGTCTTAATTGGCCGTCATTCGCTCCTCGTTGTCTTAAAGTCGCCATCTTGTCATGAATAGTGACACCAATGGTCACTTTCCAGCCTGTCTGCGCGGCAATGCAGTCCCTTCTGCATGAACGCGACCTCTGCATCATACTGATCCTATGCGAAAATTTTGTGTCGCACAGCTCCCATACAGATTCATTTATAGTCTCGCGCCCTCTTTCAACTGCTTGGAGCGCTAAGACTATGCTTCCTATGGATAGTCAGGTAGTTGCACCCTTGGTGCGAGGCTTCAAGTCACCTTTCAATCGTGTTCATGAGCCTCCCTTAGTTACCCTCGCGTTCGTCAATGCCTCGTGTTCTTCCTTATGCGGTGCACATCCTTGGTGAGTTTGTCTGATAAGGTGCGGTCGTTGCCATGGTAGTATAGCCAAAAACTATTCGCGACACTCTTTTAGTGCGGTGGTAGGGTTGCCCATACATGGCCCCATCCTTCTATTAACGCATAATGCTCGCGAGATTTTGGCTTCCAGCTTTTTGATATCCTCATCCATTAATATGCTTTTCTGCTTCAGTCGTACCCAATCTTCTTCAAGTTCACGAAGCTCAAGGTTCCCTTCCTGAATGGCTTCTTGAATCCGCATATGTCCATCCTCGTGCGGTTGCATAATCTCTTCACTCTGGTCCCTGCGCACTGTCGCAATTATAGGAGTGATTGCGTGAGAATTCTTTCCCAAAGCTATGACCTTGACTCTGCTCGTTGCCTTTGGAACCCTTTCCATGCTCAGGTTCCTGCACATGGCCCCATACGCCCATCGGACCGCTGGCACACATAAGTCCCAATCAATTCGTCTTGTCTGGTAGAATCTGTTCATGATTCCGCATAGTTTTGTGGAGGCTTTGACGTGGAGTTCTTGTCGCTTTTTCTGCTGGCACGTCGGGTTTTGATTTCCAATCCTTAGTCCAGGACATGCTTGCATAGCACACGTCTTCACCCATCGACCTAGGTGGGCGCACAGACTGCTTTGTTCTGGCTTCCTAGCTCATGTTTGATGCTGGGGACTTCCAAACCGTAAGCACATCCCTCTTCTATGTTCGCACCAGGTCCCCATAGTCTTCTGATGTGTATTCCACCATCGTGCGAGTGTCGCGTGCAATGCCCATTCCAGCACATCGTACCACTATTGTTCTGGTACTGCACTTTCAAATTTGTCCAAGAATTCATCCACTTCTGTTACCCCATCATATTTTGGTAGTTCCCTTGCTTCGGTCATCACGCACCTCAGCGATCTAATCACCATGTTGCAATTCAGCATTGTTACTTCGTGCAACCGGTTTTGCCAGCGTTCTATTTCTTCATATGAATCCAAAGTACAAGAACTGTCACGCTCCCATGAGATTCTTCCATTTGCTATTGGGTTCACTCAATCCTGGTATTATGCCGTTATCTGGTAAATGCAATCTAGCTCATCATCGCTATCATCATCACGCACAGGTTCAGTGTAGCACTCTCCTTTAGCTGGATCTAGTGGAACTACTATGCGTAGAGACTTTTTCTTAAATATCATCTTCTGCTTCTTCAGGTTGATGACTCCATTCATATTAGTGGCCCAGTCTATTCCTAGCAATGTGGGGTAAGGGTTGCTTTCATCAGCAATCTATATCACCTCAAATTCTGTCTGCGTGCTCGCGCGTTTGATATCAACTGTTACCCCTTGAAACCTCCCCATGGGCGAGATATTTTGTTAGTTCGACATCCGTAATTGAATAGGGGACCACTGTAATGCGAGCTTGCCCATGCATTCCTATGTCTGCTTTAGTAACACATTCACGTCCAAACCTAGGTCTAGAATTACCTGATCCATTTCAAATTCACCAATCTAGGTCGTCAATCTCATTTCGCTCTCAGTGCGCAATGCATACTTTCCTAGTTTCTAGTCTACGTGCGGTTTCCCTGACCCTACGTACCTAGTTATCAAATCCTGTAGTCCTTTAACCTTCTTATTATCGCGCAACAATTTCATGCATGTCTCTAAAAAGGTAGTTAGCATAGAAGGATCTATCCCTGTCTCTGGTTGATCCTTACTACCTAAAGTAGAGGCCTCTGCGAAGCTCTTCTTAGCTTCCATAAACGTCTCCTTTGCACGTGTCTAGTCAATTTAACGTCTTAAATTGATCTACATAAATTATCAATTCGGGTATCGTAAACTGATGAAGTGTGGTGCACCATATGTGCTTTAGTTAACCTTTTTCTTACTTTGTTGTTTTATAGGTTTTATCTTGTTTTTGGGTTTTGTTCATGTTGATCTACTAAAGTGTTTAACACAAATGGAAATCCTATTCTAAGGTCTTAAGAATACTTTTAAAGGTCAAGTACGGATGTAGATTTCATGACAAGGTTTATGTCCCTTATGGTAACTTCCAAAACATAGAACTTCAAAAGATCTCAAAACATGCTATTAATACTTGAACAGGAATGTAAATATGTAGATACTTAAATCAAACAAAAGATGAAATACTGATTATGAAATCACTGTCTCTGCTGCCCATTTAATTACAGAAATAAAATCTAAACTATTGCACTCAAACAAACCAAAAATTGCAAACTAACGAAAGCAATATCAATTTACTTCACTTATTATCCGATAGCTCGCCAACTAGCTTTTCCGGGTTAAGCCATGGCTCCGGAGATAACGTCAATAACATGAAGAATTGATATCTAAATTACCTACTTGCAAATGAAAGTAAAATCAAGTCACTTCACTTATAATCCGATATCTCGCCAAGTAGCTTTTCGAGGTTAAGCCATGGCTCTGGAGATAACGTCAATAACATCAAGAACTTGATATCTAATTGCAGAGATGAAAGTAAAATCAAATCACTTCACTCAAAATCCGATAGCTCGCCAAGTAGCTTTTTGGGGTTAAGCCATGGCTCTGGAGATAATGTCAAATGACATGAAGAATTTGATATCTAAACTAACTAACAGCAGCAAATAAATAAGACAAATCAAAGCATAACTAAAATTGAAAAGCTTAAGAAAAAGTTCAGCAGAGAGGCAAATCTCATGTCACTTTTTGATGCAAAAACATGTAAAGAAAAACTAATCTACAATCAACTGGCTGAACACACTTGCATGAATTAAAATTACATCAATAGAAACTCTAATCTATCAAACTTAAAAGCAATCAAATGACATAATGAAATGAAAGCAAGATTACAAAATAAAATCTACTCTACCCTACATTTTAATGTGCTTAGTGACATCTACTTCACATCTCCTTCCATGTTGAGAACATCAAAGCTTTATTCAAATTCTTCAAAATTACAAAGTATAACAAAGCTTTCCAAAGCTTTCAAAAGCCATCAAGGAAGAACTATAAACTCCAAGCTAAGCTAAGACTAACAAGCTCACAAGCTAAGCTCTAAACTAACAAATGAAGGAGAGAGATCTCCTATTTATACAAAAGATGAGAAGCCATCTCATTAATGAGAGTCCATGAATCTCTCCCTCTACCTCTAGAGTCCTAATCAAAATAGGAACTAATAAGACACATGTCTTCTTAGCGTTACAATACAATTAGGAGATGTGACACATATCCTCATGATCCCATGATTCTTTCCACTCAAATTCGAATTTGGCCTTAGAGTTCCACATAAGGGTCTTCTAGAAGCCTCCTTTTGACCTACACATGTCAACAATCTCAACCCACTTGTTAGGTATAAGCATATGCACATTATTTTCTAATTTTTAACCACAAATTCACTTAAAAGGCTTAGAATTAATAAAGTTTGGAAAAACATAAATGTGGCCCAATAATAATGAAAGTGAGATGAATGTGGTGACATAGTAGTGAAATGGAGGTGAAATAGAAGTGATATAATGAACATAATAGTGAAAGTGTAATGGAAATGGATGACATTTTCAAGACTCAACAGCACGTTCCAAGTCAAACTCAGGTTCCTTTGTAGGTGCCTTTCGAACCCATGTATCTTTCTCAGGCTGCTTCCCCTTATCTTCCCCTATGGTCATGCCGCTTTTGAGCATCATGTTTACATTGGGTTCTTCTTCGTACGATTCAGACCTCATCATTTGGATATTCTGAGTCGGGGTAGGCTGTAGTACCCCTTTCTCGTGCATCTGTGCGATCAATGTAGGACAATCTACCATTTCGTGATCAAACTGAGAACAGTACAAACAAGATATTCTCATGGGGTTGGTACAATTGCGAGCGTAGTGCCCCGGTCCTCCGCTATTGTAGCAGATTAATTGTCCTTGGCCCCTTCCTGGCCCCCTTCCTCCTCGTCCTCGACCTCGCCCTTGAAATCTAGCGTGCACCATCCCTGTGGCTGGGTCGAGGCCTCACCTTTCTATCTGCATTCTATAGGTTGGGGTCCACTCCATCATCAACTTGTAGCTATGGCATGTACGCTCGTCGTGGCCCATCAACCTACAAAAATTACAAAACAGCTGTTGCGGAGTCTGTGTATACTTGTGCAATAGATGACAATTTTTCGTTGTGTGTTTTCCTCCAATCTGACAGATCGCGCACCATAGCAGGGGTTTCGCATTTGGCCATGCTTATGACTCCAATCTCAATGGCATAGGCCCCCCTCCTACCAAGTAGTTTGCAAATATCAGACAATGATCCTTATTGTGGCCCTGGGCTTTGCATTTTATACACCACACTTCCTCGCATGCCTCCGGCCGTAGTGCCCTATCCTGCTTCAAGCTCTGCATTTCTAGGCAGAGATTCTGTAGCTGCATGTGAATCTGTTGAACTCCTAGCCCTAGATCCTATATCGATGCTTCATGCAACCTCATCACCATTTCCAATGCTTCAGCTTGGGTTGAAAGCTTCTACTGTGACAGTGTCGTCCTCAGGTGGGGTGTCAAAGACGCCACAAACCACATGCGGTGCTACACACCCTTTAGCATTATATTAGCCTCGTAGATCATACTCTTCAGCCGCTGATCTAGATCCCTTGGTGTCTCACCTGGAAGCATCACGATCTCCTTAAATTCGATGATTGACTGCGTCTCTGATTTCAGCCGGCTAAATTCTTTGTTCAGTGCATTATAGATCTCCGCTATTGTTAAATTGTGGTATGTTTTATGCTTATAACAGTTTACTTCTTTTTCTTATTATATTCCACAGATTAGCAATCACATGTACATAAAGTAAAGTGCAGATAGAACATTAAACGATCGACATAAAACAAGCCAAGACAAGAGACACAAGATGTGGCGGCTAGCTAGGGACAAACCCCACAATGTGTGGGGAAACCCTTTGATCAAATCTTCTTTTATCTTCAATAATTCAACAAAGAGAAATAGTACAATAAATCTGATTCATATCAATAGTAGCAAACCCTAGATCAGCAGCATCAGCATTAGCGGCTTCATTATCAAACTAGGGCAGACGATATCTCACAAACCGACCGTCGGATTGACTTCATTCCACCACCAAAAGTTGTGGCTTCTATAGGAGGTTCAGATGAACCTACATCGTAGTTCAGATAAGGAGATCTTCTAGGCCACGTAGGTCAATCTTTACTTCTGCAGTTGCAGCTTCAGTTTCAGCAGTTTCCAGCTTCAAACTAGGGCAGTCGATATTTTGCAAATCGTTCGTCGGATTGACTTCATTCCACCACCAAAAGTTGTGGCTTTCAGAGGAGATCTAGATGGACCTACAGTGCAGTTCCAAAGAGGAGATATTCTAGGCCACGCAGGTCAATCTTTGGATCTGCAGTTGTAGCTTCAGGTTCAACAGCTTCCGGCTTCACATGTGTGAGAGAGAGACCCATTTCTGCGCAGTAGAGAAGAGACTCATTTCTGCGCAGTAGAGAGAGAGAGATGTGATGAGAAGAGTGAGTGCAAATGAGGAAAATTCCTCTTATATTTATACAAAACATTGGTGTTTGAATAGATGCGACTGTTGGGCTTCTTAGCCTACATGAGTTGTAGGTCGGCTTGATAATAATTCCATAATCAAAATAAATTCATATCTCCATGAATACTTATTGGAATCGGATGATCTTTATATCAATCCTACACCTCTCAATGAGAGGAATCTAATAAAAATATTATTAGCCATGAATAAGATGACCCACATGAATTTTTGCCCTGGTTGCCAATTTTAACACTCCCTCTCAACCAGGGAGAACTTCATCTGCAATCTGTCTATCGGTTGTTACTATTCATCCATCAAATGCACTGCCCTATATAGCCTGACCCTTGCCCTGCTCTACTCTATTCTACCTATTCTACTTTGTCTTGTTCTGCCCTGTACTGATCGGTACTATTTTGCTCTATTCTGCTCTACTCTTGCATTGTTCTGTTCTGCTCTGCTTTTGTCTGAATTATGAAGAAGAAGAAATGATCGAGGATGTATCATATTGACTCAAAGTCAGTCTCAGAGTATGTACCACTGGTCCCAGACCAGTCTCAACCAACCCGAAGTCAGCATCATAGTGAGTACAACTCCACTGGTCTTAGACCAGTATCATCCTCCACTGACTCAAAGTCAGTCTCAGAGTGTGTACCACTGGTCCCAGACCAGTCTCAGCCAACCCGAAGTCAGCTTCATAGTAAGTACCACTCCTACCACTGGTCCCAGACCAGTATCGCAGTCTGAGAGAGCGTACCACTGGTCCCAGACCAGCCTCAACTGACCCAAAGTCAGCGTCATAGTATGTACCACTCTCACTGGTCCCAGACCAGTACTGCACTGACACGAAGTCAGTTTCAGAGTGTGTACCATTGGTCCCAGACCAGTCTCAACCGACCCGAAGTCAGTGTCATAGTATGGTACAACTCCTACCACTGGTCCCAAACCAGTATCATTGATCCCAAATCAATGGAGGTCATCCTAGCGTAGGGAGTACGGTAGATACAACGATGCGTCCATCGGTACTACTATGGTCCCTAACTTCATTTCCCTACTCATTCATCAGATGAGAGGTACTTCCCATGAGTACCAGACTGCATGGGTAGGATGCCTTGATAGGAGAACTAATCAATCCTGTCCTCACATGAGAACACATCAATCCTGCTACAATCGCCATGGAGAACACATCAATCCAAGCCGCCATGGAGAACACATCAATCCTGCTACACAAGAGAGCGAATCATCCTGTTCCACAAGAGAGCGAATCATCTTGTCCCACAAGAGAGTGAGTCATCTTGTTCCAGTGCACAACACCAGGGGAGGGTGAGTCACCCTGTGGTCGTATGTTGCTCTAGTAAGAACTGCAAGCCCTCAAAGCTCACAGATCTCAATGTATGCAACATGCAAGGCCTTTGTACAAGGGTTTCTTGACGACTCCAAGTTGTTTGGGAAAATCACAGATTAGATCTTTCTTCGGGGCTTTGACAAGGTGTATCGACCTGTACATCATCTTAATGCGATGGAGCCTCCTTGCTTATCAACTTACCATGTCCTAGATGATGTCTATTTGCTGGAGCAATCGACGAATATGGGATTCCTCAATAATCGAATCCCACCTCTGGTTGTTACAGAGAATCACAATGGTATGTGTTCAAATGGGTCACTGAAGAGCTTCCCCAACCAAGCAGCTTCATATGAGATCATACTCGTAGATATGTATCTGGTCTCGGTGGTGCTTATGGCAACTGACTTTTGCTTCCTGCTCATCCATTATATCGAAGAAGATTCCAAAGAAAAATAGCACTAAAAAGTGCTCCAGTAATCCTCCACACTACCTGCCTAATCAACATTCAAATAATCATGCAGTTTCATATTTCCGGTAGTGTATCTCAATCCATTATTAATTGTTCCATGAAGATATCTTAGAATATTCTTGGCATCAATACAGTGAGGTTCAACCAAATATGAGCTCATAGTGCTAATTGCAAAACATATGTTCGGACGGAGGTTCACCAAGAACATCGATGTGAATGAGTTTTTGAAACTTAGAGTCATTTCCCAAATCTGGTCCAACATCACTACCATATAACTTCTAAAAGTTAAGATCCTCAAGGTAGTCACAGGCTTGCAGTCCATCATACCAAATCTTTCCAATATCCTTACCACATATTTTCCTTGAGATAGGAAAATTTCCCTTGGCTTCTGCCATACTTCAAGTCCTTGGTCCTTCATTTCAAATTTAGAAGCCAACTCCCTCTTACATTTGTGAATGAGAGGGTCTGCACCTGTTAGAAAGAGGTCATCCACATACAACACTAGTATGAGAGGCTTGTCATCTTCAACCTTAAAGTAAAGGTTAGGTTTGGCTTCACTCCTAGTGAATCCAAGCTTCATCAAGTAGCTGTCGATCCTCTCATACCATGCTCGGGGTGCTTGCTTCAACCCATAGAGAGCCTTCTTCAACCTGCATACATGAGATTTTCGATCATAAATTTCAAATCCTACAGGTTGCTCCACGTAGACCTCTTCTTTGATCGAGCATTGTAAGAACACGATCTTGACATCCATCTCATGTAGGTTCCATCCTTGTGAAGAGGCAAGGGCTATGATCGAGTGGATGGTTGTATATCTAGCAACAGGTGCAAATATCACATCATAGTCTATACCTTCCTTTTGGGAGAAACCACGAGCAACAAAACGAGCCTTATACTTTTCCGTACTTCCATCGGCTGCATGTTTTATCTTGTAAAGCCATTTGGAAGTAACAACTGTCTTGTCCTGGGGTCTGGGAACTACTTCCCAGACATCATTCTTCATGATAGACTCATATTCTTCGGTCATAGAATCCTTCCATACTTGATGCTTGACGGCGTCTGAAAATGATGAAGGCTTATTTTGCATGATCGTGCTCATGATGGTCAGGTATCCCTGATACCTATTAGGTTTTTCACGAAAGGTTCCTCGAGGTGCAGCATGTCCTTCAACATCATCAAGTAGCCCCCTAAGCCATGAAGGCCTCCTCCTAGAAGAGGAAGGCTCATGTGGAGGAGGATCAATCGGATCCATGGGTTCTTCTAATCAAGGATTGATTCATCATCCTTTTCTTTCGATTCCCTGGTGTCGTCTTCTTGAGAGCTCCTCAAACTCAAAAGATTGTTCACCTTGTTGAGAGCCATATCTTCATCAAAGGTGACATCATGACTAATTAGGACTTCCCTTTGACTGGCTACATAGATTCTATAGCCTTTAGTATTTTCACCATAGCCCATGAAAATTCCCTTCTTTCGAGATGCACCCAATTTATTTCTTTTCTCTTTCGGCACATGAAAATATACAGGGCTTCCAAAAATTCTAAAATGAGAAACATCAGGTTTCTTGCCGGTGAACTTTTCTTCAAGAGTCTTGGAACCCAATTCTTGATGAGGGCATCGATTTTGTACATATACGACAATGTTTGTAGTTTCAGCCCATAGAAACTTTGGAAGTCTTTGATCATGTAGCATGGCCCAGACAACTTCCATAATTGTGCGGTTCTTCCTTTCTGCCACACCATTCTGTTTAGGATTATATGGTGTAGTAGTCTCCCTCTTGATGCCAACCTCTTTACAAAAATCATGGAACTCATTAGATTCATATTTAGTCCCATTATCAGTTCTTAAGATCTTGATCTTCTTTTTGGTTTGATTCTCGATTAGGGCTTTGAAGTGTCGAAACCAAGAGAACACTTCATCCTTGTTTTTCAAGAAGTATATCCAGGTCTTTCGATAATAGTCATCTGTAAAAGTGAGATAATATGAATATCCTCCCAAGGAGTTCACATGCATCATACTAGATATGTCTGAGTGAACTAGTTGTAATATATAGGAGGTCTTGCTTTGACCTGAAGGGAATGGTCCCCTTTTGAGCTTTCCTTCGGCACATCCCGGACATACACCTTCTTTCTCTACTTGGAATTCGGGCATCCCTATTACCATCTGTCTTACATCGGGTAGAGCTTTGTAATGAAGGTGGGAAAACCTCCGATGCCAAATTTTGGACTAAAGAGTTGTGTCACAAGACATGACACCTAGCAGACTTCCATCGACCTGATACAATGAATCAACACTAAACCCAAGAGTAAAGGCATCTTTAACATTATTTTTCAATATACATACCTTGCCATTGCTGAAGGTTACCTTGTAGCCTTTGTCTTCCATTATCGAGATGGACACTAGGTTCTTTTTGAGGTCAGGTGCATTTAATACATCCTAGACATTCTAGCCTTCTTGAATGGTTGTCCTCTTCCACGATCCCCAGCTCTCCTCTTACCTTTGCTGTTGAATTTGTCATTCCTTTGATTTTCCATCAGAGGGATTTTGATCATCGTCCCAATGTGAGTCCTTTCTATCAGGGCACTCCCTTGCATAGTGACCTGCTTTATCGCAGATGTAACATCGTCCTTTTATTCCACCCTTAGGTCCAGCCTTTCCTTTTGATTTAGTCCCGGAATTATTTCTTTTCTTAGCATGAGAAGAAAAGGCAGCAGGAGGACCTTTAGGCATGGGCGTTTCTTGCTCTTCTTCCCTTGTTTCTTATTGAATGCATCTAGCCATTAATTCCTCGAAACCAAGAATTACATTATAGTTCAGAAGAGTAGTCCTGAACACGTAACATTTGGATGGTAATCCTCCAAGAGTCGTGAGTGCCATTTCCCAGTCTATCGTAGATTTCCTTGGAGGTGTTCAGTTCAGAGATGTAGGCCACCAAGTGCTTGTCGATAGAGTCCCAAATAATCTTCTATTTTGACTTCTTCAGTTTTCCATTTGTTCCATGCAGCAGCAGATGCATTTTATGGAGGCTCAACAATATTGCCTCTTACATGGTCCAGCACTGCTTGATCTTCTAGGGTTAGATCGATAGACATCTTCCATGCGTGATAGTCATCTTTCTTACGGAGCTTGTCTTCGGCAGGAAAGAGTGTTGAGGACCCCATAGTTCTTTTAGGATAGCCTTGCCAATTTTCTCTTTGGTGATTGCTCTTGCTCTTGCTCAGGCTTTGTCTTCACCTCAGCTCTGATTCCATGTTAAGTTATGGTATGTTTTATGCTTATAATAGTTTACTTCTTTTTCTTATTATATTCCACAGATTAGCAATCACATGTACATAAAGTAAAGTGCAGATAGAACATTAAACAATCGACAGAAAACAAGCCAAGATAAGAGACACAAGATGTGGTGGCTAGCCAGGGACAAACCCCACAATGTGTGGGGAAACCCTTTGATCAAATCTTCTTTTATCTTCAATAATTCAGCAGAGAGAAATAGTACAATAAAGCCGATTCATATCAGCAGTAGCAAACCATAGATCAACAACATCAACATTAGTGGCTTCATTATCAAACTAGGGTAGACGATATCTCATAAACCGACCGTCGGATTGACTTCATTCCACCACCAAAAGTTGTGGCTTCTAGATGAACCTACATCATAGTTCAGATGAGGAGATCTTCTGGGCCATGCAGGTCAATCTCTACTTCTGCAGTTGCAACTTCAATTTCAGCAGTTTTTGGCTTCAAACTAGGGCAATCGATATCTTGCAAAGCGTTCGTCGGATTGACTTCATTCCACCACCAAAAGTTGCAGCTTTCAGAGGATATCTAGATGGACCTACAGTGTAGTTCCAAAGAGGAGATATTCTAGGCCACGTAGGTCAATCTTTGGATCTGCAGTTGCAGCTTCAGGTTCAACAGCTTCCGACTTCACATGTGTGAGAGAGAGACCCATTTCTGCGTAGTAGAGAAGAGACTCATTTCTGCGCAGTAGAGAGAGAGAGAGATGTGATGAGAAGAGTGAGTACAAATGAGGAAAAGTCCTCTTATATTTATACACAATGTTGGTGTTTGAATAGATGCGACTGTTGGGCTTCTGAGCCTACATGAGTTGTAGGTCGGCTTGATAATAATTCCATAATCAAAATAAATTCATATCTCCATAAATACTTATCGGAATTGGATGATCTTTATATCAATCCTACACCTCTCGACAAGAGGAATCTAATAAAAATATGATCAGCCATGAATAAGATGACCCACATGAATTTTTTCCCTGGCTGCCAATTTTAACAGCTATTCCTGCATTTGGTTGATCATTTGAGTGCTTGATATACCACGTCAACGTGCGATCCTACAACGCGCTTACCAATGTAGCCTTCTTAATGTTATCGTCTGTAACCCCTTGTGCTTCCCACACTGCTCTTGTAGATTTTTTTAGAATTTTTCTACATATCAGCTAGCTCTGATACCATGTAGAACTTTTTCTACAAATCAACTAGCTCTGATACCATGTAGAAATTTCCCACCTGTAGATCAACCTGGTAATGCAATGTACTAAAGAAAAACACTTGATCTACTTCTACAAACAATTTAGCAGAAGCTTAATCAAACATGAGCAACATCAATAAGAACACATATAACTAATATGGAGAAATCAAACACACATAACACAGAAGATATAACCCAGGGAAAGCACCAGCCTAAAACCTCATCTTTGTATTATCATACAAGTGGAAATATGTCTGGATTATACAGACCCTTAGCTCGAAAGCTATCCAACTCTCAGTACAATCCCTGTGTTTCTCATAGACAGTGAAAGGCTTCTCACAAACCTTCTCCTCTGCCCTCCAAGCCCCCTATTTCTACGCACAGTTTTTCCTGGGTCCTCCAGCTACAACTTGTGTGATTCTCACCTCACATACAACACTGACCTCTAAAATAACTGCACAAACCTGAAGGAGATAAATCCTCATCATGGATGAGCTTCCTTTATAGGAAAAATATTCATCCAACTGATAGTACACTGTCCCTTCTCTAATCTCAACTGGGTCTCTGTCTGAACTGACATGCATCAGTTATCCATGAGAGAATACTCAGTTATTTGAAAATAACAGTTGTCACATGCATGCAAGCATCAACAAACTGAATCTCATTAATTTAACAACTTATTAAATTAATCTAACTGGACTTGACTAAGTTAAACTAAGTCAACTGATCCTCTCAATATAGAACTCATCCTTAATTCCTCAATCAGTGGAGCAAATCAAGGACACATTTCCCAATCAATGGAGAAATTATTACATGTTCTCACAAAGACTTCAAGTTTGATTTTCCTTAACTAATTAACTCAAACTGAATTAATTAATTAATATTCAAATTGCTGGTAAGACCAAATTCAAATTTTACTTCCTATTTTAGACCAAGGACTGTCTAAAAATAGGAATCCAACTTGAACTGCTAAAAATAAAACTTCTATTTTTAGCACTTCCATTTTTCATTCCCTGTTGCCCAATCCAGCACTGATGCCCAAACTGCTATTTTTAGCACTTCTATTTTTAGCAATTTCTTGTTGCCATTTTTCAACACTCCCTCTCAATAAGAAAGGCTTCCTCTCAAACCCGATCCTGTACCTCTGGAATGCTCTGCATGCAACACATCTACCAAGTGTGGTTGCTCCAACAACTCTCGGAACAAAAAAGCTCCCAATTGACCTCTCTGTTGGGCTAGAAACATACTCTGGTGATGAAGCTCTACCTGCTGCTGACAAGTGCTCCCTCTCTGACCTCTACGCTACTACAACATATCCATGCATCTCGCACCGTTGCACCCTTCTCTGTGCTATCCTACACTATGTAACACACTTGTGCCTCTCACATTACTGCAGCCTGTAGGCTCTGCACTGTTCTAGGATTCCCTGCACTGTAGCTCTCTCTGCTACTCCATCCACATTTTTCTCTACCCAATCAGTCAGTTCCTACTACTCGACATCAGGGCTCTTATAACAAAGTCGAATCAAAGAGGTTGGGTACTTCAAGGATCCTGCCCCTCATCCTTATGACAATCAGTCCACATCGCCCCACCTCTACCTAGAGGTATGGCTGCATGTGATCCCTCTACCCACCTGGCTCGAAGTTTCCCCCTACTAGAGGTATCTGCATGAGTAAATGTCTCTACTCTATCTCCTCTTAGCTTTTCTAGTTATGGCTGCTCCACAACCTCCTGAAGCTGCTGCACCAATCGTGGCTCCTCCACAATCGTCTGAGACTTCTTCTGGCGCTGCATGTTGAGAGGTAATTTAGTCTCCCTCTCAAGCACCAAGTATCTAACCTTTGCCTTGATCCTCAAGGCTTTGCATGCATCTTGTACCTCGAGTGTATACAGGTTCTTGGCCAGCACACCAATGTATTTCCACTTTCCCACCGTCACGAAATTTTCTAAAAAAAGTGTTGATTTTAAGTCAGCGATATCTCCCTCATCCGAACTCCGACTCAGCCAATTTTTTTTCTTCGATTCTGGGTATTTTTTTTTAAGGAATCCAAATCTACTATTTATTTCTGACAATTTTGTACATAAATTTTTATATCTGCTCTGCAAACTCTCGACCCAAAACTCAAAACTTTGAAATCTCCTCTCAGTATATTGTTCTCTCCTTGATCACCTGTGCTTCGATACCATGTAGAATTTTGTATAATTTTTCTACAAATCAGCTAGCTCTGATACCATGTAGAAATTTCCCACCTATAGATCAACTTGGTAATGTAATGTATTAAAGCAAAAAACTTGATCTACTTCTACAAACAATTTAGCGGAAGCTTAATCGAACATGAGCAACATAAGTAAGAACACAAATAACTAATATGGAGAAATCAAACACACATAAGATAGAAGATATAACCCGGGGAAAGCACCAACCTAAAACCTCATGTCTGTATTATCATACAAGTGGAAATATGTCCATATTATACAAAGCCTTAGCTCAGAAGCTATCTAGCTCTCAGTACAATCCCTCTGCTGCTCATAGATAGTCAAAGGCTTCTCACAAACCTTCTCCTCTACCCTCCAAGCCTCCTATTTCTATGCACAGTTTTTCCTGGGTCCTCCAGCTGCAACTTGTGTGATTCTCACCTCACACACAACACTGACTTATGAAATAACTACACAAACCTGAAGGAGATAAATCCTCATCATGGATGAGATTCCATTATAGGAAAAATATTCATCCAATTGATAGTACATTGTCCCTTCTCTGATCTCAACTAGGTCTCTGTCTGAACTGACATGCATCAGTTATCCATGAGAGAATACTTAGTTATCTGAAAATAACAGTTGTCACATGCATGCAAGCATCAACAAACTGAATCTCATTAATTTAACAACTTGTTAAATTAATCTAACTGGACTCGACTAAGTTAAACTAATTCAACTGATCCTCTCAATATAGCACTCATCCTTAATTCCTCAATTAGTGGAGCAAATCAAGGACACATTCTTGAATCAGTGGAGAAATTATTGCATGTTCTCACAAAGACTTCAAGTTTGATTTTCCTCAACTAATTAACTCAAACTGAATTAATTAATTAATATTCAAATTGGTGGTAAGACCAAATTCGAATTTTACTTCCTATTTTAGACCAGGGACTATCTAAAAATAGGAATCCAACTTGAACTACTAAAAATAGAACTTCTATTTTTAGCACTTCCATTTTTCATTCCCTGTTGCCCAATCCAGCACTGATGCCCAAACTATTATTTTTAGCACTTCTATTTTTAGCAATTTCTTGTTGCCATTTTTCAACAGCTCTTACCATGAACCAGAACTGATCTGTGTCCTCATTTCCTTCTCCTCTGAATGTGGGTAGCTTAATCGTGCCCGCCATACTGAATTGCTGGTTTGGTGGATGTGGTGTGGGCGAAGATGGAGGAGAAGGAGGTGACGCGAGTGGTGGCATAAGTGCAGATGGTAACTGCGGAAAGTGCTACCTTATCAAACTATACTCACTCCTCGGAGAGACCTGAGAAAGCTCTTCCTCACTCTCTCGCGAAGGTGAAATTAAAGGACTGTTTCCTAGTTCCCCGCTACCTTTGTAGACCTTTCCGCTCCGCGTCATCCCAAACATTAGTGTATTCGCATGACCCGTTTTTCACATAACAGCATCTTAATCCAACTATTCAAAGATTTGATGTACTTTCCTCACGGTCCCTTGAGAAAATGTCTTTCTGCTTTGTTTTAGCTCACAGTCGTGTCTATCACAAATTTAGTGATAAACCTTCCTATTATTTGGTCAAGTCAATGGTCCACGGCCCACGCAATCTTATCTTCTGATGCCTCTAGCCTACGCACTAACTCTGGAGTCCACAGTATTGGTTGATCGAGTTTATACCTTCCCTGGCTGTCGGCTAACCTCGCTATCTAATCATATAGCTCTGAAGAGAAGGACGTGAAGAAAATCTTGTGGATTTTTGTATATACGTAGCGATCCAGCCACCTCTTCTCAGATATCTGTGGAGTTCTGTTTTCCTATGCCACAAACTCGTGAAGTTTCTGATCCAACCACCCTTCAATTTCTTTCTTCGTAGGGTTCCAATGTTCTGACATCAGACATCCCTTAGGCAGATCCCAGTCCCAGCAACGGAACCATTTGTTGGCTTGATGGGGCCTGACCCAAGTTCAGAAGTGATTTAGCCAAACAAGTCACAAAACTATCGGCCCTTTCGGCAATATTCCGCGGTGCGCGAACTGAGGTCTCACTCGAGATAGTATGGGATGGTGCTGGAACCAAGTTTCCGCACCCTAGGGATGTCTTGATGAAGTTTTGGGAGTTCGCAAACCGATCCTGTGTGGTCACACTGCTTCGTGCAACTGTCTGACCTTCGCGTAGCTCTGTAAAGAACGCGAAGAGGCGCGGTCTAAATCCTTTATCCTTACTGTGATATTATTATATATCTTAAATTAATTTTGTGGGCCCAAGATTCTTATCAATCATCCAACATTCATAACCGGTGCACATAATCATAAACTGTAAGGAGATGCATAAACATATAACAGAAGCATAAACATACAGATCCATGAATAGATGCACAATATTTTAGAATCAACTTAGATTTTATTAAACTTCTGTTTCATTACAATCCCAACTCTACCCTGCGCACTCAGCTGTAGGGTTCCACACACACAACTGCGGACTCTACCAAGCCTCTGCGCACACAGTTGTAGAGCCTAATCCTACTCCTACAACCCATGATTCTGACTTACAGACTCAAAGCGAATATCACATTCAAAAACCCATATCACTTAAGATCAACTCTCACCAAAAACTGACTTTTACACTTAGAGCCTCGCTTTATTTATACATTCCCATGGTCCGTGGACCATGGGTAGGCCGACACACTCTATATTAAATTACAATATTTTAGGGCGAACAACCCTAGACTCTTGTGCTTCGCGCTCGCATTTCGCGGGGTTGTACATTACTTTTGACCAAAACTCGGGCTACAAGCCCCCAAACACCCACTATGGGGGGATCCGTTGCCCAACAAAATCGCATAATTGTGCTGATAATCAATGTTTACTAGACTTAAATGAATTGAACAAGAGGTTCAACATTCAGGCTAACACAAAATCTCAACTTCATGATATCGGAAAAATGGCGTTCTTCCTGAAATTCAAAAATTCAAATGAATAAAATAATGTCGAAAGTTTCCACCTTATCTTCAAATTCAAATTGGAAACCAATGATTTGAATTTAAATAGGAACACAACAAAGTAAAAACATAACCATAAATACAGAGATGTAGCAGAAATTATACTTCATTTCATTAATGTAAAATACTGAAATATGCTTACAAACATAAGTGGAAATAAACTAGCTCGGGCGATCGTAGCTTATCTCTAAGAAGAGATGTGGCAGCTACATGCCTCTGAACTGCATTATAATGACGCTCAAGGGATTTTTTATTATTGAACTATAAGAGCAAACCCTAACCCGAGGAGATGTAACACCAAGAGTTTATGGGCCCTGTTGGGGTTAGTTGGATACCCAAATTCCTAGGGTCGTGACTTGGTCATATTATCTCTTTTTGACATGTATGATACCTCATTGGAAATATCTCTCTGAGGACTACGATTGAAAAGACGATTTTATTCGAAAATTACTAGCGGTAGATTTCCAAGAAAACGTCGTTTAGGGCCTCAAAACGGCTCCAGTAGTTTAGGACCCCAAAAACTGCTAAAAATAGTAAATTGTGCTACAATTAAGGAAATTGAAAAACTGAAAGAAACAATGGTGGCGGTCCAAGTGGAATTGATGGGTGGCCACCAATATCCACCTGGATTATTCCTCCCTCCTTAGGAAGCAATGGTCCCCATTGTGTTGAGTTCCTCCATGAGATGAGGAAACTTCTGCTAAACTTGGTCCCTAGTGAGCCACTTGCCCTGGTGAAGGAGTTGGCCCGCTTATTTTGTATGATCGTGCTCATGATGGTCAGGTATCCCTGATACCTATTAGGTTTTGGAGAGTGTGCTTGATCTATGTGTCCATGATCCGATTAGTTGCAGCTTGTTCCATGCAATCTGGATTTAAATCTGTTGGTGTGAGTTTTTCTGCAATGTCCGATGTGTCTAGTAATGGTGGAAAGTATGGTTGAAGGCAGTCCACATTAAACATTGGGTGTAGGCCAAGGAATGGGGGAATGCTGAGCTCAAATGCATTGTCTCCCACAGCCTTGATAATGGTGTAAGGACCATATCAGAGTGGTCTGAGTTTCCAATCGACTCCAACAAGGTGTTCCTTTTGCAAATACAACCAGACTTTGTCGCCCACTTGAAACTTGTGTGGCACCTGATGTTGATCATATTGCTGCTTGTACTTGGAATTTGATTTCTCTAGAATGTCGTGGACTTGGTAGTAGATATGTTGGATGTGCTCAATGAATCTATTTGCCTTATTGGTTCTGGACTGAACATGAGCCAAATCTGCTTGAGTAGCTGCAAATGGCATGGCCATATCAATGGGACATAGTGGATGGAATCCCAAGCCCACCTGAAAAGAGTTGTGGTGAGTCGAGTTGTGGAGAGCCCAGTTATAGTTGTGCTGAACATAGGGGAGCCTCTCATCCCGTGTGCATGGATGATTTGAGTTGTACATGCACAAAATGTGTATGATCATCATGTTGACGACCTCTGTCTGGCCATCAGTTTGGGGATGGAAAGCTATGGACTCAGTGAGTTTGGTGTCCAACATCGACCAAAGACTAGACCAAAATGTAGTGAGGAACCTCCTGTCTCGATCTAAGATGATAGACTGTGGGATCCCAAAGTGTACCCACACTCGTTCAAAGAAGAGTTTAGCAGTGGCTTCTGCTATGATATTCTTCTTGCAGGTCGCCATAATGGCCATCCTCGAGAATATATCGATGACCATAAAAACACAGTCGTTTCCATGCTTAGTAGAAGGAAGGCCTGACATATCATCCATGGAGATGGATTCCCAAGGTTGAATAGGGGTAGACAACGGAGTATAGAGGCCTTGCTTCTTGATGGTCAGTTTGAAAATGGCGTAGGCAGTGCAGGATTTGATGTACTTCCTGACATCTTGTCAAAGATTCAGCCAATAGAAATACTTCTGCAGTACTGCCACCGTTTTCTCGACCCTAAAATTCCCAGCAGGCCAACTGTAGTGCGCTTCCCAAATCATCTTGCTACACTCGCTTGAAGGAACACAAAGGTGACCCAAGTGGCATAATAGGGCATCTTGGAGGTGAAAATGTGGAACATGCTGACCCTCCAAGAGAGTCTGGTATGTGTGGCCAAATTCTGTGTTGCTTTTGTAGAGAAGTGGCCAATCAGAAGTCTCGTGACCACAAGAGTTGAGCATGGTGGTTAATGCCATGATTGGTGGTCAACTGAGGAAATCTGCAACATTATTGGTGCTGCCCTTCTTATACTTGATATTCAAATGGAACTATTGCAGGTATGTGGACCACTTCTGATGGCAATCATTCTAAAACTTCCCTTGCATCTGTATGAAATGCAGGGGTCGGTGGTCTGTGTGGATGACCATTTCCTTTTCCAAAATGTAATTCTTCCATTGTCAGCATGCCTACACAATGGAATACATCTCTTTCTCATAAGTGGGATACTTTCAGACTGTGTCTAAAAGTGTCTCACTATGATATGCCACTTGATGTTTCAACTCTATGAATTCCTTCTATTAAGATTCAGACAAAAAGAATTTTTCTTTCGCTCTTCCCTTGATGACTTGACTCAAGGGCCAAGTGATATGAGAGAATCCCAACACGAACTTGCGGTAGAAATTGGCAAGACCCAGAAAGCTGCAGAGCTCTGTGAGAGTGGTTGGAGATGGTCAATCCCAAATGACTTGGATCTTTGCTAGATCCACATGCACCCCCCGTTCATCATTAATGTATCCCAGATATTGAACTTGGGTCATGCCAAAAGTGCATTTCTCCAAATTGCCACATAGCTTCTATTGCCGCAGTGTTTGAAGAACGTGTTGGATGTAGTGGAGGTGCTCTTCCCAACTCTGGCTGAAGATCATAATGTCATCCAAGTATACCACTACAAATGAGTTGGTGAATGGACACAAGATGTCATCCATCAACCTCATGAAGGTTGCAGGAGTATTCATGAATCTGAAAGGCATAACCAACCATTTGAAAAGCCCCTCCTTAGCTTTGAAGACAATCTTCCACACTTCGGAGGGTTTGATTGGTACCTAGTGATATTCTGACTTCAAGTCGATCTTGCTGAAATATTTTTCCCCCCTTCAGTTGGTCAAAAAGCTCATCAATCCGTGGGATTGGGTACCTATTTCAGACAGTGATCTTGTTTAGCACCCGATAGTCAATACAAAGTCTCCATGTCCCATCCTTCTTCTGTACTAACATGATTGGGCTCCCACAGGGCGATGAACTCGGTCGGATGTGACATTTCTGTAGCATCTCCTGAATCTGCCTCTTGATTTCGTGGTTCTCCAGAATGGAGCGCTGATAGATTGCTCCATTGGGCAGCGGTGCACCCGGGGTCAGATCGATGGACTGCTTGACCTGACAGTGCAGAGGCACCTCTGGGGGGAAGGGAAGATGTCCTCGTACTCCTCCATGACATTTTCCATCTGTTTTTGTCAGGCGGAGGGGCCCTGTCTGGAGGTCGTGGCCACCATCTTCTTCTTTCCCTTAGGGAATATCATCAGGAAAAAAAATTTCCTAGTTTTGGAAATGAGATTACTGCATTGTTTTGCAGTAGCTAAAGAGATGGAGGTAGGCAGTGCTACCTCTGGTATCCTGTACAACTTATTTCCCAAAGTAACAATAAAAGCACGAGGCCTTGACTCATACATAGCATGTCGCTTCCACAAGTATGGTTGGCCTAATAATACACTACAAACATCAAGGGGAGCAATGTCACATAATACCTCATCTGTGAAGGGATTGATGTTGTATGGAAGGTAACACTGCTGGCTCATGTGAAGATCTCATCCTTGGTGAAGCTACGTGATGGTGAGCAGTTGGGGATGTGGTTTGGTTGGTAAGCCTAGCTGCTTCATGACCTCTGCCGAAATGAGGTTCTTTTGGCTCCCTCTATCGACAATGAACTATAGCGCGCAACCCTTTACCCACATCTGGGAGTGGAAGAGGTGCTCCTCCTCCTCTATATCTTCAGGTTCCTCCTTCTAGATCTTCATGGTGGCAACACTGGCGTTGGGCTCCGTATCGATAATCTTCTTCCCTTTTTCATTCCCCTTGTCAGCTTCTCACTCGGAGTGGGAACATGCATCTGACTCGGATTGTAAGTGGAGCTCTTATGGAACTCACACCACTTTCTCGTGTCCCTTTTCAACTTTGCAGTGTTTTTCTTTGCTTGCGGATTTGGCGAGTTGTCCTAGGCCACCCCACCTTGGATTTTTCCTTTTTACTGTGGTTTGGAGACACCTTTCTCTTGCTTCGGATTCGCAGACCCAAAGTCTCACTTTTTTTGTTTAAACTTCTGCTCGATCTTGACAACGTATCGGTACATCGTGCCAAGCGAGATGTCCAGGAACTCCATCTCATCTTGGATGTACCTGTGTAGGAAGCCATGGTATTTGAGTACCAAATGCTGCTCAGAATCCTTGATACTCAACTTTGTGCAAAGGGTATGAAAAATATTGGTAAACTCTGGCACGTCCTAGTCCACTTTATGTATTTATCCTCATAGCTTCCTACAGGGTAGTACTGCTCCTTTATGGCATCCCAGAATGAATTCCAAGTGGGTTTGGCTGAAAACAGTGAGGTCATACTTTCATCCTTTTGCTCGCAGTAGGTTTCCCACCAGTCCTTTATGTGGGGGGCGACTTTGAAAAGAGTGAAAGTAATCTTTTCCCACCCAGAAAAATCATGAACATAAAAATACCCTTCTAGCAGAATTAACCATTTATCTACAACCTTTGCATCTATTTGAACATCAAATATGGGAATGTCAAAGTTAACTTGTACCTTAAAGGTTGTGGCACTTCTAGAGTAGCTCTTGGAAGTAGATGTGTCGCCCCTGGGTAGCTGCTGAAGGATTTGGGCAAAATTGTCCATCATCGCATTCCTTTGTCGCTCGAGGGCCTCTTCGAGCAATATTTTGATAGGAACTCCTACCCCCTCATCTTTCTTTTCATCTGCCATGGGAGGTCATTGGGATTTGCGAGGCTAGTTTTGCAAAGGTTCGACTAGCTCAAGCCCTAACTCCTTATATCTTGACCTCGTTAGGGACATGCAAAGAAAAAACAAAGAAAGAGCAGACCGCTCTGATACCACTGATCCAAATTTAAACAGGAACACAAAAAATAACAGACATAACCATAAATAAAGAGAGGCAGCAGAAATAATACTTCATTTCATTAATGTAAAATACTAAAATATACTTACAAACAGAAGTGGAAATAAACTAGCTCGGTCAATGGTAGCTTATCTCTAAGAAGAGATGTGGCGGTTACATGCCTCTAAACTACATTACAATGAGGCTCAAGGGCCTTTTTATTATTGAACAATAAGATCAAACCCTAAACAACCAAAACCGTAACCCGAGGAGATGTAACACCAAGAGTTTATGGGCCCTGTTGGGGTTAGTTGGACAACCAACTTCCCGAGGTCGTGACTTGGTCATATTATCTCTGTTTGATGCACATGATACCCCGTTGGAAAGATCTCTCTAAGGACTACGACAAAAAGATGATTTTATCCAAAAAAAAATCATCATTTAGGGCCTCAAACTGGCTCCAGAAGTTTAGGACCCGAAAACCTGCTAAAAATAGTAAACTATGCTACAATTAAGGAAACTGAAAAACTAAAAGAAACAATGGTGGGGGTCCAAGTGGAATTGGTGGGTGGCCACCAATATCCACCTGGATCAACCAATGACATCATTGACATTCAAATATTCAAATCCAAATTGGTATTCACATTTACATGGACATTGCGTACACTAGATTTTTCGTACACACTGTGTCCCCTCAAACTCTCGTATGTTGCCTAGTTGAGTGTTGAACCCAACTAGAAATACAATGGATGTATGGATATGGATCTTATCATGTAAAAGCTATCAAGTTGCAATGATGGAGCTGTCGCTGTCGAAGTTGAGCCTTGAACCTAGCTGGAAATACAATGGATGTATGGATATGGATGTTAATTGACCCATGCACTGAGCCAATGATTTGCTTAGTGCATGGTCGTTAAGAATTGCCAATTTGTTCTAGCCACACTCCAGGTTGTATACGACACTATTTTCTCATGTTGACATTGGCCAATTTTGTGGCAGCCACACTCCAAGTTGTGCATGAAGTTCATTTAACGCACTCCCATTTGCCTAGTTGAACTCTTCTATGGTTATGTTTGGGCTCTTATTTTTTTATTTTTGTGGGGAGGGATTTGCAATATTTGTTTCAATGGCTCGTTTGATTTATGCTATTGGCTTAGTTTAATTAATAAATGAAATGATTATTTTTTGTGGAATTTGGCTATACAATTGTAATAATATTATGATTTCTTTATTTAAAATGTATTTTTTAATTTGAATGCATAAATAGATTCAACACCCTTAAAACCCCTAAAAAAATTGAGAGTTGCAAATTAAACAACTTAAACTTATGATTTTTAAAATTATCTACTTAATTTTCAATAAAATTAACAAGAAAAAAGTCATTTTATCTCTTAATTAGACTAAATTTTACATAATTTTTTGTATTTAAAAATATTTTGTATTAGAAAAAATTAAATTTTAAAAAATTACAATAAATTAACCATTTTTATTTTAAATCTAAAACTTCAAGTATTCACCAGTTTTAGATGGCTAAGAATATATATGGAGCTATCCGTCCATTAATGGGCAATATATGTCACTCGTCGGATAATGTACTTTGTTAAAATCAATTGGCCCACGTATTAATGTATGGATAGATACATATATATTGGTTGTGGTTTTATGACAACACAAAAATCTATGGCATTCTTTTACTATGTACGACATTGTGTACGACATTCTTTTAGTGTTTTGACATTTGCCAATTTTTTGGTAGGCACACTCCAAATTGTGTATTGCAGTTTTTTTCGGTGTTTAGGTTGGCCAATTTAGTGACATCCACACTCCAGATTGTGTATGGCATTACTTTGTCATGTTCACGCTGGCCAATTTTGTGGCAACCACACTCCAAATATTTTTTGGCTTTCATTTTCCATCATTTTTGTGGCAGCCACACTCCAGATATTGTTTGGCTTTCATTTCCTTTCATGTTTGGGCAATTTTGTTGCAACGAATCTTGACATTGTGTATGCCATTCACAATTTCCCCGATAGTTATAAATCTCGCCAATTAATCTCATTCTATTCAATTAACTGTTCCATTTCTACTACGTGGAGACTTGATAAACTTAAGTCATTGTTTTGAAATAAAAGATTTTGTGAGACTTTTCTTTCAAAAGAAAAAAACAAGTATCATTCATTAAAACAAATGTAGTTGAATGTGTATTTCTCTGAGGACCCTTATATTCATAAAATATCCACTAAAAGTTGTCTGGTAAACAAAAACCAGAGATTTGAAAAGGTAAAAAGTCCTCGAACCCGTGAAACTTCCAGTCAATATGCCACATTTAAGGAGACTATGCAAAGAAACTGCTCTCTTCATTATTTGGTTGGGCTTAAAGCACCTAAAAAAAGGCATGCCAACAAAGAAAAAAAACCTGAATTATATGAAAAAAGGAGCAATCATATCTAGCAATCAACAAGTCAATATCTCCGCTAGAAAGTGGTGGCCCCTGAGCATATGATCGATCCATCAACAATGAGCTAATAACACGCCTTACCAAGATAATAAACACTGAAAACAGATTTGTGTCTGAATTCCAAAAAGGACCTGAAATAGATGTAAGAATGAGAAGAAACAAAACCAAAAAAACCACAAATTTAGTGCCTCCCCTAGAAATTGAACACCCCTGAGAGTAGTTGATCGAGCCATTGACCAAAAAATTATTGCGAAACTGACAAGGCTAGGTAGAGACACCTCTCTTCAAGAGGAGATCTGTCATCTAAATCTGCTTGTGATAAATATGGGAGAAGAAAAGGCTCTTGAAGGATTCCATGAGGGATTTAATTTGCTACATCCAATGGAATAAAGATGGAACCTTGAAAGAATATCGACCCTTAGCACAGTAAATTACTGATTTGGAGTCCCCTGCAATTTCAAGCTCCTCTATTTCCACCCATGATGCACACCTCAAAACACCCCAAATTTCCACCATCTGAGCTCTTTAATTGGATCTAGAACCCCTAGACTAGAAAAAATGATAGGTATGGGAAGGTTTCACCACAATATAAGCCCCACACTTGTATTCACCATTCAAAGATACCCCGTCAAAGTATCCCACCAGAGATGATAGCCTAATTTCATTATAGACATAAGATCCCCTGTGTGGATTTGGTCTCCATGGCCTTATCTACTAAAAAAATCCAAGATCTATAAATAGGAAAGCCTCACATCAACAACAATTTGATCGAAGATACTAGCATTTATACATTTCCAAATTCCCCAAAATATGTATAGAGGGATAGTTCCATATTCTTTCTACATATCTGTGAAATTACTAAGGCATGGTTTAATGGATGACCTTTCCACCATTGCATTAATCTTGAAAAACTTGGTAACCTCATCCCAAATTGTGAGTGGAAAGGAGAAACTCAAAAACAGGTGCACCACCTCTTCATTCACACCATGACACAAGGGATAAATCCACGGGCCCTAAAATCCTCTCTTAGATATATTCTCCCAAGTGATAATTTGATTATGAAGTACAATCCATGTAAAACACTTTAGTTTTAAGGGTGCCTCCCATTTCCACAATTTTTACGTCCAAGCAGCGCAGGTACCATACATTTTCCTCTATGAAATGTAGGAATATGTTTCCTTAGTTGGAATACTATCTACCTACCCTTAACCACCCCAATTTTGCCTATCAACCTTCTTGGTCAGCATAATACTCGCTTGGCAAAGATTGAAGTGCTGTTGTTCCCATTCTACCTCTAACTCCACAGGAAGCACCTGATCATGGGGGTGTGACCATTCAGTAGGAGATAGAATAGATTCCCTATGGGAGCCAATATGTGTTAGAGAAAAAATTCCATAGTCATTAAGAAACTGAATTATTGGGAAAAAGAGGAGATGATCTCTTGCCACACCTTTTATTGCATCAAGATTGATGGTGATCGCATCACCTCTTCCTACCTCCCCTCTTAAATTTTCACATAGAGAGGGCTTGGCTTTCATTAAGCTACGTCAAATAAATGAGCCATTCTTATTTTTTTGTGCACCTAATTGAACCCATTCTTCCATATTTAAGAAATTGAGATATTTCTCGCTAATGATTTGATGCCATTTTCCAAATCCAAAAGATGGTCTCCACTGGTTCTTAGTATGAAGGGAGAGATTGAAACTGTTAGTATCTGTAAAACCCCATCTGTGTTCTATCTCATTCTTGGATATTGATTCAATATAAGCCAAATGAAGTTTTTGTTTGTTACCGACGCCAACCCATAGAAGACTAGTTATGATTGCATCGATTCTTTTAATGACAACCTTGGGTAAATGAAATAAGTGCATCCAATATACGGAGATACCTTGCATCATGGATTTAATCAGTACTAGTTTACTGCCCAATCATAGTCATTTATGTTCCCACAAGGAAAGATTCTTCACAATTTTTTCAGTAAGCCACTTCCCATCCCGCTTACCATAATTATTTTCCTTCAAGTGAAATCCAAAATACTTAAATCCACCTACCAATGAGTTTAATTTAACTCCAAAATATTCTACAATTTGTTGTGTCACCTCCTCATCTGTCCCATCTGTGATCATTTCAAATTTCTACTCATTCATGATGAGCCTCGAGGCTTTCCCAAATTTAGTGATGATTTGATGAAATGTCTGCCATTTTGAGATCTTGGCTTCCCCTAAGCAGAAAACATCATCAAAAAACATTACATGTGAGGTTGATATATTTCTTGTGACCTTGTAACTGATAATATTTCCTTCCTCTTTATCGACTCTAATCCCTCTGCTAAGCCAATCAATGACCAATATAAACAGTAACGAAGAAAGCACACATCCTTGATGCAGACCTATAGAAATCTAAAATAAATTTATCATCAAACCATTGATAAACACATCCAAATTCATCGTGACACATGTCATGATCCAATCAATGTGTTTGCAGAGAAAGAAAACTTTGTGAAGAATCAGTTTGAGGAAGTCCTAGTCAACCCTTCATAAGCTTTTATCACATCGATTTTCATCAAACAAGCCTTCAACCTATGAGATTTAATTGAATGAATACATTCTTGTGAGTTTTATATAGTAATTTGTCGCACTCCTTGTCTCATACCCTAAGATATCGAACTTTTCCTAAAATGTCGCAAAGTGACAAAATCCGTTAAAAAATTCACCATGAAAAACATTGCTCAGAGCATCCCTGAAGAAAGGAAGAAGCAATGACTTGAAGTTATTTTGGAAGATCTTGTCAAAAATCCTATTTGAAATCCCAGCACTACTTTATTAGGTAAAGCCCTCCTGGTATCCTTTGTTCTAATTAGTGACTAGTGCTGGCAGTGCGACTTTGGATAGGAAAATCCGTGTTGATCCTCTTCAGCCAGTTTCTCCAAAAATGGAGCAGGGGATTTTCTCACTAGAAGCCTTGAGAACGATGAGACGGTTATTGTTGAATAAGGATATGGTCGAGTTATCCCATTTTGAGTCCTTGATCATACCTTTATGGATCTTCCCCTTAAGATGTGGACCTTCTTCCCCCTTTTTTGGATCCCTAACTCTCTCTCCTCCCCTATAAATGCATTCACTTACACCCTCAAATGGTTGGTCAGACTATATTGGTCATGTTGTTGCTAAATTGTGCCTAATTTCTACCAATTTATGAAGGAGAAAGGAGAGATTGATACGTCTTGGCTTGGACTTGGAAACCCATCCCGAAGGAGGCTTCCAACATGAAGGCAATGGTTGTATGCTTCCCTATTGTGTTTATTATTAATACAATGCATGTTTAGTTTCCATAAGTGTGTAAATGACTACCTGATTAGTATGATGCTCCTTCATCTATTGTATGGTTTACATTAGAATTCATATGCTATGTTCTTCCTTTGTTGTCTTTGTTTTATCTCTCTTGCAGGTATTCGTTCACAATAGAATAGTGAGGATCGAGCTTGGAAGTGAGGAGATCGACATCGACATCGAAAAGTGATCACGTAGGAGTGAGGTAGGCCATCTTTCCTCTATCATGTAATTCTAATTTAAACTATGATATTTTTTCATGTATTTCTTTCAGTTGTTACAAGATCCACCCAATAGACTAGAGGGGCCGCTTCTATTTGTAGAAGGGATAGCCTAGACAATAGTGATATAGTCACAACATCTTGGATCGTTAGGTCAAGTAATAAGGAAAACTATTATAGAGAAATGTGTTTAGCCAAAATCTACTTGACTCTATTAGCTATAAATTTAGAAGCCAACTTATAAACATAACTAAATTACGAAATTGGTTTGAAATCAGAAAAGGTAAATGAATTAGAGTTTTTAAGAATAAGGGTGATGAAAATTACATTAATATCACTTAATAAGTGGCCCAAGCGATGATATTCTTCTGCCATATTCAAGAGATGTGTTCCCATGATATCATAGAAGAATAAGAAAAGTTCCACCAACCATCCATCTGAGCTAGGGATCTTGTCCTTCGCAAAATCTTTCATAACCTATAGAAGCTCTTGCGATGTAATTGAACTATCCATCAGCTTGATATCTTCCTCATTAACCATGTGGGGGAAAATATTAGCAATATCCAACTGATATTCAATGCTGATCTCGTTTGACACCCTATATTGATTGCTAAAAACCCATACAACCTCCTGAATATCTTTTTGGGACATAATAATTATGTTTTCCCTGCCTCTAATAATCCAAATGGTGTTTGTGATCTTCCTTTTCATTGCAATCATGTGGAAGAAGAGAGTGCTCTTATCCCTGCCTTGCACCCAATCCATCCTACCCTTAAGTCTCAATTCTTCTTCTTGAAATTTCAATATTTTATATTGTCTAGCCTCATGATCCATAATTGACTTCTTAGTATGTTTGAAAAAGAAATCAAAACGCATGGGGTCAATTAATGCTACTATTTCATGCTCAATGATTTTCAATTCCTTAGAGAGCTCCTTCTTGTGCTTTCTTGTCCATGAGAAAACCACTAATTTCATCCTGCTAAATTTGAAAGAGACCTTCTACATATTCTATTTTAGGTGTATCCATAAAGGTTGAATCCAAGAGGCTTTTACAAGGTCTAAAAATTCTTGTTCTTGTAACCACATATGGTTGAACTTAATTGGAAAGGTTGCAGACACATTTTCTCTAATCCATTCTAGAAAATTTGTGTCATGATAAATAACATTAGTGAATAAGGACCATGAAAATAGTTGTTTCATTCTATCATAGAAATAGGAATGTACAAGAAATTGATCCATGCTTTTAGCTACGCTCTCATCTCTGGAGCACACATTCCTCCAAGTTGGGAAGATATGATAGGGTACTATATCCTTGAGAATTTTATGGGAAAATAGGTCTTTGAAATACCCTTCTAGCAGATCCAACTTGCTTTTCCTTCCCCAAATCTCCATGACATCCATCATTATATTCAAATCCACTGCTACGATAAGAGATTGAATATCCAAAGGTCCACTGGAATCAAGTTTGTCCCAGAAAAATTTGTAGTTGGAGAAAGGAGCATATATATTGAGAAGTCGAAGACGATTGCAATATCCATGAATATTTCCTGTCAAGATGATTCCAAAAAATGTTTTTAAAGTTTTGAGGGAAAACTATCTAGGGTCCCACATCACCGCTAATCCCCCAGACATGCCCGAAGCACTTGTTTCTCAAACCTCCCAATTAGGGTATATTTTCAGTAGGATCTCCTGATATTCTCTTTGTCCTACATTGTTGCTTGAAAAAAGAACTATAGTTGGATGTTCATAATGAATTGTATAATTGAGAGATCTTATAATTTGGGCTGATCCCAAACCTCTTACATTTAAAGACATTATCTTCATTAAGGCATGTCTACAGTGGGTTCGTCCCATCTAAGGACCCACAATTCACAATCATTATACAATCCATCAGTTCCATTAGAAGAAACATGATCAAAAGGTCGATATAGAGCTTCCTCTAGTAACTCCAAGAAACAAGAGTTAAGATCAGATCTAATACCTCTACATGAAGAGACTTTCTTATATTTAGTACCTTTCTTCCTTCTAGCCGACCCACTCTTTTTTTGTTCAGGGCTTGTAAAAACATCTTTCTTTTGGAAGAAATATTTCTTTATAGTCATAGGTTCCAAACCCAAAGAGCCCTCACTGTCTAAAAATTCCAATTCGGCATCCTCTAAGAGAGGGGAAGAAATTTTTCCCTGTGTTGGCCCATATTGAAGGGGCGACAACATTTGATGCCTTGAGTCATTTTGATATGAAAACTCCTTATATTTCGATGGACATAGAGAATATGAGGGAATCGATATCGGGTCCAAATCCAACACACCCCCATTCTCAATGAATATTTGTTGCTCTGACATAGAGTTTTACAGATATCCCGCCTTATCAACACCTAACTGTAAAGTTGTTTGTATACTATAAGACTTTGTGGGAGCCTCCTTAGGGAACATATTCATAGATCCAAAAGTATAGAAAGTCCGCCTCTTCGTTCACCTATATATTGCAGGATGACGATCCACAAAAGAGCATCTCGACCCGACTTGTAACAACTGCAATGAAAGTGTTGTGGCCAACCAATGATCAAATGACAAGTTTCATGAAAACCAAAGCATTTGAATAGGACAATAGTCCACTTGTTGAGGGATGGAGAAAGGACCCCAGTATATATCCAGAGAGACCAGTAATCCTTTAGAGTAATCAACTTAAACAAGGAACCAAGCTACTCTTTTGTCCAAAAGTCCTACACAACCCTCATCTACATATTATAACTTTGCAATGTTATTGGCGATTTCCATAATATATTTCTTTGACGAAAACTCCAAAGGAAGGCCAGGGAGCTTTGCCCATAGAACTTCCCATTAAAGGACTTCCTTAAAATTGGTTTCAAGCCCACTGACCATCTCCTAAATACATGAGAATCATCTATGTTGAACCCAAGGCATAGATGTAATCTTATTAACATCCTCTTCCTTTAAAAAATGAAATCCAAACCAATAGTTAAGAAACACAGTTACCTTGTGTTAATATTTGAGGATGGAAAACCAACTCTTGTCAATCTAGTATTTTGTCTAAGAACCAATCATTTTAGAAAACTACCAACACCTAATTAATACCCTTTTTCTAAGCCTCACAACACTGTCCTAATATACGTCCACCTCGAGGATAATGCTTTCAACTTCCTCTTCAACCATGATCGTTTTTCCCACTTGCTTCCATAATTCATATTTAATGAATCCTTGCTAGGCACATATTTTCAAAGAGCATTATCGACTTCCCCTAATGGATCCTCTCTCACTTCGTTTTCAACCACATGTAGAGATTTGGATGATCCAAAATGGATTTTGGATAGACTCCTAAGTCTATGTGTTCCTCACAGAGGAAAATGAAAGTCCTAGGAAGTTCCTCGAAATAGCCCCATTGCAGAGATATTTTCCTTCTTAATCTACTACAACTTGAATGGGCTAAAATGGGCTTAGGATGTAGAAGTTATCACAGAAAGAAGATGCCCTGTTTCTTTGGAAAAAGAGGCAAAAACCCCTAAAAATTGTAAAGGGAAATCACATCGGAAAAAGGCAAAGGGATGGAATTAAGCAGAGGCAGAAGAAACTCCGATCCGCCGATTCGATCAATCGAGTCAGGGATAGGCCTGTATGCGATATCGGGACCCTCGACTCGGCGATTGCGATCATGCGATACGCCGATCGTCGATGATTAGATCAGTGATGTACAAAACCGCTGGGCTGTGTACGATGCAATATGCGATAACAATCGCGACGTGCAATCTCAGCCGTTGGATCACGAGAGGAATGGATGGCCAGGATTAAATCGGTGATCGGCGATTGTTGAACCCAACAGATTTCATAAGCGCAATTCATAAATTTTGAAATATAGAAATTTGGATTTTCTATGTATTAGCGCGTTTCGGTGTAAAAATCGAAATACAAAGGAACGACACTCGAAGCGATGAAACAGACCCAAAGGGGAGCTATAAGCCCGATTACATAGAATTTGAGTTTTGTAAAGGCAGATTTCGGGCGAGCCTCAAACGGTAAATGGTTTTGGGCTGGCTCTGCCTGATCCCACAGACTGGCCGACACGTGGCTGGCAGAGGAGAGAGGAAAATCGCCTTTTCGGGCGGGTAACCTCCGTACTCCTAAGCCGCCCAAAATTGCATGATGACCGTTGGATCAGAGATCACCCAGATAAACCGTGGAGATTATGACAGCAGCCAAAGGCAAACCCAATACGATTATAGGGTGGATGCAATAAGTTTACAAGTCCGATAAAATGATTTTGTCGGGTTTTTCAATGATTTCCCGTGTATTTGGGATTTCACCCAAAACACTTCTACAATGCGATTTAACGCCTAATGGTGGACCCGATAGGGATTTAGGGGTGATTGAAGGGAATTTCACGTTCGAAAAACATGCCCGATAGTGTATTTTTGGGAAAATACCTATGTAATGGATTTTTGTCTATTTTTGGGTTTTCACCTGGGAAAACGGCCCCGATCCCTTGTAACAGCTCCTAATCATCATTCCATGCTAGAAGTGGGCATTTTTGGCAAACGATGAGGCATTTGAAAGCCACAGAGCCGCAGGGCCAGATGGCCAGTTGAACAGACAACGTAGAGAAGCCACAAAGCCACAGGGGAATGATTGAATGCAGGGAAACAACTGGGGAAGCTGAGAAGCTAGGAAGATGCCTCAAAAGAGCCAGAGAGCATGATTGAGAGCACAGGAAGAAGGAGGAGAGAAAAGGCAGAAGCAGAAGAGTGAAAAGCTACTGCGCAGAGCAGCTGAGGGAGCCTTTGGGGTCACTTGAAGTTCAAGTGAAAAGCCAGAGAGCTAAAGATTGCAGAAAGCCAAAGAAGCTAGAGCTGAAGAGTCAGAGTCAAGAGCCAGAACCAAGAGTTAGAGCCAGAGCCAAGAGCTAGAGCTAGTGCCGAGAGCCAGAGCAAGAGCAGAGAGCCAGCAACCAAGAGATTTAAGAGCCAGGGATAAAATGGTGTCTAAACCCATTGCTTCTTTGTAAAAGAGTGGATTTGAGCCAAGAACTTGTAAAAAAAGACTTTGCCATAATTCCAAAGAGCCTAGTTGAGTTGACTAGAGCTAAAGGAGATGTAGCCCAAGAGTTTTGGGCGAACTCCATATTAAAGTTGTTGTCTTATGTTTGTTTGTTATTTACTGCATTGTTTCACTGTTATATGTTTTATATCAATTTAAGCAAATCCATTTACAGGCACATAAACAGTTTAAACAACCATAAGCATACACCTTGTTTTCAAGCACATATTTAATTTTGCATTGGTTAATCATAAGGACTTGGGAATGTTTAAGCTTTGGAAGTGGCAAAGGTTCTTGTAAGTTAGACAAGAAGCCTAAGAGCCCATTTTTAGATCAGGTGGTATTAGAGCAAGTTTGGTTAACCACACCTTCAAACAAGGTTATATCAGAATGCTTGATTGACAGGTGTTAAATAGTTAGAGGTTGATTGTATGCTTGTTTGCAGACTGACTATTGTTTAAGTTTGCAAAGGTGAAGGGAAAGCTATTGATAGCTCAGTCCAGGAAGGACAAGAAGGAAGAAGGGCTAAAGGCATTCTTTCTATCCCAAAGGACCTCGAGGCAATATTTGAAGCACAAGAGGTTTGTTGCAAAAGGTTGCTAAATAGGCTCTTTATTAATCTTGTTTGAAGTCCTTTTGTTCATTAGCATAATGACTACTTCTACAAGTGAGTCCTCAAATTCTTATTTCATCATCACAAGACTCTTTGATGAAGACATGAAGCAAGACTTGTCCACCATGATGGATATGGTGAGAGAAATGTATGAGGATGGAAGAAAGAGCAACATACTTAGAGAGCAGTTGAATTCCATGAAGGAAGAGAAGCAGTTGCTTTCTGAAAAATTGCAAGAAATGGAGAGGCAACTTCATATTGCAAATAGGAACCTGAAAAGGATTCATGAGTTGGAGACAAAACTCTTTGTTGCCCAAGAAGCCTTAGTCAAGTATCAGCTTGAAGAAGAGGTAAACCATTCCAGTTTGTCTTCAAATTCTTCTAAGGATGCTTATATTGGTTCTTTTGAAAAACATACTAAAGGCATAGGTTCCAAGCTAATTTCCAAGATGGGCTATGAAGGAAAGGGCTTGGGAAAGCATGCACAAGGTATTTTTGAACCAATAATGGTTGAGGAAAGGCCTAAGTATTTGGGTCTTGGCTATGGACAGTCTTATGGAAAGAGTTCCAAAGCTGCCATGAAGGCCATTGAAATAGCTCCGAGAAGGGGTTGCATTGCAGAGTGTGAAGATTGTATTCAGGAGGAATGCAATGGCTTGAAACATTATTTGCAGGATGCAGGTGTTCAGAAGCACACACTTGAACCAGAGAGTTGGGGAGACTCTGACAGCCTTGAAGAGATTGATGGTGTTTCAAAAGGAGCCACTTCTTCATTTGCTTTGCCTCCTCATGAAGGCAATAAACGTGAAAGAGGCATGTATAAATCTGGTTCTAAAAATTTTCCTTTTGATTGTACAAATCATGATAAATTTCCACATAGATATGGGAAAAGAGTTGCATGTTCCTTTTGTGGTTTGGATAACCATAATGTTTCTAGATGTTGGAAGAGAAAGACCACATACAGGAAACTTTTGAAGGAAAGGAAGCAAGAAGCCAAAGGTCCATTGGACAAGGCAACTCATGCTGTCAAGAGGATACACATGCAGTGCATTTACTGCCATAAGAAAGGGCATCTTGCTGCAAAGTGTTGCACTCTGAATCCAACAATGCTTCCAAAAAAGTTGAAGAAAGTGGAAAGAGAAGAGGGCAGAAATGGAAAGGAAGATTCCATGGATGATGTGTCTCATGATGATTCACATGATGATGCTGATGTGCAGACAAAGGTAGTACCTTTGAAAGGGATTGGTAAGAAACGGTTAGAATTCTTATCCGATTAAGATTGCATGTCTATTGATGCATCTACATTGTATTTCATTTTAGCTTCAGAAGTATAGTGTTCTTAAGTGAAAGTTGAAGGATGAAATGCATGCATAAGCATGAGATGCATGAACACTGGGATGTTGATGATTTCCTTGTTTGTGAACATGTATTTGTAATTAACTTGCAGGGTTGATTGCTTTGACATGCATGTGATGCCATGTTGACTTAGGAGAAGTTAACTTGGTCTCCAAATGGAGATAATGATGAAGTGTTTCATCTTTTGAAGAAGAGTTCTAATGGTCTTTTTCTACATGCTTGAATTAAAGGGTAATTTGTTTAAAGGCATGTTTTGTGGGCTTGTTATCTAGTCCATAATTTGTATGCAGATGTAAGACATGGAGGTGTTCACAAGATGTGAAATCCGTTTCTTTTGTTGAAGCAGGAGTTTAGGCCATCCAGCTGTTGTCTGTGTTTCTGTTGTTGTTAATAGTTGTTGTTGACAGCTTTTCAAACAGGTACAAATGTACGTTTTTGTGAAGCATATGTACTTCAAATTTGGTTGAGCCACCTTGGATAAATAATCAAGGAAAATAAGTTCAAACTACTTTCTATGACCATTTCAACAGAAGTTCTGCATGAGGTCAAGAAGGAAGACAGTTCTTCCTAGGAGAACTGGCACATCTAGAAAGGAAAGTGGTCAGAGACTTTGGTTCAGAGGCACTATTCAAGGCAAGTGTATAGAGGCTGAAAGAAGAGGGTGTTGTTACTCTCATGTAATGTTCAGATCAATATGTCAGTCTTTTGGAGACCAAAATTTCTTTTAGTGGGAATACGTGATCCAAAATGGATTTTGGATAGACTCCTAAGTATAAGTGTTCCTCACAGAGGAAAATGAAAGTGCCAGGAAGTTCCTGGAAATAGCCCCATTGTAGAGATCTTTTCCTTCTTAATCTACTGCAACTTGAATGGGCTAAAATGGACTTAGGATGCAGAAGTTATTGCATAAAGAAGATGCCTTGTTTCTTTGGAAAAAGAGGCAAAAACCCCTAAAAATGGAAAAAAAACCCTTATAAAGGGAATCGCATTGGAAAAGGGCAAAGGGAAGGACTTAAGCGGAGGTGAAAGAAACTTTGATCCACTGATCCGATCAATCGGGTCAGAGACAGGCCCGTATGTGATATCGGGACCCTGGACTTGGCAATTGCAATCATGCGATACGTCGATCATCGATGATCGAATCGGCAAATCGGCATCGGCGATGTACAAAACCCCTAGATGTGTGTGATGTGATATGCGATAGTGATCGTGACGTGCAATCTCAGCCGTCAGATCATGAGAGGAATGGACGGCCAGGATTAAATTGGCGATCAGCGATTGCCAGACCTGACGGATTTCATAAGCGCAATTCATAAATTTTGAAATCCGGAAATTCAGATTTTCTGTGTATTAGCGCGTTTCGGTGTAAAAACCAAAATACAAAGGAAAAATGCTAGAAGCAATAAAACGGACCCGAAGGGGAGTTATAAGCCCGATTACATAGGATTTGAGTTCAGTAAAGGAGGATTTATGGCGGGCCTCAAGCGGTAAATGGTTTTGGGCTGGCTCCACCCAATCCCATAGACTGGCTGACACGTGGCTGGCAGAGAAGAGAGGAAAAATGCCTTTTCGGGCGGGTAACCTCCGTACTCCTAAGCCGCCGAAATTGCATGATGACCGTTGGATCAAATATCACCCAGATCGACAGTGGAGATTACAACAGCAGCCAAAGGCAGATCCGATATGATTATAGGGTGGATGCGATAAGTTTACAAGTCTGATAAAAGGATTTTGTCGGGTTTTTCAATGATTTCCTGTGTATTCAGGATTTCACCCAAAACAATTCTGCGATGTGATTTAATGCCTAATGGCAGATTCGATAGGGATTTAGGGGCGATTGAAGGGAATTTCACGTCCAAAAAACATGACCGATAGTGTATTTTCAGGAAAATACCTGTGTAATGGATTTTTGTCTATTTTTGGGTTTTCGCTTAGGAAAACGGCCCCGATCCCTTGTAACAGCTCCTAATGATCATTCCATGCTACAAGCAGGCATTTTTGGTAGAGGATGAGGTGTTTGAAAGCCACAGAGATGCAGGGCCAGATGACCAGTCGAACAGATAGTGCAGAGAAGCCACAGAGCTGCAGGGGAATGATTGAATGCAGGGAAACTATTGGGGAAGCTAAAAAGCTGGGAAGATGCCTCAAAAGAGCCAGAGAACATGATTGGGAGCATGGGAAGAAGGAGGAGAGCAAAGGCAGAAGAAAAAGAGCGAAAAGCTACTGTGTAGAGTAGCTGAGGGAGCCTTTGGGGTCACTTGAAGTGCAAGTGAAAAGCCAGAGAGCCGAAGGTTGCAGAAAGCCAAAGAAGTGAGAGCTGAGAGCTAGAGTCAAGAGCTAGAGCCAAAAGCCAGAGCGAGAGCCAAGAGCCAGAGCCAGAGCCAGAGCAGAGAGCTAGCAGCCGAGAGCTTCAAGAGCCAGGGATAAAATGGTGTCTAAACCCATTGCTTCTGTGTAAAATAGTGGAGTTGAGCCAAGGACTTGTAAAAAAAGACTTTGCCATAATCCGAGAGAGCCTAGTTGAGTTGACTAGAGCTCAAGGAGATGTAACCCAAGAGTTTTGGGTGAACTCCATATTAAACTTGTTGTTTTATGTGTGTTTGTTATTTGCTGCATTGTTTCATTGTTATATGTTTTATATTAGTTTAAGCAACTCCATTTACAGGCACATAAACAGTTTAAACAACCATAAGCATACACCTTATTTTCAAGCACATATTTAATTCCGCATTGGTTAATCATAAAGACTTGGGAATATTTAAGCTTTGGAAGTGGGAGAGGTTCTTGTAAGTTAGACAAGAAGCCTAAGAGCCCCATTTTCAGATCATTGGAGCACCCCACCCGGCCTGCAATCTCATTCTCAGCTGCAATGGTGACATCTATCAATTCATCCATGTCAGATATGTGTTGAATTAAAAAAGATTGAATTTCCATGTTTACTACTAGCTCGGCACTTCCACAAGCCCGCTAGAAATTCAAATAAGACCGACCAAAATAACTTTAAATGTTGCAATTTACAATAGAAAACTTAAAGGTATCATAGATCACCAGATTCTCTCATTGGATCAAAGGAAGAAGAAACCCTAGCCAATCAAAAATACATCTCAGCCTCACGAGACCCATTGATTGGATCGAACCAAATTTATAATATCATAACCATCCATCCACAACATTCTAGGGAAACCAATGGATTAAAATTATACGAGAATATTTGACACTAAAATATCACAGTCAAATATGACCAGGTCCAGAAGTTAGAGATCGAAGGTCTGATAATTTTAGCAAATTGGAACAACAATCAATAAGACACCAACCCCATAAAGTGCCTTGCGTAGGAACCAATCCCGTAATAAATATATTCTGGCCAATTACTTTATTCAAGGACATACCTAATAAATCTAGGGTGCGCGAGTTTCTAGATTAGAAGCACTTTGATGGCACGATGTCGTAGAATATCAATTGGACAATTCAATTCCATCTAAGTAAATATTCCACTTAAATTCCTTTCTTATCACCACTCCAGAGTCCATTAATGGAATGAAATCCAAATTCAAAATAGTGTACCTCCTTACCTCCTTCTTTAACTAATGAGGAATATGCATGTTGGTCATCCACTCCTACAACCTCATCACCAATCCACTTTCAATACCAGAGAAGAAAAAAAAAGAGCCGAAGCCAATGGCTTAAGAATTGAAAACTCACAGGACCATTAAAAACTTCACTCTAGGGTCACACAACTCTGCATAGTCCCTATATCAATCATGCATAAACTATAATCTCATTCAAGGATATGGGCGGTCCCAAGATACAATCCAAGATATTGCCAGTTCTATAGTTGAAGCCTCTCCTACCAGAGACACCAAATAAATAATGCCAGACATAACTCCAAAATGATAGCAACAAAACCACCCGACTCCCCAAGTTACATATAGTCACATACCGCGCAAAAAAAACAACATATGCACTAGCATGAACTACACTAAATTAATCTTATTCTATTCAATTGACTATTCCATTTCTAGTGCATGAAGACTTGGTAAACTTACATGAATGTTTTGAAATAAATGATCTTTTATGGAGTGATTTGATTTAATGTTTCTTTTAAGAGTAGTCTAACAAGGTCACATTTTTTCCCATAAAATAGTGGAAATTTGAGCAAGATTTTGACTAAATCTAGCAAAACTATTGGGAAATATGGGTTACAATTGTCAAGATTCTTTGGGTTCCCCAAGGTTTTTGATGGTGCTAAATCCAATTTCACCATCAAAAAAATAATTCAAACACTCCTATGGTCATATTTAAAAAAAAAAAAGTGGCAGGATTCCAATGGAAAATGGCTTTCTAGGAAAAATTGTAGCCTTGATAGAGAACAACTTTATTTTATAATGTTTATTTTATAAGTTAGTATTTATTATATTATAAATAATTAGTTTTTAAATAAGCAAATTTTTTTTTAGGTCATTAATTAATGGATTATAAATTTGGATAACGATTAATCCACAATAAGCATGAAAAGACTTACTAAATCATGCATCTCATATTTTCAAACTTTAAAAAATCATAAAAAATCACTATATTATTATTATTATTATTATAAAAAAAAATTAATATACAAGTTAAACATGCATACATTTAAAAACTGTTATTTCCAAATTTCATATCATCATGCCATGTTGGTTATGCCTTTAGCTACTTGTACCCAACTCTTATCTTGGCTCATTTCATGCACGGGTCATGCTTTTGATCAAAGCACCCATCCCTTGGTTTGTCTCACATGTCTTGACTATTACGTTTGTCGTGCACTAAAAAATAGTGTGCCAGTTCATGCAATGCAAGTACCAATAATCGATCCCACTCGGTTACCAAAACCCAAACATTCTCTGTGTATAAAACTAAACTTTCACGAGTTCATCACGACATGTGACATCATAAGTAGTCATACTAGAAACCACAAATTTCCAATGAAACACAAAAATAGAAGAGTCAGACATTCTTGAAACAAATACCTCATGCCTAATGATGACGTTGTTGCACTCTCGATCCTGGTCATGGACAAGGTGCATGTTCCCATCACCTAGCATATGAAATCCACCCACACTCAAGATTTATTCCATTCTCAACAACACTCTATCCAACAAATTATGTTGCCAACTAAAGACAAACTCAAAAATGAAGTGTTATACCTTCTACCTTCCCTACTTATCATCTACCCATGAACACCCATGCATGGATCCATGTGTTGTATACCCCTATGTTTGTAGCTAATTAGGTAGCTATTGTGCTCATAATACCAAATCCACAAGAACACATGTCATCACATATGTGCAATGACCTTGAATCTCATCATCACCCAAATATATCCTCAAAAATTATGTTCTTCTCATAATAGAGTCATCCTTAGGTACCCCATCATTTGACTCACCATATAACCACAATAGTACGCCATTCTCTCATGCCTCAATGTGAAGGGGAGTTATGGTAGTCATGGAGACCAAGACATTTATCTCCATCCTCTGACTGTCCTACTGAAAGAACACCTCCATATCTCTATGCCATCTACATCAAGAAAAGAACATGGGAACAAATCTTGCATCTTTTCTCCTTAATGACTCTCTCCAACTATGTATCATAAACCAAATCACTCCCTCCAAAAGTCTCTATAGATGAGCTAATATCTTCCTTGGCTTGTATGTATGAAGGTACACCTCCAACCCAACAAATCTTCTAGATTAAGGTTTGCCACCCTCTCCTTTGTCAAACTAATAAGCATCCTATTCCCCTTTGCAACTCTTTGATTAGGTTCTAGTGTCTATCCCATAACTCTATTTATGAAATATGCTAGGGTTTGTGCATGATGTAAAAGAAAAAACTCAACAGACTCTATCTTTTCATCTATTGTAACATTGTTATCTGATTGTTGGTCCTCTCTATCATGCCTAAGAATAGAAGTCAATTTGGCTCTCAAATTTGTACCTCCTCTCAAAGGTATTCATTACAACTAGATTTGATCCTAATAGAATAAACAAATGATCCGTATGAGGTACTAGAATGACCATAATTACTCTTAGAAACTCTTTTCCTATTGCCAACTCATAGTCATCAAGTGGCACAATGGTAAGGTTCATCCTTACCTACCAATCTCTAAATATAATATGAAAATCCTCTCTTGTCCCAATCACTCCAATATCCTTAAGGAGTTAATAGCCCTAATGGATTCTTGAACCAACATGGAATGATTCGATATTAAACGCAGATATCTATCTTTTCTTGTTTGTCCATAGTGAATATGAAAATACATGATAAATTCAATGGGTACTCCCACATATTTAATAAAGTTTTTGACTGAGATCGTATTTCATATGATGTTTTCTATTTATTTATTTTTTCATTCGAATATTATTTATTATTATGTTGAAATTTATGTCCATTTCAGAATAGGGTTTCCATAATTTTAATTTGATTATCAATCATTATTAGGTAGATGGTAGGGATTTAACCTCTATAGAATATTCTAGTATACACAAATTAAAGGTTGAGATTTGTTTTCAAAGTAGTTATTCATTTTTTGTTATTTTAATTATTTATTAATTAAAAAAATTGTCATATAAACAAGTCATATGAAATGAGTTAAAAATTTTGGGGCATGTGGTATTCATAAGTCATGGTATTGTAACAAACCCTATTTACAAACTAAGAATCTCCATTGTAAAGTAAGGGTGAATCTCGAACCTAGTTTTTTTTCAAATGTAGATATGTTCAAACTATATATTAATTCTGTTTTTTCTATGTTAATAGTTTCCATTAATCATTCAAATAGACATAACAATCTAGTTTTTTGTTGGTCTCCCTACTAGGGAAAGCAAGCTAGAGATAGAAGAACATAGATTTTGTCCAAATTTTTACAAAAAGAGAATATCTAGAGTGAGAATGGCTATCTCAGAATATGATATCAACATGAATATACTTAAAACCCACCAATATTTGACAAAGAGGAAAAGACATCCAAGTTGTACATGAAAATTATAGGTAGCTAGCATAGGAAGGTTACCAAAAAAATTGAGATCCATGTAGATTTAGGAAGACGTTGATACACCAATAAGCTCATAATGAATCCTTGGTGAAGTAGGGTCCCTTAATTTCTGCAATAGTCTTCGATTTTTATTGCATCTATCAACATGAAAATCTTGCACTTCACCTTGTTACACTCCAACAATACTTTGTTGAGTAGTGTCTTCATCTTCCAATAAAGCTCAATAGTACATAAATACATATTTTGGCACCCCAAATTAGACCTAGTTCTAGCACCCACTCAGCCACATAGGCAAGAATGTCCTCATCTATTTCAGCTTGATCTTCCTACACTTCCACGTTAGCATGAACTATTTCTTGAAAAATAAGTCGAGGGGACTAGGTTTGGAAGTGCCTAGTAGTGAAATGAGGATGAAGGCGAGTGCGTGCACTCTCTTCCACCCTCAAGGAGGAGCCTCTATAGTTCCTCATCCATTGCTTGAGCATTGAGGTTGAAGAGGAAGGAACAAAATGAGGCAAGGGGAGGGGGAGAGGGCTAGTAAGAGTGGTCAGAAAATAAGAAGCAAAACGCGGATCAATGGAGATGAAGGAGAAGAAAGGTTTTAGTAGAAGGACAAGATAGAGGGCAAGTGCCAAAAGGTAGAAATAGGGGACCAATAGTCTAAGAGCCCAAAAAGAACAACTATCTACACTCAAAACATATGTGAAGAACTAGATATAGCGTAGTTTCCCGTGAAATTCTTTTTATCACTAACGATATAATAATAATCTTAAATAAAGTTATAACTTAATTAATTTTTACTATTTTTTAAATTTTAATAGCATGAGATATATGATAAAGTAAGGTTTCTATTTTTCTTATGGATTGATGCCTATGGGCATTTACCAAGGATTTAATTTGTATGGTTGGTCCGGTGGGCCACAGAAGCCCTTAGCATAGCTAGATTTTTACCCATGAATGACCTCTACACGGCAGAGTGCCTTAACTAAAAACCTTATTTTGTTATTTTTTAATTGAAATATATATATATATATATATATATATATATATAAACTTTGTAATTTGTTTCTATTAATTTTTTAATATTAATTTTATTATAAAATAAAATGAAATCAAGTAATTTGAAAAAAACAAACATATTGAATTAAGATTCTTCTCTGTTTGACTTAGCCAATGATTTGGAGAAATTACATATAGTTATATTTTTGTACTTTCATCATTTTTTCAAGTGACGTTGAGATTCTCTCTCTTGACCTAGCCAATGATTTGGAGAAATTACATATAGTTATATTTTTGTACTTTCATTATTTTTTCAAGTGACGTTGAGATTTTCTCTCTTGACCTAGCCAATGATTTGGAGAAATTACATATAGTTCTATTTTTGTACTTTCATTTTTTTTCAAGTGACGTTGAGATTCTCTCTCTTGACCTAGCCAATGATTTGGAGAAATGACATATAGTTATATTTTTGTATTTTCATCATTTTTTCAAGTCATGTTGAACTATTTTTATAATGTTCTCAATTCGTTTATTTGAATCTATTGGATATAATGCATTTTGAAGAGGAGAAATTTATCTTAATTTTCAAATTAATGAAATAAATTGAAATAAGATCTTAATGTTTTTAGTGTATTATGTGAGATCGCATGATGTGAATTTAGATGAAGAGAAGTTCTTTTTAGTATGCCCAAAAACCCATTGTGAGTGTAGTGAGCCATAATGTACTCGATTGCATGGTATCTTCATCTCAAAGTTTATGAGTACCATAAAATTTTTACTTATTTCAGAGTTTCATTATATAACTACTTTTTCATTTTATTTTTTTATTGTGCTGAGAGACGCTTTACAGTCCAGTATGGGGTAGATCTCATATAAACATGTAAATGTAAACGTTGTAAATGTAAATGTAAATAAATAAAACATCTTTTTATACTTACTCAAAAGATATGGTAAATAAATAAAAATATAAATAGACTAGAGATATGATAAATAAATAAAACCTCTTTTTATATTTAGTCCATAAACTTTTTTATATTTAAGGAGACTCAAAAAAGAGGCCTTATTTAGGTGAAGCCTATGAGCCAAATAACATATTTATAAAAGAGGTATGGTAAATTAATAAAAATATAAATAAACCAAAGGTCGTAAATAAATAAAACCTTTTTTATATTTACTCCATAATTCACTTTATATTTACGAACACTCAAAAACGAGGTTTTATTTAGGTGAAGCCTATGAGCCAAATACCATGGGTCAAATTATTATTAATAACATGCAAAAAAAAATATTATTAACCCTAATTTTAATATTAATAAAAATAAAGATGCCACATGGTATTGACCTATGGTATTGAGAACTAATGTTATTGACCTATGGTATTGACCCATGGTATTAAGAACCAATGGTATTGATCGATGGTATTCACGTGGAATGCAGCCTATTTAAAGTGGGGATTAAACCATCATAGATCCATCTTTTCTCTAGATCTACTAAGTGCCAGAGGAATCAAATATCTTGATATGCAAATTAGCATAGAGTAACAAAAGATTTGATCCCTCTGGAAGCTTGGTCAATCCAAAATTTAAATTAGATCTATGCTACTTTTTATTTGAGATATCAGAAATATAAATATATATGTAATAGATATATTTACATATCACACAAACATACATAAATATATATTACACCTAGCCCCACAAACATAATCAAATTAAATATAAGTAAAATTTTAACTTACTTACCAAATTTATACTTCTAAAAATTAACTAGATGTCAATAGTAACTTATATATTTTGAAAATAGACATAAATATCCAGCACATTTAACCACTCACGGAATATGTATGGTTATTACCAATTTGTCATAAAGAACCTTAATATTACGAAGTGGAAGACGAATCTTATACGGGTGTTCGAGTTCTACTCATCTCAGCAGAGTTTTGGAAACAATATTTAACCAGATTTAATTATGGATCATTTTTCTATTTTAACATTAAGACTGACCATAACGTAAGATATAACTAATTAAAAAAACAAAACCAACCGGCTAATGAGCGTGTACGAGTCAGATAACATTCAAACAGCCTCTTGCACATCTTAATTGTCTTGTCTCTCGGCACAAGATTTATGGGTTATTCAGGCCGCGCAAAATTTTCGTGACACAGGTGTGGCATTTATGTAGGGAGCATTCTGGAGTGGAATTATGAATCGAAAGTTTTCTATTTAATACTCCAGCGAAAAGAAGGAACGATTAAACAAGTTCTCATCATTGATTCGTTCCTCGATTGTCTTCGCTCTCCTCAGAGCATGTGTCGCGAGTCTCCATCGTTCATGCTATTTTAACAGTCCTTGAGGCGAGCACTCCTTGATTATCACATGCATGTTATGCTCGTGTTGATGCAGAAAATAATATTGAATTTGGTCAGATCCCGACTGCGTTGGTAATGGTGACGGTGTACAAAACATATTCTTTATTAATTTGTAATCTCCAACACCGACTTGATACGGTTTAAATATGTGGAGCTGCACAGCACCTTTATAGTGCCCTTCATGCGCATTCACGTTGGTCATTTTTGTTGCAGTCACACTACAGATTGTGTATGCCATTATTTTCTTGTGTTCGCGTTGGCCAATCTTGCTGCGGCCACACTCCAGAATGTGTACGGCGTTCATTTCCCACATTCACGTTAGCCAGTTTTGTTGCAGCCACGCTCCAGATTGTGTATGGCATTCTATTGTCGTGTGCAACTTGTTCAATTTTGTGGCAGCCGCACTTCAGATTGTGTATGCCATTTTTTTCTCGTGTTGACGTTGGGCAATTTAGTGGCAGCCACGCTCTAGATTGTGTACGACATTATTTTCCCGTGTTCACGTTAGCCAAAATTTGGATTCTTTTCCTTTGATTATGTTGCCCAATTTTGTTGCAGCGAATCTCGATATTGTGAATGGCATTCTCAAGTTGCGTGAGGCTCGCCAATTAATCTTTATTCTATACAATTGATTCTTCCATTATTAATCTTATTCTATTCACTTGATTCTTCCATTTCTAAACACAGGGGAATGCTTTGAAATACATTAGGTTTTATGGAGAGATTTCACTCAAATTTCCTTTATCACGTTTCTTTTATAAGTTGGTATTCAGTATGGTTTGGTTATTTTAAAAATTAGTTAAATTTAAGTTTTTAAAAGGTAAGCTTTTATAAGTGTGGAAATTGAATATATTTTATTATTATTGTTATTATGCAATTTTAAGTTAACATTAAATTAGTGTATGAAATTTTTGTTTATAAAATAAAAGACTTATTTTCACTTAAATCTATAAAAACATACATACTTTAAAATTCAATTTTAAAAATATATAATTATATTTCAAATATATTAAATTAAATTACCTTAAAATATCTAATTCGAAATAAAAGTTTAATTAATAAAAATATATACATTATAAGAAAAGATAATATGGATCACTTTCTTCGAATTAAAAAGAAATTTAATGTTACTGTTTTCAACCCATGAAAAACAATTGATAATCATAAACATATCACCGTATTATTTAAATTAAATTTTAAAATTACATATTTGTATTTCAAATAAGTTAAATTAAGTTTCCTTCAAGATCAAGTTCTAAGTAAAAATTTAATTAAGAAATATATATGTTATATTTAGAATAAGACAAATAATATGGATTAGATTCTTTAAATTAAGGAAGAAATTTAATATTATTGTTTTCAGCAATTAAAAAAAAAATGGATAATCATAAACATACACATATTTAATAATATTATTTAAATTATAATTAGAATAATATTTTATAAATAAAATTATTAAAATAATTGAGAAAAATAAAAAATATTTGTTTATTTAGATGTTGTTCTATAATAAATTGTGCTTTACAATTTTCATTTTTCTTTCTAATTAGACATAAAATTTATAACTGAAAATCAAAATCATAACCACTATTTCATTGCTCGTAAAAAACAATGTATAGATGTTTCACTTTTAATTAATTATTATTATTTACAAAATAAACAATATAGAGATAAATTATTTAAGTTTAATCACATATGAATCTATTAACTTGACTAGATTCCAAATGAAAGGTGTGTGGTATGTGGTCACATTAATATGAGTTTGGTGCTCCTCATCTTGTGGCTCAATGGTTGGTGCTATCCATCTTGTGGCTCAATGGTTAGGGCCTGTTGATGTGGCCCCATTGGGATTGCCTCCGTAACATCCATTCCAATTTTGCACCCATATCATTGTGGCCTTGACATCACACTACATCTTCAGTTGCATACACAATGGAAAAAATAAATTATAATTATTCTATGAATTAATTTGCATGCATGTAAATAAGGAAAAAAAATTGAAATATTAGGAATATTTTTTTTACCTTGAGTGTTGGTCCATGTGGCTCTACATAGTGATTTTCCTCAATGTGAGTGTGATGATGAGGTGGAGGTGTCAGAGACTCCATGGAAATGCACACTGATGGAGCCTGTTCTGGATTATCAATCAATATCACCTGTTTTGGATTATCAATTGATACCTCAGATGGCCTCATAAGCTTATCCATATAGCCCTGTGTCTACATGTTATCATGAACATATTAATATAACTATAATCTAATATGAATTTATTAATATAAGTAATGTATAATTTGATGATAAGAGTAAAAGGTTTTGTACATATGTACATCACCTATGTCATGTTGGATGTACATCCTCCAAGTTTCATGGATATTATCACAACATCTACGAACATATGCTAAAAGTTGGTCATGAGGTAGAATCTTGAGCTCGCTATCAACAACAAATGGAACTGGCATGGTACATGGCAACGATGGAGATCTTCTCCTTTGCCCATGAAACATGACACACGAACTTCCCAATGTGGTCAACATGGTCTCCACAATGGTACCCTTGGTCTCAACGTCGAGCTGTGGCAGGTCCTCTAGCTTAGTCGACAATACCACACTCTAAGATGGAAGTGGCACCAATTTCAGAGGTGGTGGCACATGGGAACGTTCCCTACAAGCCTTGGTATGATCATAGTTATGTCCCATGCTAGATCCTTAAAAATGTGATGGGGTGCTCGTGTAATTTTGCCTCATATGGAACACAAACTCTGCGTATATCTACTAAGAAAAATATAGTAGGAACTCATCATGGTCGGGAAAAATTCCAAGCTCTAACGAATTGTTAGTAAACATAAGGAGCCACATCGATGTTACTAAAATGTTTAAGTTTAAGTGGACCATAATGTCTAGCATAACCCACAGGGATCTCAAACAACTCCCCATGCACATCAATGTCCTTGGTGGCGGCGTTCACCACCTCCCAATCATTTGTTCCTCTAACATTCCACCTCCTAGTCCATGGTGTGGCATGTAGGAGGACATTCTATGGGCTTACCCTCTAGTAGACCTCCATCAACTTATCGACACTCTCTGGCATCAGAATCAAGCTACATCTAGCTAATGAGGCAACATGGAGTGTACCTAACTCTCGTGTAATCTAGTCACACTAGGACCTAATAACCTAGAGTGTGATAATGGTCATGGTGTCTTCCTAGAGAGGGATTGAAGATGCACTATAACGTTTAGCTTCACCTTGTTCAAACTTTGAAAGCCATAAACATAATTTTACATATATAACATGCTAAAGATAATAACATATGCATTAAATTCAAACACATAAATTGAATATAATTTGAAAAATAAATACAATTTAAAGACATAAACACATAAATGTACCTTAGACAAGTGAGGTTAGACTATTTGAAACATCACCAACAAAGACAAATACATTTCCTCTCACATTTCCATTGGTGTCAAAGTGAGCATCTACCAGTGAAATGTGGCATTTGGCCGAGCTACATGATCTTTATTAAGCCCAATCATGTTTCATTGATCCACTCACACTTTGATGGCCTACTCATGGGGGTAGCGATGTAGAAGGCTTTGAATAAATTGAGTTGGAAGGGGATTGATTGTAAGATGCATAAAATCTAAAAATTAAGAGCTGATTCAAATCATATAAAAAATATATAATCATGTAATACTAAGTATAATATAGAAAATTTGTAAAATGAAAATGAAAACACGTAATGTTAGGTTGAGGAAACCATATCAAGAAGTGTCAATACTTAAAATTATATTTATCTGACAAGGTTAATTAGCTTGGACATAAGGATGTTAAGCTTTTTCCAATATAATACTAAGTATAATATGTAAAATTTATAGCTCGATATGAAAACATAAAATCTTAGGTTGAGTGAAACCATATATGAAAGTGTCAACATCGAAAATTACTTTCAATAAGAAAGGTTAATTACTTTGTGCGTAAAGATCCACCTTTGACTATAATGTACAAACATTGGAAATAGAAATGAGAAAATTTAATGCTAAGTTGATTAAGGGATATAATAAAGAATTACCACTTCAAGCTAAATTGAGCTAGTGATGTAGGTTTGCTATGCCATCATGATTTAAAATTAAGACTAGTATACGGATATGTATAAAGGAATAGAGTTAAGGAATAGATGGAAATACCAGTATATGGGAATAGAAACAATATAATTTTATTTTTAGTATGTAAGAGCCATCTAAATTTACATACCTAATATAGGTAAATCAATGGAAGGTGAAGGATGACTAGTTAGTGGGGTTATTTTTTCATAGAGATATGCGAGTACCAAAATAATCTAATATATGAGATGAAGGTAGCATGAATACAAGAAATTCTTTCAGCTACCATGTGAATTGATTCATGAGGTTTTCTTGGCCTACCGTTAAATATGATGTCCATTATCAAAAAAATTCCATGTATGTTCTTGTGCACTTACACAATGAAATTCAGGAAATGAATTCTTGAGATTACCTACCATCTACTATAATAATTGTATTTATAAGAATAGTAGAGGGGGTAACTACAAGGGTTATTTTGATAGTATGGTGATATTGATGATTGAGATATCATCACACCTTAGGTCATTGTTATAACCTCTTCTTTTCTTTTCCAAAAATAATAATTGTTATTTGTAGATAAAACAAAAATTACATGTTTCAAATGAATAAAGAACTTAATAAAAGGTTTTACCGATAGTCATACTTGCCACAAATTTTCTTAAAAATAAAAGTATAATAGATATCTATGCCCTAGGACTCATAAAAATGAGAGTAAAGAAGTTTCTCTTCAAATTGTAAAATTTTCACTAAAAAATTTATATCAAGAAAAATATTATGAACTTCCTTCATAGACCTTTAGAATTGAAGAAAAACTAATACCTATAATACATGTTATTGGACACCTGATTTGCTAAGGGTTTTGGGCATGGAATATGAATAGTCAATGGAGTCCAAGAAACAACTTGGTATATGAAAACCAAGGGTCATGCACATTGTATAAATGTATATCATTATTAGTAGTAAAAACATTCAACATTTATCTTATCTATTGTTTATTATTTTTGTGTTGCTTAACATGGTATCATAGGAAACATATTCTTACTCTACTCAAGTGGGAGCCAATAGTTTTGTTACCTCTCTATGAGTGTTTATTCTACCACTTAGATTTGCAACTATGAACCTCCTCTGTTTCTCAGCTAGATTTAAGTTGGGTTCTCTACCAACAGTCCCAAAAGAAAATAAATAAAAATTGAGGGTAATGAGGAACTCATTGACCTAATTTTTTCATTCAACGTGAAGTTATATCACCTTTCTATGTACATTTTCTAGCTCAATCTCTAATATGTGCCCACTCTACCATTTTGAGCATTCTCTGCACGTGTTAGGTCTATCGTTGTGTAGTTTTCAACCTCGAAAGATGTTTTGATTGACATCTCACACTCATCACTTCATTGTGCACTCTCCCTCATACTTGTTAGTAGATTAATTGAAACACTATTACTCATGTTGTTCCCCATACATCTTTCTCCTTAGCTTAGCTTTGTAGCTTTAGATTCCATATAAGAGGATTTGTTTGACCACAATTCAAATCTAGTTGAAATGGTGTCAAGAATGGGATATTTAATGTCGTCACTACTATTTTTCATTAAACATTGGAGTGTATTGAATAGTCATGTCCAAGCGTTGAAGCTTTATATTTGAGTTATTGAACGTTGTGCATTGAGTTTTTCCAACATGTGATATTATATGGCAGCATATGGTGTGATGAAAAGAATTCATTGTGTGAATATCCTAGTATATGCATATTCATATGTGCGTTGGTTAGTTTCTCTGTTTGAAATATATATATATATATATATATATATATATATATATAGATATAGATATATGTATGTATATGATTGGATCCATGGTATATATGTGTGTGTGATGGGAATGTATATTATATATTCTATGTGTTGAACTTCTTTGTGCTACTACACCACTGAGAAACTTGTTTTGTTCAATTCTTGAGCTTTGTAAAAAAATTGGTAGAGGTAAATATAAGTCAGCCAAAGATTTCCTACACTAGGAAAGTATCAAGCTATTATAGGAAGATATACGGGTCTTGAAAAGGGAAAAGTTCCTAGAGTTTTTTGTCTAAGGAAATATAAGATTGTAGAATTGATATCCTTATATACTTTAGAGGTATGTCCATGTCTGTTATCAAAATAGGGTTGTCAAAGGTGACTTGAATTTAGTATTAAAAAACACAGAGTTTAACACAATGGAATAATTTATTAATTCAGGTCTAATCATGTACACTTGCTTACTCAAAATACATCACAATGTGTCCCATTATATAACTATGGCATCACTAGACTCAATGGACATAAAAACATGGAAGATACACACTCTGAGTCAACTAAAACTCAATTACATTGGAAAACATTTACTTCTAGAACAACACCTTGTAACTCACATAGATCTAGATCATTTCCAAACAACCAAGAAGACAACTCAACAAACCTATCACATTTCTAGAATCTTCCATTTCTACATTATTCTAGCATGCACCCTTAATGGAGAAATGGATTTGCTACAATACCTCACAATGCTTGTTGGTCTAAGTCTCAGCTAGGCTTACAAATATGACTCAAATATTTAATATTGACTTTCTTTGCTTCAACATATTGATAAAAATTCTTCTTGGACTTGTTGCTCCAAACTCTCATGCTTTTAACCTCTTTAGTCTTCTTCCTACTCCAGATCAGAAACTATGGATATTATGTCTTATTTCAATTAGGATGATGCCAATCCATTTCAAGTCCTTTTTCAACAAGTTCATTTTCATCATCAATAATTTCTTGTTCATTGGAAAACTCCCACATCAATCCATAATAATTTTTAATCTCTTCAAGACTCCAATACATGAAAATTTCATTAACTTCTTCATTTTCTACATCATCCATGTTGTCTTCAACATTCATTGCTGCAACTTCTATGGAGACTTCATCAAAACATGGTGTTTCAAGCCATGCTTCCAAGAACCTTAATTCTTCTTCAAATTTTGTTAGCTCTTCTTGGTTGCTGCTAATATCTGCACACTGAGAAACATTCATGAGATCATCATAATTTGAGTTCTTTTCAACTTTTTCTTATTCTGTCAAATCTTTGTACTCAGTTTCATGTGGCTCATCCAATTTATCTTGAACATGTGTTACTATTCTGTTGATAAATTCATCTATAGCTCCTTTTATTACAACATTTGGAACCAAATTTCTCTTGAAAGTTGTTCATTATCATATTTCACTTTAAGTTATCCAATTCCTTCATTATCTTTTCCTATAACCTTCTCTTTAGATTCTTCTAGTGACTATTTAGACATCTTGCTCCTCCTCATAGCATATTTCATCTCTAGGATATCCCAAAATATTTTTGCATTATTTATTTCACCATATTCATGCAAAATACTACATAAGATGTTATCGTCCAATGTTGATATAATAAGAAACAATGCTATTGCACATCTACTCTTATCTTGAGAATTTATAGAATTTTCTTGAACAAATTCTCATAAATCTACTGAACCAAGGATTCCCTCCATTTTAATTGCCCAAAGCTTAAATTTTTTACCTGAGAAACATGGAAAAACTAGCATTAATCACGTCAATATTTCACCGGTTTCTTCATATTCTTCAGGTTGATTCATGTCTTCACTAGGCATTAGTTCTAAGGCTAGAAACATGCCATATTCTTCTACGCCTTCTATCATTTGATTCTTTCTTCTCAATCGCCTTCATTCTCTCTGAAACTACTTAATTCTCATTTGCTGACCCATGATTGGTATGTGTGCTCCTTTTCACTTTTACAATTTATTTACCCACAATCAGCTACCAATTCATGGGAAACTCACCAATCAATTATTTCCTCAACATAAAAAGCTCCTACAAATTTACACTATTTCACCACACTTTCACAACTCTGATTTACACAATATTGCAAGATAATACACATAAATTTTACCACATCTTGATACAGGTGGATATTGGTGGCCACCTGCCTATTCCACTTGGACCCCCACCATTGTTTCTTTCAGTTTTTCAGTTTCCTTAATTGTAGCACAATTTACTATTTTTGGCAGTTTTTCGGGTTGTGAACTTCCAAAGTCATTTTGAGGCCCTAAACAATGTTTTTTTGGTAATATTCCTTTGGGAGTTTTCATTGTAATATCATTTTCAATTTTAGTCCTCGAAGAGATCTTTCCAACGAGGTATCATGCGCTTCAAACGTAGATAATATGACCAAGTTATGACCCTGGGAAGTTGGATGCCCAACTAACCCCAATGAGGCCCATAAACTCTAGGTGTTACATCTCCTCGGGTTAGGGTTTTGGTTGTTTAGTTTTTTATATTATTGTTCAATAATAAAAAGGCCCTTGAGCCTCATTGCATCTGAGTTCAAAGGCATGTAGCCGCCACATCTCTTCTCAAATATAAGTTACCATCGCCCGAGCTAATCTCATTTCCATTATGTTTGTAAGCATATTTCATTATTTGATATTAATGAAAGGATGTGTTATTTTTGCTGAATCTTTATATTTATGGTTATATCTATAATTTGTTATGTTCCTGTTTAAATTTCGATCAGTGGTATCAGAGCGGTCTGTTCTTTCTCTGTTTTTCTTTGCATGTCCCCATAGAGGTCAAGATATAAGGACTTATGGCTCGAACTAGTCAAATCTTTGCAAGACCAACCTCGTAATCTCGAGGGCCTCCCATTTGGGAAGAAATGGAAGACGAGGGAGTAGGAGATCCTATGAAAATATTGCTTGAGGAGGCCCTTGAGAAACAAAGGAACGCAATGATGGATAACTTTTCCCATATCCTTCAACAATTTCCAATCAGCGATGCATCCACATCCAACAGTCACTCTAGTGGCTCCACACCTTTTAAGGTACAAGTAAGCTTTGACATCCCCATATTTGAGGGCTAAATAGATGCAGACATTGTAGATAAATGGTTGAATATACTAGAAGGATATTTTTCTGTTCATGATTTTTCCAGCCAAGAAAAGATTATTTTTCTCTTCTCAAAGTTGCCCCCCACATCAAGGACTCGTGGGAAATCTATTGTGAGTAGAAGAATGAATGTACGACCTCACTATTTTTAGCCACTCCCACTTGGAATTCATTCCAGGAATCCATCAAGGAGCAGGGAAGGGACAAAGATGTGTCGAAGTTTACCAATGTTTTTCATACCCTTTGCACAAAGTTGCGTATCAAGGATTCTGAGAAACATTTGGTACTCAAGTACCACGACTTCCTACATAGATACATCCAAGACGAGATGGAGTTCCTGGACATCTCCTTGCTCAGCATGGCATACCGATACGCCATCAAGATCAAGCAGAAGTTTAAACCAAAAAAAGAAAGACTTTGGATCTATGAATCCCAAGCAAGAGAAAGGTGCCCCTAAACCACAGAACAAAGGACAAAGCCAAGGCGAGATGGCCCATGACAACCCGCAAAGGCCACAAGCAAAGGACAACACTGCGAAGCTGAAGAAGGACACGAGAAAGTGGTGTGAGTTCCATAAGAGCCCCACCCACAAAACAAGTGAGTGTTGGGTCAAGCAGTCACTGGTGGCCAAGCTGAAGGCTTTAGAATCAGATGCATATTCCGACTCTGAGTCAGAACCCAACAAGGGGATTGACAAAGGGAAGCAAATTATTAACGCAGAGCCCAATGCCACTATCACCACCACAAATATCCAGAAGGAGGAACGCGAAGATCTAGAGGAGGAGGAGCATCTATTCCACTCCTAGATGTGCATAAAGGGTTCCTTGCTACAGTTCATTGTCGACAGCGGGAGCCAAAAGAACTTGTAGCAGAGTTCATGAAGCAACTGGGCTTACCAACCACATCACACCCACAATCGTACACCATAAGGTGGCTTCGCGACCTGTGAGACAACAATGCTACCTTCCATACAACATCAAGCCCTTCACGGATGAGGTATTATGTGACGTTGCTCCCCTTGATGTTTGTGATGTATTATTAGGCCAACCATACTTGTGGAAGCGACATGCTATGTATGAGTCAAGGCCTCACGTTGTTATTTCTAGAATGGGAAATAAGTTGTACAGGATATCAGAGGGGGCACTTCCTATCGCCATCTCTCTCGTTAATGCAAAGAAATGCAGTAAGCTCATTTCAAAAATTTGGAATTTTTTTTCTTCATGATAGGCCATCAAGGAAAGACGAAGACAGTGGCCACGACCTCTAGACTGGGCCCCTCCGCATGATAACAATAGATGGACAAGGTCGTGGAGGAGTATAAGAACATCTTCACCTCCCCTGCAAGGGTGCCTCTACACTGTTAGGCCAATCACTCCATCGATCTGACCCAGACACGTTGTTACCCAATGGACTAATCTATTGGTGCTCTGTTCTAGAGAACGATGAAATCAAGAGGCAAATTCAGGAGCTGCTGCAGAAAGGTCACATTCGGCTGAGTTCATCGCCTTGTGGGAGCTTGATCATGTTGGTACAAAAGAAGGATGGGACTTGGAGACTCTGTATTGAATATCGAGCACTAAACAAGATCATTGTTTGGAATAGGTACTCGATCCCATGGATTGATGACTTTTTGGACCAACTCAAGGGGGGAAAATATTTTAGCAAGATCGAATTGAAGTCTGCATATCACCAAGTACTAACCGAACCCTCCAATGTGTGGAAGACTGCCTTCATAGCCAAGGAGGGCCTTTTCGAATGGTTGGTTATGCCTTTTGGGTTGACGAATGCTCTTGCAACCTTCATGAGGCTGATGGATGACATCTTGCGGCCATTCACCAACTCATTTGTAGTGGTATACTTGGATTACATCCTGATCTTCAACCAGAGTTGGGAAGAGCACCTCCACCACATCCGACAGGTTCTCCAGACACTGTGGCAACACAAGCTGTGTGCCAATTTGGAGAAATTCACTTTTGGCATGACCGAGGTTTAGTATCTGGGACAGATTATTGATGAATGGGGGGATCATGTCGATCTAGCTAAGATCAAATTCATTTGGGATTAGCGAGCCCCAACCACTCTGATAGAGCTCTGCAACTTTTTGGGTATTACCAATTTTTACCGTTGGTTCATATTGGGGTTCTCTCATATCACTTAGTCCTTGAGTCAAGTCACCAAAGAAGGATCGAAATAAAAATTCTTTTGGTATGAATCTCAATAGAATTCATTCACAGAGTTGAAACATCGCCTTTTCTCTACACCAATTCTCACATTACCGGACTTGAAACAACCATTTGAGATCAAGGCAGATGCCTCTCACTATGCTATTAGGGTAGTCCTTACTCAACAGGGGCATCCAGTGGCATATCACAATGAAACACTTTCAGACACAATCCGTAAGTATCCCACCTATGAAAAAAGAGGTATTCCATTTTGCAGGCCTGCTGACAATGGAAGCATTACATTTTGGGGAAGGAAATAATCATCCACATAGACCACCCACCCCTGTAGTTCATACAAACGCAAGGGAAGTTTCATAATGACCGACATCATAAGTGGTCCACATACCTGCAAGAGTTCCATTGGAATATCAAGTACAAGAAGGTAAACACAAATAATGTTGCAGACTGCCTCAGCCAACCACTGATCATGACGTTAACCACCGTGCTCAACTCTTGTGGGCACGAGACTTCTGATTGGCCACTTCTCTACAAAAGTGACCTAGAATTCGACCACACATACCATACACTCTTGGAGGGTCAGTAAGTTCCATATTTTCACCTCCAAGATGCTCTGTTATGCAACCTAGGACACCTTTGTGTTCCTTCAACCGAGTGTGTGAAGATGATTTGGAAAGCACACTATAGTTGGGCTGCTAGGCATTTCGAGGTCAAGAAAATGGTGGTAGTACTGTAGAAGTATTTCTAGTGGCTAAATCTTCGATAGGATGTTGTGAAGTACATCAGATCTTGCATTTCCTGCGCCATTTCCAAACCGACCATCAAGAAGAAAGGTCTCTATACTCTGCTACCTACCCCTATTCGACCTTGGGAATCCATCTCCATGGATTACATGTCAGGCCTTCCTTCTACTAAGCATGGAAATGACTGTGTTTTTGTGTTTGTCAACAGATTCTTGAAGATGGCCATTATGGCGGCCTATAAGAATAGTATCATAGAAGAAGCCAATGCTAAGTACAAGCAGCGACATGATCAGCAATGGGTGCCACACAAGTTCTAGGTGGGCGACAAATTTTGGCTACATTTATAGAAGGAGCACCTCGCTAGGTCCCACCGCAAGATTCACCCGTCTCGATATGGGCCATACACCATCACCAAGGCTATGAGAGATAATATTTTGAGCTCTGCAATCCCCCATTCCTTGGCCTGCACCCAATTTTCAATGTGGATCACCTTTGACAATACTCTCCACCATTACTAGACACATTCGACATTGCAGAACAACTCACACCAATAGAATTAAATCCAGACTGCATGGAACAAGCTCCAAATGATCAGATCATGGAAATGAAGATCAAGAACACTCGCTAGTCGAATATCCAACACTATCGAGTTGTCAAATCTAGCCAACTCTTCCACCAAGGAAAATGGCTCACTAGGGACTAAGTTCAGCAGAAGTTTCCTCATCTCATGGAGGAACTCAACGCAATGGAGACCATTGCTTCCTAAGGGGGGAGGAATGATCTAGGTGAATATTGGTGGCCACCTGACTATTCCACCTTGAACCCCACCATTGATTATTTCAGTTTTTCAGTTTTTTTAATTGTAGCACAGTTTACTATTTTTGGTAGTTTTTGGGTCCTAAACTTCCAGAGTCATTTTAAGGCCCTAAACAAGGTTTTTTTGGAAATATTCCTTCGGGCGATTGCATTGAAATCACGTAGTCAGTTGTATTCCTCAGAGAGATATTTCCAACGAGGTATCATGCACGTCAAATGGAGATAATATGACCAAGTTACGACCCCAGGAAGTTGGCTGCCCAACTAACCCCAACGGGTCCCATAAAATCTTGGTGTAACATCTCCTCATGTTAGGGTTTTGGTTGTTTAGGGTTTTCTCTTATTTTTCAATATTAGAAAGGCCCTTGAGCCTCATTGTAACTGAGTTTAGAGGCAAGTCGCTGCCACATCTCTTCTCAGAGATAAGCTCCCATCACCCGATCTAGTCTCATTTCCATTCTATTTGTAATATTATTTCATTATTTGATATTAATGAAAGGAAGTGTTATTTCCGCTGCATCTCTGTATTTATGGTTATATCTGTAATTTGTTGCATTCCTGTAATTCAAATCACATCTACAATATCCAAATGGTTTTGTTCCACCACACTTCCCTTTTGCTTCTCTTCACCCTTTTTTAATCAAATACAAATTTTTATTTTAATTTACCTCATAGAAATACTTCCACTAAAAAAATACCCAACACCTTTTATAACATTTTTTTTAACTCTCTTCAGTCCAAAAAAAAACCCTGATAGAAATACTTTTTTGACCAATAAAGAAACAAAATAATTTCACCAAATTAACTCCTTATGTCTCCTTTAACCCATGCGCAATTTATTCTTCATAAAAAACAAAACTCAATTTTACTCCATAAAAATAGTAACCTCCAATGGTTGGCTTGGCTTTGCTTCCATTAAAAATCAAATCATACCTTTGAACTCAGGCAACACTATGGAAATAATAGTGGTGAATAAATATTCAGTGGTGGATAAATATTCAGTGGTGGATAAATATTCACTTTCAAGTGAATTGTAATGCGAGCCGTCTAACGAAAAGGATTACATACTGTAACTTTTCCTTTGGTTTGAAAACAATGACACAACCAATTCACTAATCTGATTCTTTCACACCCCACAAAAAAAATCCTTGCCTTGCGCTAATTGGAACAACCCTTCCACCTAAGGTATGTGGCTCTTCAACATGTCTCAAAGCCAATTAATGGAACAAATCTCCTCTTTGTGGTCAACTTAGTGCACATCTACGCTTCTTCCAACTAAAAGAACCACACAGTGAATTCACCCACACTTTCTAACCTAGATCTAGATTTGGCTTCTCAGATTTCACCAGATCTCAGATCCATTTCTGCACATCACACCTGTTATGAAACCAGCTCAAGAAAAGATAGAAAAGATAGATCAACGCCTTAGAATTCAGCCTCTTCGAGGGGGCAACCTCCTTTACATTACATAAATGAACAATTCTTGGATGATACAAATGAAAATACCTCCTTTCTATATATAGGAGTCTAAGGGGTCATAACATAATCAGAGCCGACATAACAATAATAATGTAAGGGCACAATAATAACAATAGTGGGCTTCTATGGGGCACATTAGTAACAATATGGGCACTACATGGGTACATAAATATAATAAGTGGGTTGTACTAATAACAATAAGGGGTTACACTAGTAGTATAAGGGCCTAACATGCCCCTCTCCTTCAAAAAGCGTTGTCCTCAACGCTTGAGTAGTTCTTGATGCTTCTGTATAAAATTCTTGTCCTCCCATGTGGAATCTTCAGTGGGTAAGTTCTTCCACTTGATGAGATACTCTGAAATTGATCGATTTCGTAGCTGTCGGGTTCTTGTTTCTGTGACTGTTCCAGGTTCCAATATGATTTTTCCTTCCTTTTCAATATCTGGCAATATTGTTTGAATTGGGATCTTTTGCAAGTTTTGAATAAGTGGCCATACTTCTTTGTCCTTCTTCCATTCATCCCTTGCTTCGTTTATCCAATCTGGTTGGATAATAGAAATAGCACAAAACAATGCTTCCACATCCTCATCCTTGAAGAGTCTTCCCATTCAGTAAGGTCGCCACTTTTTAAGTGCATGTAGTATTGCCAACGTTTCCTGTTGTTTCATTTGATTTTGCACTGAAGTGGCGCTATCCTTTAAAAGTTGGAGAACTTGTTGTTGATGCTCGATGTGATCTTTCACTGCTTGAACCTTTCTCTTCTTGATATGTCCTTCTATCTTTAGATTTTGAGGAGTGGTAATTTCTTCCAATCCTTTACAAGATATGGTCGGATTCATTTCTTGACGCTCGATGTGATCTTTCACTTCTTGAACATTTTTCTTCTTGATATGTCCTTCTGTCTCGCTAGTTTGAGGAGTGGTAATTCTGACCAGTGAATTACAAGATATGGTTGGATTCATTTCTGCTTTCTTGATGTGATCTTTCACTTCTTGCACCTTTTTATTCTTGATATTTCCTTCTATCTTGAGAGTTTGAGGAGTGGTCATTCTTGCCAATAGTTTACAAGATATGTTCTGATTCATTTCTTCTTTCTCTGGGGTCGGGTCCTGGAATATATCCTCTTCTTTTGATGTTTCTTGATCCTTTTCTTCCTCCTCTTCATACTCTATGTAAAATAATTTCTTCTCAGCACACTTATGACCTTTAGTGCATTTGCTATCACAATTGTAACAAAGCCCTTTTTCTCTTTTTTCTTCCAATTGTTGTGGTGTAACCCTTGTAGGTTGTGGAAGGCTAGGAGGAACAACACGTCCATCTTTATAGTTGTGAGGGGTAGACTTCCTTGTTGCCATAATTTTACTTTCAAATATGTCACAAAGCCCTTTTACTCTTTCCAATTGTTGTGGTGTTGCTCTAAAGAAGGTGTTGCTCTTTGTATCCTCATAATGTGTTATCATTTCCTCCGTGAGAATTGACCACGTAACAAGTTTTTTACGAGAACAAAGCCCTTTATACCATAAAAATTGATCCGGTTCTAAATATGAAGATGTAATACATACCTTTTTTAACAGTGGTACACCATGTAGATCAAAATATTGCTCCATCTGAAGTATCCAATTTACCGGATCCTTGCCATCAAACTTCCTCATCTTGCTTTTTTTTTTTATATTTTAGGACCTCGAACTTGAAACGACTGTAACTCTGTACTTGCGGATATTTAAGTTCTGAAATTTCTACCTGTAGTAGCCCTCTATGTCCTCTTTCCAATGCCACTAGTTTGATCCAAATCGGATTCTTCAAGAAATAGTTATGCACAATCTCCCGCAGTGACCTGATTATAGACTAGTTCAGTAGAGCGAAATTGTATGAAGTGCCATGTGTCACTGTTTCACCCTTTGACTCTAAAAAATATATAAAAGAAAACTACAGTCCGTCCTCTTTCTGTACCTTCTTACGAAATTTCAATCTGATGCTCAGAAAGAAAGTTATGACGATTTTCCCCAGGTCACCTGTTTTGAGTGTAATTCAGGAGTTTGCAAAAAGACCAACTTCCTCAGATCATATCTCCGAAAATATCACGCGAAAAGCTCTGAAATTTGGACCCAAGGTTCCCGGCGATTTCTTCTCAAATGGGGTTTTTTTGCGGCTTCTGAAACGTCACAGAAAAAAAGTTATAGCGAAAATTCCACGATGACCTGTTTGGAGCAGCGAAACCCTAGAATCCAAAGCTCTGATACCAAATGTTATGAAACCAGCTCAAGAAAAGATAGAAAAGATAGATCAACGCCTTAGAATTCAGCCTCTTTGAGGGGGCAACCTCCTTTACATTACATAAATGAACAATTCTTGGATGATACAAATGAAAAGACCTCCTTTCTATATATAGGAGTCTAAGGGGTCATAACATAATCAGAGCCGACATAACAATAATAATGTAAGGGCACAATAATAACAATAGTGGGCTTCTATGGGGCACAATAGTAACAATATGGGCACTACATGGGTACATCAATATAATAAGTGGGTTATACTAATAACAACAAGGGGTTACACTAGTAGTATAAGGGCCTAACATGCCCCTCTCCTTCAAAAAGCGTTGTCCTCAATGCTTGAGTAGTTCTTGACGCTTCTGTATAAAATTCTTGTCCTCCCATGTGGAATATTCAGCGGGTAAGTTCTTCCACTTGATGAGATACTCTGAAATTGATCGATTTCGTAGCTTTCGGGTTCTTGTTTTTGTGACTGCTCTAGGTTCCAATATGATTTTTCCTTCCTCTTTAATTTCTGGCAATATTGTTTGAATTGGGATCTTTTGCAACTTTTGAATAAGTGGCCATACTTCTTCGTCCTTCTTCCGTTCATCCCTTGCTTCGTTTATCCAATTTGGTTGGATAATATAAATAGCACAAAACAATGCTTCCACATCCTCATCCTTGAAGAGTCTTCCCATTTGGTAAGGTCGCCATTTTTTAAGTGCCTGTTGTTTCGTTTGATTTTGCACCGAAGTGGCGTTATCTTTTAAAATTTGGAGAACTTGTTGTTGATGCTCGATGTGATCTTTCACTGCTTGAACCTTTTTCTTCTTGATATGTCCTTCTATCTCTAGAGTTTGAGGAGTGGTAATTTCTTCCAATCCTTTACAAGATATGGTCGGATTTATTTCTTGATGCTCGATGTGATCTTTCACTTCTTGAACATTTTTCTTCTTTAAATGTCCTTCTATCTTGATAGTTTGAGGAGTGGTAATTTCGAACAATGAATTACAAGATATGGACTGATTCATTTCTTCTTTCTCTGGGATGGGGTCCTGGCGTATATCTTCTTCTTTTGTTGTTTCTTGATCCTTTTCTTCCTCCTCTTCATATTCTATGTAGAATAATTTCTTCTCAGCACACTTATGGCCTTTAGTGCATTTGCTATCACAGTTGTAACAAAGCCCTTTTTCTCTTTTTTCTTCCAATTGTTGTGGTGTAACCCTTGTAGGTTGTGGAAGGCTAGGAGAAACAACACTTCCATCTTTATAGTTGTGAGGGGTACACTTCCTGGTTTCCATAATTTTGCTTTCTACTATGTCACAAAGCCCTTTTACTCTTTCCAATTGTTGTGGTGTTTCTCTAAGGAAGATGTTGCTCTTTGTATCCTCATAATGTGCTATCATTTCCTCCGTGAAAATTGACCATGTAACAAGTTTTTTACGAGAACAAAGCCCTTTGTACCAAAAAAATTGATTTGGTTCTAAATATGAAGATGCAATACATACCTTTTGTAAAAGTTGTACCCCATGTATATCAAAATATTGCTCCATCTGAAGTATCCAATTTACAGGATCCTTGCCATCAAACTTCCTCATCTTTCTTTTTCTTGATTTTAGGAGCTCTACCTTGAAACGACTGTAACTCTGTACTTTTGGATCTTTAAGTTCTGAAATTGTGACCTATAGTAGCCCTCTATGTCCTCTTTCCAATGCCACCAGTCTGATCCAAATTGGATTCTCCAAGAAAGAGTTATGCACAATCTCCCAAGATTACCTGATTATAGACTAGTTCAGTAGAGCGAACTTGTACGACGTGCCACGAGTCACTGATTCAACCTTTGGATCTGAAAAATGCTTACAAGAAACTACAGCCCGTCCTCTTTCTATACCTTCCTACGAAATTTCAATCCGATCCACAGAGAGAAAGTTATGACGATTTTCCCCAGGTCACCTGTTTTGAATGTAATTCAGGAGTCTGGAAAAAGACCAACTTCCTCAGATCATATCTCCGCAAATATCGCGCGAAAAGCTCTGAAATTCGGACCCAACGTTCAGCGTGATTTCTTCTCAAATGAGTTTTTTTTGCGACTTCTGAAACATCACAGAAAAAAAGTTATAGCGAAAATTCCACGATGACCTGTTTGGAGCAGCGAAACCCTAGAATCCAAAGCTCTGATACCAAATGTTATGAAACCAGCTCAAGAAAAGATAGAAAAGATAGATCAACGCCTTAGAATTCAGCCTCTTCGAGGGGGCAAACTCCTTTACATTACATAAATGAACAATTCTTGGATGATACAAATGAAAATACCTCCTTTCTATATATAGGAGTCTAAGGGGTCATAACATAATCAGAGCCGACATAACAATAATAATGTAAGGGCACAATAATAACAATAGTGGGCTTCTATGGGACACATTAGTAACAATATGGGCACTACATGGGTACATCAACATAATAAGTGGGTTGTACTAATAACAATAAGGGGTTACACTAGTAGTATAGGGGCCTAACAACACCACATGTTCTGGGTTCTTTCGATGTGCACTACCATTGGAACACAACACATAAATTTTTAAATGATATCACCACAACATTCAACAATGAACTGGGGAAGAAAAGAACTCTATTAGCAACATTCAGATCACTTTAACAACTCTGATCTCTTCTGTTTGGTTCCCAAAAGATCAACACGCCACACAACCTCTTTAAAACGAACAATCCCCAGCCTTGAAAATTTTCAAGAAGAATAGCCTTTATCCTTCAATTTACTAGAACAGTCACACGCAGATCTACTCATAGATCCACATGCTCAACTAGGGCACCAGCCACTAGGTCAAAACCGCATTCAACAATGACTCTCACAGATCGCGACAGATATCTACACTTGCATATCTCAACCCTCTTGCAAAAACAACGTGCCAGACTCAACTTCATGAAACCCTAGTAATTTCACCGATGACCTCAAGACCCAGCAGTTTTACACCAAACAAGATTGGATCCGTAGTTGATGCACCAATTTGAACCACTCCAACCACATTAAAATGAACAACTCTGACAATTGTACCTTCTGTATAATTTAGATCTGGAAGAGATCTCTCAGATCTCGACCTACTTGCTTTCTAGATCTCTAAAACTCCCTCTTTGGCTCTGATACCATAATAGAAAACATAGATAGTGGAATACTTTACTAATTCAGGTCTAAGCGTGTACACTTTCTTACTCCAAATACATCACAATGTGTCCCATTATATAACTTCACAACCCACCTATACCATATTTATTGCTCACGATTCACTTCTCTGTAAATCAGTCCTGATGATGAGTCTTGGTCTAGACTTGAAACGTCGATGAATAAAAGATGAACACTGTGGAATATCCGAATTCAGTTTCTCAAAAACCACACCACAGAAATCTACAAACCATTATCATAACCCTGTACGGAGGGGAAACCTGGAAAGAGATCCGTGATCTCGAAAAGACAAGGGTTAAAATACAGAGAAAGGAATCAGATCTATACTTCCTCAAGCAATGTCACGATTCTAATCTAACCCCACCCTTTGCCTACATAAACACAAATTACACAACCAGCGAAACCATAAAGCATTTGAACAACTCAGTAAATCCCTAATTCGCCTAGAAATTCACAGGATCAAAATTTCTTTATGGCGATTACTATTCATTCAGATGGTTGGCTTATGAAATTGAAAACCCACCTATACCATATTTATTACTCACGATTCACTTCTTTGTAAATCAGTCATGATGATGAGTCTTGGTCTAGACTCGAAATGTAGACGAATAAGAGATGAACACTGTGGAATATCTGAATTCAATTTCTCAAAAACCACACCACAGAAACCTACAAACCATTAACTATGGGATCACTAGACTTGATGGACACAACAACATGGAAGATACACAATCTGACTCAACTAAAACTCAATTACATTGGAAAACATTTACTTCTAGAACAACATCTCATAACTGACATAGATCTAGATCATTTCTTGACAACCAAGAAGACAACTTAACAAACCTATCACATTTCCAGACTCTTCCATTTCTACATTATTCTAACATTAAGCACTAATTATTAAGTTCATAAAATATTCCTAATTGCTACAATGGCTCCTACGTTGGTTCATATGCATAGTTCGAAGGGACAAAAAATGTTTTCGCTAGGTTTTCCATAACTTTATTTTGTGGAGGTGACATCCAACCATGTATACTCTCTCCAGAGTTTTGTGCATTGGTTTATTTCCAATGCATTGTTAAATACATACAATTCTCTGTGCGGAGAGTTAAACACTTTTCATTGAATATTTGGTATATATGTAGCATGAGTTATATGGTTTGTGCGATGGATTATAGTTGGTTTATATGCGTATAGTTCCACCTTACCAAGATCCAATGTTGAATAATCTCCAACATTGCTATGCGTTGAAGCATCTTTGTTTTGCATTGATTGGAGTCCGACAATAGTTGAATCTCTACATTGAATGAAGTGAGCAGTCAAATGAATACGATGAATTGGCGTTGCATTATTTCTCTACAATGAGGTGAGAATGGAATGGTGCATGCTTTGAGCAGTTTTATCTCTAGATAAACTATCTCACATGCATTGAGTTTACATCTATTCATTGGTTGCATAAATGTGTTGAAGTTTTTTGATTGAAGTCTTGGTATGCATGCCTCCGTTTAAAACATCACAATGTTGAATTGGATTTAAATTGTGTGTTATATAATTAATATATGGTATTTATGTATGATTGAGCCATTCATATATATGTTGTTCATTCATATGTATTTAGTGTGTTGATTAAAGTATTTTCTCCAACCATATATTACTTGTGAAGTTCACCTATTTTTTTTAGTGAAAATTGTCAGAATTAATAAATTATTAGAGTCATGGAATATTTTAATACATTTCATTGTTAATGGGATGGTAAAAATCATCAAGGACACTCATTTTGACATTAGAATTTGTTTATAAAATGTAGAAGACAAAATTTGTTTATAAAATGTACAAGACAAAATTTGTTTTTTGCAATTCGAGTCACAGCTAGAACAAGATGAGTGACAACAATATAGACATGATTTTGAACTGGTCTTCATTCACAACAATAATCTATTTGACTTTGAGATGGACTCCCATCAATAGGCAAAACTTAATCAAATCAGTAAATTTGAGGTTGATTCAATTCTCAATGCAAGATTATATTTGTATGCAGATGCAAAAATTCAACCTGCACTTCCCAAGCCCATCATTAGAACTTGGGAAGAGCTTGCTAGCAATTGGAATACAATCAGTCTTGGAAATGACAAGAGGGCCTCATTTCACACTCCATACTACTCCAAACCCATGAACTTTCAAAGTTTTTGGTTTCTTCAAGATGGTTCACATTCACCTATTCCATATCTTGCTCCTCCCCCACTTTCACAACATAATGTCATATGCTAATTGTGACATATTTGGCCATGTGAAAGATCATTATTTTCATCTTCACCCTTATGAGAATTGTGGTAAGAACACTCATCATTCCAATAGATTCTTCATAAACAAGCCTCCTACAAGGATGAAGATCCAGTTTGGATGGATCACTTCTTGGCAATGGGCTTCAATAAACAAGAAGATATTTCACTCATAACATAGAATTTGTTCTCGAGTATTGAAAATTCTTGTGATTGAGATTTATTCATCTTATCACCTTGTATCTGACATGGGGGAATTTATGGTAATCTACAAGCTTCAAAGATAAAACAAGTGAGCCTGAGCCACAACTTGAGCTTGTTTCCTGAGCCTTGAGCTAGACTCGTCCATACCTAGATTTAGAGTTGTAGCCAAAGAAGCCCATGAGCATGCACTTTGTTTGGTGGCCTTCCTTGAACCACCATAGGTTGAGACCTCAATGGTCTCCCTTTTTAGAACACTTCCTCCAACAGAGGACCTAAGATTCTAGCCAGATTTGGGAGCATTCTAGGTTGAGACCTCAATGGTCTCCATTTCAACAACAATAGGGCACACTTCCTCTAGATGAAGGCTTTACCTTCTAGCCAAATTTGGAATTATTCCAGAAAATGTACTAGGCATTCCAGTGTTGAGGGTCATCCTTAAACCACCATTGATTGAGACCTCGAGTTCTCCCACCTATACCGTAATTTTAGAGAAGACAATCATCCAATTGCTACCATGCATTTTGTGCACCTTTTTTTGTTACAACTCTCTTCTTGGACTCATATATACCCATTTGTTTTAAGGGGAAGAATGTTGGAAACCTGATCAGCTAAGGCTTTTGGTGTGGAATGTGAATAGCCAATGGAGTGAAAGAGGTCACTTGATATATGAAAATCAAGGGTCATAAATATTATATAAATGTATACCATTGTGAATAAGAAAAGCAATCAATGCTTATCTTATTTGTTGTCCATTATTTTTGTTTTTCTTAACACATATAAACTAGTCCAAGATAAACAAAAAAAGGGTAACATATAAATAGAAAGTTTAGATTGACTAAATAATGTTGATAAGAAAACCATTTCTAAACTCAAGTGGAATCATCTAGCCTTCCTAAATTTTAGAGTCCCTTTTTTGATAATTTATCAACCAGAATATTTAGTTCAATGTAAAAGAAGTGATAAAATATAGCATCAATAATTTAATGTTATTACCCAAAGGACTAATAATAAAATTTTGGAGATGTGTAGTTCTACTAATACAATTATTAACTAAAGAAGAATCATCATAAATACACAAGTTTGAAACACACCTCCAACACTACTAATTACTCCCCCACTTTGAAAAACCCCCTTTAAAAAATCTCTAATTGATAGATTTATCTATCTATACCCTAATGATATGTCTTGAAATTTTTTCCCATTTTTGAATAATGGATTTTATTCGTAGGGCATAAATATGTAAACATATGTAAAAAATTGAAATAAACCTATTTCCAAAACTAATACTAGCACAACTTGTAACATACCGAGTTTTCCACTCATTTTTTTTATTTTTTATTTTTTATTTACTTGGATATATAAAAGGTTTGAATAGTAAAATTATGATGCTGCCATCACATCTAGATCTTTAAGAGCTTTCTAGCGATATAAATTTTATCACAAACTGAATCCTGAATTGAATTTTATGCCCATTTGAAGTTTACTTTCTTACACAATTCCACATCAATAAGGGAATTGTACATGGCATCCATGTGAAGCCCATGTGACTCTTCCATGTCCCCACAGGTAGATCCACATCACCTACGAAGTCTAGATGTAATTCACGTAATCTCTTGCTATGCCATAGTGGCACCACCATGACAGTAGAGTGTGGTGTCCTTTTGAAAGTTAGCCACCCATGCATAGTGTTCTATGGCATTGTTCTAACCAAAACTAGGTGGTTCTCTTGATTGGTGGCTTTCATTTTCAGAACCCCCCCCACCATTAACTCACAACAGAATGGGGGGTTGAGGTGGATGAGAGCCATTGATTGGCATCGTAACCCAATTACACTACTCAAAGGCGGTTCTCCTTTAATGAGGGACCCATTGTGGGATTCTCCATGTCACGCCCAACCTGTCCTTTAACTCACCACAGACCAAGGGGGCCTAGAATTATTATAGGTCATTAATTTGGCTATTGTGCAATCATGTTATGCAGAGTAGCGCACTAGTTATAGAGCCTAGAAGTTTTATTTAATGAGTAGTGTGTGGTCCCATTAGTTGACGATCCCAATAAATGGGAATGAATCATTGTAGTTGTCACTCTATCTTCTGCCATTAGGAAATTCTTAGGAGTTAAATATTGCTAATGAGTGGTAGGCAGTCCCACTAATTGACAAGTCTAACAAATGGGCATTTTTATAGTAGCTCTGGCCACTACTCCACTATTGTCGCTCATTCCATGTTATATTTCATAAGCGCTACAACTACAAGAAATGGGAACTGGAAAGGTTCCACCTTAGAATTAATATGGTTCCACGCAATAACACTAATGCCATGTGGTATCTACGTGGAACTTCCATGTTACATTGGTGCATGGGCCCCACTAGGCCCACTTTGTGTCTTACAATGATCTCACATTATATCAGGTCATGAGAATTTGTTCAAGGATAACATACCTGAAGCATCTAGATCTCGGATATATGAGTGCCAAAAATACAAGGATATCAAGTAAGGAAACATATCCAACCTCAGGAAGATGGGTAACTTCAAAATGGCCCAAAAACTAGATTAAGGAAAATTTAATTAAACATAAGATTGTCAAAGGGTGTTAAACCTTAGCTCCTTCATGTAGAATGTGGTCTTAAGTCTGCCAGGATCTGAAACCAAAAATTCATTGTATCTGGAGTAACCATCTAACAGAGTAAACATTTCTCACTCCAATATTGTTTGCGATATTTTTTCCATGGACAACACAGGGTAGTTATCCTTTTTTGAGGCATGGTTTGAGATTTCAAAAATTGACACACAAGCGGATTTTCCCAGACTTCCTCCTTACTTGGACCAAATTTTACACCCAAGTTGAATGTCACACTCTGTATATGGTTTGAGCATCCAAAAGTTTCGTTAACTCTTTTTGAATAAGAGGCTCAAGCATTGGGTGTACTTTTCTCAATTTTTGTTGGAATGGCTTGGCCCCTTCTTTTATTGGTATCACATGCTAGATGATTTGCATGTCATATGTTTTAAGAATATCATACATCCATGCAAACACATCTTGGTGCTATTTGAATAAGTGGATAAAGGCTTGTCGCTCTTGTGGTATACAACATGTACCAAGATTTGCATACTTTGGAGCTTTTTTTGTTTCCAAGTTAATCTGCTCAATCGAGAGTGTGGAACTGTGGGTCTTAGGACTAATAGGCCCGCGGAAGCGATTCTATAGGTCATACAACTTCTCTTATGACACCACACCCATTGGGATGAGATTTCCTTTACTTGCACTAGCTTCATCCTGCAATGCCTTTTCTTTCTTGTCCTCATCGATGACTGCGTCTTTAAACACATCAACATTCACTCTGAAGCACAGTATGTGCTGGTCATCATAAAAAATGCATAAATTGGTGATCATGTTGGGGGTGTATGGATTATAAATAATTTCAACAAAAAAATTGTCCCTCAATGGTGACAACCTAACAACGACATTTGTTAAAGCATCTGCAACTGCATTACACATTCTTGGAACATAAACAATATTAAAAGCTTGGAAATGTGAAATTAAATGCCATACCTCTTGTTGATAGCTTCTAAGATGAGGTGTCACACAATGTATGGTATTACATACTTGTCCACCACAATTTTTTGAGTCACCTATTGCTTTCAGGATAATAACGTTGAAGTCGGTGACTATTTGTAAGCCCAAGATGAGTGCTTCATAATCTGCACTGTTGTTTGAGCACTCAAATTCCAAGAGGATAGAGATAAAATTCTTTCTTTATAGCGAGCCTATTAATACACAACCAGCTCCAAAGCCCTCCTGCATTTTGGAACCATCGAAGTACAAAGTTCACATATCATATGTACAGGGATTGGGAGCTACACTAGTACTATTATTACTACTACTAATTGTACAAAGTTCATTTTCACAAGTTGAACTAGGAAGGAGATCTAACTGTGTATCTGGTGAGACTTGGGATAGCTGAGCAAAATAACACCCCAGTTGGGTTTGTAGGAAGCAATTGCTAAAAATTAGTTCTGTGAAAGCCATTGGTTCATTTTGTGTATTCAAGGGAGTGACATTGTTTTTCATGTATCTTTCTAAATCCAATCGGATTTGATTATTTCTACCCTTATATGGAAGCCATAAATGTGACCAGTCCATAAAAAGTACCCTTGTAGCTTGTTGGACCAGTCTTTGCTCAAAACCACTCCATATGCTTTTATAATGTCCATAATCACTATGTTGATACATTGGTGTACTCATCCATAGGATGATAAGCAGATGATCACATCTCTACATTCACCAATTGCATGGACATGAGTTATGTCCAATAGAATAATTTGTGCATCTGTTTTGTCCCATTTTGCATTAATTTTCTGGAAACTGATAGACATTACGTTCACCAATGCACCAGAATCAACCAAGAAATTGTGTACATTGAAATTAAAGATTTCAAAAGTTAACAAAAAAGGCGGGCAGAGTGTATTTGCATCCAACATTAAAATGTTAAGTACAAATTTGAGAGAACCAAAAGAATTACCAAATGCCTTCTTTGGAGAATCATTATTATTGCAAAGGACTACCCAAGTGCCCATAAGAGGATATCCCACTGGCTCGTGATCTTTGTTAACTCAAAAATTGAAATGTTCATATGAACCTTCTTAATGTCATCAACTATGTTTTAGTCCATAGGGGAAAGAATGTTTTATGTGTCTGGGGATTTAACTTGGTGTGTGCCTTCTGGAGTGATGGTTTTGTCCTTACTTCTCATGGAAGAACTTTTCCTTGAAACTTCTTTCCCAAACTTGCTTTGAGTTTTCTGCGGTGGGTTGATGGGTGGACTGATTTTCCTCAACAAATTTTCTTTAAGATTTTGTGTCATCAACTCTATGGTAGTGGTTGGCCCTTGGGTTCTCAGGTTATACCGATTAGTCTGCTTTTGGATGGGACCATAACTCAGACGCTGCTTGTCGACAACACTCTTTTGGGTTGTGAGTATGTAATTGAACATGTTCATCGCATGCTTGACACTTGGAGACTCTTCGGTTGCAACAACTTCTTCCTTTTCTTTTATAGGCGTAGTCTCCTCCTCAGCCATTACTGCTTCGACAAGATGCCTAGCTAGCATGCTCATGGCCTGATTCCGCTCTAGGCACTTTTTTTCGGAATGACGTTCTTGATGATACAAATAGTATTGATCTCTGCCCAAGTGTTCAATATTCAATACAACATTGGAGCTCTGTGTAGACTTTATCAATTGGTTGTGGTTACTGCCAAAAGTTGCAGTCCTTATAAACAATTTGAATCTAGGAGCCTTACTTTTAACAGTGGTCTCACTTGACCTCTTTTTGAACTTTGCCATCTCATTTGACAGAGTCTTGACAAGACGGGTGAATCGCTTAAGATCAGATGATTCTTTCTCTTTGGCCTTGCTCATGGAGGTCTGAGACGTTTTACCCATGTCTTTGGAGTATTTTGTTGGTTCATCATTTGAGATGACTCCAATTGTGTGAAAGTCCTTCTAAACAATGATAGACTCTTCGTAATTTTCCATTAATGTTTGTTTCGCAATTCGCTTCACAAATTGTGCAATGCTTGCTAGAAAGGAAGAAGTGTAGTAATCTATTGTGATGGAGTCATGAGGTTTCATGTTTTCTGGAAATTTATTCAAGATGCGGTTGAACCTCTAATTGAATTCTTTCACTTTCTCCTTTTGCTCCATCTTAATATTACCCAACTCTTTCAATAACATGGCAGGGGTCTTATAATCAACAAATTTTTCAAGGAATATTTTCAAAAACTCCCTCCAATTCTGGATGGAGCTTGAGTGAAGGTTTTGATACCATACAGTTGCTCTACCATCTAAGTTACATGGAAAAATTGTACATGCAACATCATCGTGAAGTACCTAAAGTGTATACATATTTAAGTAAAAGTTCTCCAGATGGTCTTCAACCTTCACTGTGCTGTGAGGGTCATACTTCGTTAAGAGCTTCTCCGAATGCTTTGGCATCTTGTGTAGAACACCCAAAAGTGAAAGTGGGCCCTAATTCATCGAATCCAGATATTGGTCCACCATGTCCTCTTCTTCGCTCTCCTCCTCTTCTTTTCCAGAATCTGATGGATCTTCTTCCTCTTCCTCTTCTCCACATGACCTTCAGAAAGTTGTGTCTGAGAGTACACCGTTATCTCTTTCACCACTGTGAAAGAGTGGAGTCTCTTTTGCATTCACCTAAGAGTCTGCTAATTCATCAAGGGTGGAAAGAACCAAGCCTTCAAGAGTAAAAACCACTATCCATGTGGGGCTGGTCTTATTCTTCTTTGAAGAATATGGAAGACTAAGTAGTCCCAGGATCAATCCAACTACTTTTACAAATTGACGGGTTATAGGATGAATGGCCTAAATATGATCGTATGGGATTTCACAAGTCCATTGAGGCTTGGGCTGAGAAGAGCCACCAACTTCAGAAACATGAGTACGGGAAGTGCAATGAACATTGCTTCCTTGACCAGAAAATGAGAGATTGGTGTCGGTCGGGTTATGAAGCATAAAACATTGGTTTCCCTCCTTCTAGCACCATAGATGTTGACGGTGTTGGGCCCGCCAACATTCATGGGATCTCCCCAATGTGAATTCCCAATTAGACCTCACACCATTTGGTGTAGGATTCCCATCTCGTATAAAGTCCCAGTTTCTGAATCCTTAAAGATTTGGCTTTACTCTAACTGTCAGCAACAAAGATGGATGCAATGTTATCTTCGAAAAAAAATAAGGTGTGCATGGTGAGTGTTCATTTGTAAATGTGTAAAGGTTCTTCTACTGTGGATAGGGGAGAAAGATGAGCCTCTAAGTGAGAGGTAATAGTACCACCCAAGAAGAGACACACATGAATCAGAAGGATCCATCTGACATCCAACGAAATAGTCCACAACGGATGCAATCGTCATTACAACCAAACAATTCAAGAAATATATGTCTAATATCTTGCAGAATATTCTACAAGGATGGGACAACAATAAAAACTATCACAAAACATTCTCAATAAGATAAGTACTAAAATAACCGAAATAGTTCAACTATGTTAGCACATGTGAAAGCAAACAAGAAATAAAAACATCTGCAGAATAATCTTATAGAAATTCATAATCCATGCATGAAGAATGTGTTTCCCTTGATGGATTATGTTATTAAGTAAAATTTCCAAGACACGTGTTTACAATTTACATCACTAGCTCCAGTGGTGGAGCATTGGAGCCGCTCCTTACTCCTCAAACAACTAGTTGATCTCTCTAATGCCATGTGAAGGAATGAAGGTGAAAAGTATTTTTCTCATACAATGAGGGAGCATATGTAACCATGGGTGACTCTTTGACTACCCTCGTGGATGTTTGACTTCCTATGACTTTTCAACTTACAGGATTCTTTGCATTCCATGTGTGTCCTTTGAACTTCTACTTTACAATACATTTTGAATACAATATACACAATCCACAATAGTGATGTGGCATATGACCACTCATGACATGACACTGTTGACATGGAATGCTTAATGATGTGGCAATGTCAAGCCACTGTTGCTGCTAAGTGCTAGATTTCTTCTTGAAGATGCTTTCTCTTCACCTCTACATGGCTTGGTGATGCAGATTCTTCAGTGATCTATTGTCTTGGATAATGGTCACAAACTAGTGTCCCTTCTCTTTCTCTTGATCGACCAACTTGTAAGTTCAGCTACAAGAGAGTCTTTAAGCATGCTTCCCTCCTTCTTCTCCTTCTCCATCATCTTTCCATGACATGATAGGGTACATGTTCCTACAATTCACTCATGATTAGATGACATCAATATGAAAACTCCTTAGTCTAAGATGATGCATTAAGATCCACCAATAGGGCCCGGAATAAGTGACATACTAGGAAGAGGGACTCAGTGACTGCAAAATGCACAGTTCCAATTGCTAGGGGAAAATTTTGAGCACTGAGACTCTGTAGTGCACAGCCCAAGCAGGCTTGAGGGACAAGACTACGCAGTTTCCATAGCCAGCGGAGACAGGCTGAGGGAATGGACACTGGGAGAGCCAACTGCATAGTTCTGGGAGTCAAGGGAGGATGGGATACTACACAACTACATATTTCAAGGACTCAGAGGATAATCATGAGGCTTGAGGATGTGAAGTGTGTAGTTTAAGCTGGCTGGGGACATGACTGTGCAATTTTAGAGGTCAAGGCAGAGACTTGGGCACAAAAAATGCGTAGTGGAGCAGCCCTTGGAGACAATATTTGTGCATTGCATAGTGCCATGTAGTAAGGTCACAACTAGAGGATGGAGACTATCTAGTGCACATCTCAAGAGATGCCTAGAGAGACTAAGCTTCTTAGTTGAGAGGTTTTTTGAAAATGGCTAAGTGTGGAATCAGTGAGATTGGTGATGGAATTTGACTCTGACCACACACTTAGAATAATTTAACGACACAAAAGCATAGATCATATGAACACATGAACAAATCATTTCCCAGCGTGTGATAGCTTTACGACAAGATACGATAAGTGCGACACTTAAGCTATTCTTTGGGACGACTGTGACGACACTTGTACGAAAATGCTTAGAACTTTTTCAATGAGTGAAAATGATGTTTACATAGAACAATTCATATACACAAAGCGAGACCTTTGAAACCATCAAAATAGGCTTGTACACATTGAGCAACAACCAAACATGCTGAAAGATGAAAATTTACCCAACACATAATAGGGAACAAAAAACTACAAGAAAGTTCATGAAATATGTTCTAATCTTTGTGACAACAATGTATAAGACCAAGGAAGGCTCCAAAATTGAGTTTAAGCCACAATTTTGGAGGGTGTTGTAGCAGCTACAACAGACTCCTAGTACAACATCAGCACCACCCATTGGAATGGAAAACATTGGACTATTCAATACATATTCCCCTATCGTTAGCATGATATTATGGCACTTTCTAGAGAAATTTATAGTTCCTCCATTCACAACCATCACTTGACACTCTGGTGCTGGATATAGGAAGCAATTCAATTCCTTGGTTATCTTGTAATGAATAAAATTATGGGTACTACCTGAATCGATCAACACTAGTACCTTTTTCTTCTTGAAATATCCTTCTATCTTGAGAGTTTGAGGAGTGGTAATTCTTTCTAATGCATTACAAGATATGTTCAGATTCATTTCTTCTTTCTTTAGGGTTGGTTCCTACTGTATATCATCCTCTTTTGATGTTTCTTGTTCTTTTCTTCCTCCTCTTCACAATCTATGTAGAATAATTTCTTCTCAGCACGCTTATGACCTTTAGTGTATTTTCTATCACAACTGTAACAAGCCATTTTGCTCTTTTTTCCTCCAATTTTTGTGGTGTCAACCATGTAGGTTGTGGAAGACTAGTATCAGCAACACTTCCATCTTTATAGTTGTGAGTGGTAGACTTTCTTGTTGCCATAATTTTTCTTTCAACTTTTATTGCCACCTTGAATGCCTTCTCCAATGAATCAAGTTCCCAAAGGAGAACCTCATGTTGTATGTTATCTTTTAAAGTCCCTTTGAATACACCAGTCCTATGCTCCTCTGGAATATCAGTTACCCTAATATTTAATTTTTGGAAGTCTTCAATGTGATCCGCCATTGAATCCTTTTCTTTGATATTTATCAATTGGCTAAAGAAGCTCTTGCTCTTTGGATATTCATAATTTTCTATCATTTCCTCTGTAAAAATTGACCAGGTGTCAAGTGGTTTACGAGAAGAGAGCCATCTATATCATACAAACTAATTGGGTTCTAAAAATAAATATGCAATATGTACCTTTTGTGAGGGTTGCGCATCCTGTAGATCAAAATATTTTTTCATCTGTAGTATCCATGTTACCAGATCATTGTCATCAAACATCCTCATATCTATCATTGGAATGTGGTGGTTCTTAAACTCCATGTTGGAGTCTCTAAAATCGTAATTCATATTCCTTTTGTCCTCATCATGATTTTTATGGATTACCTTGTCACCATCGGGAAGCCTTTCTTACAACAAATTTGTCAAAGCTTCCTTCAAACCATTCATGTCTACTTTTAAACAATTCATGTCACCTCTTTAACAATCCATGTCGTCTTTTAAACCATACATGTCACCTTTTAGTTCATATTTGGTTGCTCATTGTGAGAGAAAACTTTGTTGCGCTTGGTCTCGTAATTTTGATATATCATGTTGCATTTCTTCCTCTTTGTGCATCATAGTAGAGCTTTCTGAGGGCTTAATGGGTGTAGAATTCTTTTGCTTATGAGGAATTTTAGAACCTAATACTGATATCTATGCTTCAAGATGCCCATGGGATCACTTCAAACTGATTTTTGAAAAAAAAGTTATGCAATTTTTTAAAAAAATACAGATATTTTTCTTTCTTTTAGGAGCTCGATATTGAAATGGTTGTAACTCTGTAATTTCGGATCTCCAACTTCTAAAATTTCTTCCTGTGGTATCTCTTTGAGTCTTCTTTCCAACCCCACAAGTCTGATCGAGATTATATTATTCAAGAAAGATTTATGTCAAATCTCCCACGATGACCTGATTATGGACTTCTTTAGTAGATCAAACTTGTACGGGATTCCATGTGTAATTGTTTCAACCTTACACCTTGAAATTAATACAGGAAAAACTACAGTTCGTGCAATTTCATCCATTTTTTACATAATTCAAATCTGATGTTTCAAACGAATGTTATGGTGATTTTCCGTAGGTAACCAATTTGAGATTGAATTCTGGAGCCTGTAAAAACCCTAGCTTACTCAGATCATATCTTTGAAAATATAGCAAACCAATATATGAATTTTTTACACAAAGTTCAACAAGATTTCAGTTCCATGTGGTATAAATTTAAGCTTTTGAAGCCTTGTCAAAAAACATTATAGCAAAAATTCAAGTATACATGTTTGAAGAAGTGAAACCCTAAAATCCAAAGTTTTGATACCAAATGTTATACAACTAGTTTACAAAAAAAAATAGATCAACGGCTTAAAAATTATCCTCTTTGAGGGGGGAATGACCTTTACATTACATAAATGAACAATCCTTGGATGATACAAATGAGAAGACCTCCTTTGTATATATAGGAGTCTAAGGGGTCACAATATAATTAGAGCCTGCATAACAATAATAATGTGAGGGGATAACAATAACAATATTGGGATTCTATGGGGAACAACAATAATAATATGGGAGTTATATGGGCACAACAATAACAATAATAGGGATACACTACTATTATAGGGATCTAACATTAAAGAAGGCATTTCATGACATTTTGTTTATGTTTTATGCATGCACACAAATATATGTTGAAGTGTCACTAATAAAGATTGATTATTGGTTGATTAATATTTTATCTAATCATGATACCAAGTGTGCTCGCAACATTAATGGTAGGAAATGATGATGAATTGTGCGAAGGATAATTCATGTTTAACATTGTGGTAGATATAGATTTGTTGGTCCATGCAGATTCATAAATTCCAATTGCAGAATGATCCACTAATGGAAATAGTTAGACCACGAAGACATAGAGATTGAGGCTTCGTATGTAAATGATATCATGATGATTGTAATAACTTATAGCTAGTTATGTTTTATTCCAAATGATATTTTTATGTAAGATTTTATGATAATGGTTAAGGGATGGGCTCCCTTACAAACAATTGAGTGAGGGGTGAACACCCTCACTAATGTTTAATAATAAAATTAAATGTTTGCTGGCTTTCACCCTACGGGGTTTCTAGTGTATATCAGTGTCTAATGATGTGATTGTTTATTGTGTCATTTTTATTATGTTGACTCCTTGGATGATATGATGGTTATATTATCAAGTATATGATTAAATAACTAGGTTAGAAGAATCATGGAACTGATGCAAGGTTACATCAGAAAGTTAAGTTAATATGCTACAACAATAACAGCTAATAGTTGTGTAACTCACTATTCTTTTACTAAATATTTTTTTTCTCAGTAAAGACTAAATCTATTAAGTAAACGTATGGTACAAAAAGAGCTTACAACCAAGAGAGACAAGAACAAAGGCAGCCGGAAAGGATAGGCTATCCACCTCGGCTCCTAAGAGAAGAAGGGAAGAGAGCAGAACTGAGCATGAAGAAGCAAGAGGAACAGAGGAGCGAGGAACAGAGGAGCAGGAACAGAACAGAGGATTCTACCCAACATGTGTAGAATCGACTATTCGGCATTTTTTCCCTTTCTTTTTACCAACTTTGACCCAATCAAGAGAACTTTGCTGGGCTGGCATGATCTGCAAACTGAGATGTGCTGGCGGAGAGGCCTCCTTGTCTGAATCCGAGGTGGAGGATTCATGATTCCTTTTCTGTGAGACTGGTAGAACAGACGGATCCACAGGACCAGTCGCTGGCGGATCCTGTGCTGGCTCTGCTGCCAGTCCTTCCATATTCTCTTCCTCTTCATCCGAGCTGGAGTCAAAATCGTCCATGGGGGGAGGATCATGTGGCTTCCAGCTTTTGGATTTCTGTTTATGAATGGATTTCTTCTTTTGGGCCGGCATCGTGGGACAAGAGCTTTGGAGGTGTCCTGTATGATGGCAATTTCGGCAGCGAAAAGCTGTGTTCTCGTAATCCAATGTTTGAGTCCAATGGAAGTCTCCAATTTTGAGATTAATCTGGTCCGGGAGACCTTTGCTCATATCTATTTCTGCACAAATTCTGGCAAAGGTGTATAAGCCTTTTTCCCCTCTAGTGATGTCTATGTATTCTTTTACTAAATATTACTCTATGTAATGATGATGGTTTATTCAATGGTCATTGAAGGAATCTGGAAAATAATTTATAAAGTTACACAGTGTTAAATGTTGAAAAAAAAATCCTAATTCCATACATTTTCCTGTGAAGTTATTGGGGGATGTTACACTTCCTACATTGTACAACCCCATTGTAGCTTAGAGATTCGCAGGGAAGGAGAGTATTGAAGGAGTAGGCTAGGAAGTTAATTGGAGGGTCACTATGTTCGGTCAGAGCACATCAATATTCACACTATGAGGTAGACAACAACAAAGGAGTGCAACTTGCAATAAGGCCAAGATCGTTTCTCCTCTCTGGGTGAACAATACTTATTGTATTTATAATGTTTATACATGATTTTGTTGTATCTATGGTTAATACAATGTAATAGAGTTGATATGTGGAATGTATTGAAATTCAAAGATGTTTAATTTAAATGTCTTAATATATCTGAGTTTCCAATTTTTATCTGCTTCATATAGTATTACAAATTTATCTCCATTATTTAAAAATATATATATTATAAAGATAGTCCCTGCAAAAATTTTAAGTTAAAATTACATTTATAAATTTTTGTGTGGGATATAATTAGTCCAAACATTTTAATATCTTTTTATTTTAAAACTTCCACAACTAATAAATAAATTTTATTAACTAAAAAAATAATTTGAATTCAAAGTTAAATATATTGTTGATAATTCCTTTGGATAATAATAATAATAATAAATTAAAATTACATTTATAGATTTTAGCGCATGATATAATGTGTTCAATACATAAGTCAAATAGCTATTAAATATTTGTAAACATCAATTTATGAAAAAAATGAAAACTTTTACTTCATTGTATTGTTAAAATTTAAAAAAAGTAATTAAATTATTATTATTATTATTATTATTATTACTATTATTATTAAAAATATAATTAATATCTAAATTAAATCTAGATATATTTAAAAACACACGTCACAATATTCCTAATTATGGAGATTTATCACAACATTTTGATGAAGATTCTTAATTTATAAATAGATTTTGTGACAATACCATGAATTGGTATCATGGTTTATCAATCTCACATGCTCAAAAAAGAATCACTCACTTCACATAACACTCATTCTTCTTGTTTTTTTTTTAAATTAATCAATTTAATTAAAAGGGTAAAAAGAGCCTAACTAATTTGTGGAGGTTAAATCTCTATCGTTTATATGATAACATTACTTGCGTTAAGAGATGATTTTATAGCTTTACATTTAAAAATAATAAAATAATACTTACATTAACAAAATAAAAATTAGTAATAACAATAGAATAAATAAATAAATAAAAATGCTGAACATAAATAAAATACTTCAAATTCACCACAATTTTATATTTTATATAAAAGGATAATATAATTAAAGATCAAAAGATTTAATTAATATGGAGTTTACATATGACATGTAGAAATAATATTATTGATATTATATGATGTGCAATCTATTTTATGTACTAACATGCAATATTTAAAACAAAATTATATTAATAATAAAACAGTTTAGTGTAAGTCATAAAAAAAATATTTCAATATCTATATTAAATAACATACTTTATATTATTTTATATAGAAAAAATAAAATAATTTAAATTAAAAATTGTAATTTGTTCTATTGAATATAGAATTGATATATAATATTTAAAAAATATTTAACAACATTAATAATATTAATAAAACATGTTATTAGTGTTTTGGTCAACATTAACATAAATTCATCTTAACTATAAATCTACCAAACCTCTAAAAAAATCAATAGATCTTTACGAGTGCAAAGCTTTTCTAAAAATTTTAGAATAAAAAAACAACTTGAAAAATTTGATCTTAGTCAATCTGAATTAAATATCAACTCGCTCACAAACACGACATCAAAGCATCGATAGAAGAAGTTAGGGTTTCGTCGGTTGGGAGGCGAATAGGGTCACTCGTTTTAATAGTGGCACTCCTCAACCAAACATGGGTGTTGGGTATACGACCAAATAGTCCCACATTGACTAGAAGTGGGGAGGATCATGGGTATATAAGGATGGACAAATATCTCCATTGGTATGAGGCCTTTTGGGGTAAGTCCAAAAGCAAATCCATGAGGGCTTAGGCCCAAAGTGGACAATATCATACCATTGTGGAGATATGTGGTGTCCAGAGTTCTAACAAGTGGTATCAGAGCCATGCCCCGAAGTTAGCCAAGTGGATGAATCCTCGGAATGTTGAACGAAGGTGGTGGGCCCCGGTAATATCACGATGGGATCCGTGGATGAGCTCGGTTAGACAGGCGGTGTGCTCCGGATTCTTCATGGACGTGTCCTGGCCCCAACACGGTGAAGAGGAGTTGACCTGGGATAGAGCAAGCTCTCGAGGTAGGTGGTGCTCCATGTAAGGCGTGTGCTTCCAACGCATTGGAGCAGAGAATCCTCCAACGCATTGGAGCAGAGAATCCTGGTTGGTAGAGAGTGGACGGATGGATAATCGTTTGAGGGGAGGCTCGATGGTCATTTGTTCAAGGGGAGGATTGTTGGGTATACGACCAAATAGTCCCACATTGACTAGAAGTGGGGAGGATCATGGGTATATAAGGATGGACAAATATCTCCATTGGTATGAGGCCTTTTGGGATAAGTCCAAAAGCAAATCCATGAGGGCTTAGGCCCAAAGTGGACAATATCATACCATTGTGGAGATATGTGGTGTCCAGAGTTCTAACAATCGGCAGAAACCAAAAACGGCGGCGATTGCTGTACTCCGGGCGGAAGGTCTCGTCGGCATCAGCTAGGCAAACTGGCTCTGCAAATGGCATGGAGAGGGCTGTCTGTAGTGTAGCGGGTTTGCAAACCCTCCGTCGACGTACGCTTCGCAATCACGTCTCTATTTTAGCTTCCAATTGCTTCCTGCACAGAAAATTTCTTCAACCTGTGGCTTGCTCTTTAAGGTTAATTCTAATACCAAACAGATAAAACAGAGTGCTCAAAAGTTTTCAAATAAACCTGAATAATGGAGGAAAAGGTCCACATACAGAATGAAATGGTGAATCGGAGGGAGAAAGAATAAAATGAAGAGACGTAGTAATTAAACAAATGGATATATTAGAATTTTAAAATTGTTTATTGAAACCTATAATATTAAATGTTTGAATGTTTGTTATAAACCTCAACCTTATATTCTAAACTATATCAGTGAAATCTAGATCATACCATGTTTCAATGTTTGTTATAAATCTCAACCTTATATTCTAAACCATATCAGTGAAATCTAGATCATACCCAAATTTTTTTCAGAACAAAACTAAAATTGTGAAGGAAGATTTCAATATGGCAACGCCTATCCACGAATTACAATCGGAACCAACACAAAGTTTGACCAAACAATTTGAGAAAAGAATATGAAAACAATACATACCATCAGAGAAAACAATCACACAATCATGGCTTAGACGCAGCAGTACTGTTGTCCCAAACACCACTGAAAGGAACATCATCTTCATCTCCATCTCGTCAAAAATACCCAACAAAAATTCATGCCCAATATACTAGAAACCCATTAAGACGCGCTGCGAAAGATTCAGAGACACAACCAAATCTCTATTCTGTTCAAAATAGTCCTGTTGTGACAGCTAGAGTCTTAATTTGTGACAGAGAAGAAGAAACTATAGAAAATGGAGAGAGTGGCAAACAGATTATAGAGTGCAAAGTTAATGATATACATACCACTCCAAATACATACATAGATATGTTGTGGAAGTTTGTATTATGGTCAATGCCACATTCGATAATGTTGTTTCTTGCGCTGTCAGTGTCTGAAACTTTGGCGGTACGGATCTACGCCTCCCGATATGACCGAGCAGGAATTGCAGGACATAGTTTCGTTGGATGTTCGTGGACGAGCTTTTGGAGATGCCAAGGGTTATATGATCGGCCAAGCTGGGCATTTGAAGGCGGGCGAGCTTCGAATTGGAATGTTTGAGAATAAATGGACACATAATTACGGTCGCTGCGGACATGAACATCACCACGGTTTGGGTGCTTCGATCACAGCTGCACTGTTGCTGGAATTTTCCATACGCAAACATAGGGCTCGCAGGGAAATCTATGTGAAATTTCTCGCAACATAACTTATGTATAATGGAGGTATCATCACCGTGAACAGGAAAATGTACACATTAGGTTACCGTTTTTTCTCAGATATCCCAATTCGTGGTTCGCCTGCTTTCAAATGCCCTTCTCGAGCGAAAGTACATATACCCTTAAGAGTGTTCGCAATCTTCAGAGCCCCTTCCAGGAACATCACAACCGAAGAATCTATATCCTGCAATTCCTGCTCAGTCGTATTGGCAGCCATTGCTATGCAGAACCAAAATCTCCAAGAGAAAATAGTAAAAGGGCCCTTCGCAAACAGATTATTGAGTAAAAGGTTAAGATATGCATAGCAAACGCTTTCTTCCTTGGCCCTCCTCAGGGAAGCAGAAATGAGAGCTCCTAATGTGGGTGCCCGGTGCCCAGTTTCAAACGAATGTCGCTATAAATGATTGTGTAAGAACTAGTAAGGCAGAGAGGAACGTACTGCTTTTGGAGTAGTACAGAAAGTTTATAGGAAAATGGAGTACACACGGAGATAATCGTTGTTTTATATTTAAAACACATTTTGGATGAATTGTTATTTGTTAATCGCTGGGCCTGGACATCTCAAGTTGTCAATTACCCGGATGGGATGATTAGACATGGAAATCGTATATTTTATATTGGAGCAGCTGAATTAGCAGATGTTTTACGTATATTTTAAATGGGAGCAGTTGAATGAGCAGAAGTTTTACGTATATTTTATATTGGAGCAGTTGAATTAGTAGAAGTTTTACTCTTAAGTGATATAATTTTTTGTGATATATGTTTTTATTATATTCGCTGAAGGTAGTTAGATTGTAATTGGTTTTTAGTCATATCACTTTTAATTTTAATTATTTTGTTATTTTGTATTAAAGTTTTTAAAAATTATTATATTAATTTTATTTTTTCTAAATAAAAATGTATTTTGGATTTTATAAATTTTATTGCTTTTAATTTTCTATTAATTAAATATATTGAGATAACAATTTTTATGGGTTTTAATTAGAATTATCAAAAATTAAATATATTGAGATAACAATTTTTATGGGTTTTAATTAGAATTATCAAAATAAAAATGTTTAATATAAAGATTAAAAATACTTTAAATTGCTACCTGTTCATAAATTATACTATACTTTAATGCAGATAATACTATACACTGATTAGTTTTATATAATTATTATTAAAATTATTAAAATAAATAATTAATTAATAAAAATTTAAACATATTATTAAATAACATTGTCCTGGTTTGTGTAGAAAGCCAGTTAAAGGCTGCTAATGACGGTAGCAATTAAAAATGGAAAATAATGTAAAACACTATTCACTTGAAACTGCAATACAAATATTTACAATAATATTAATCATCAAGGGTGAAAATCAAAATTTAATTTTATATTGATGTCCTCGATATCAGTTTATATAAGTTTAGGTTTATTAAAAAGTTTTTTAAATCATTAAAAATAATATTAATGAGGATTCGGAATTCAATTTTGATATTGAGAAAGTGTTATCAAAGACCAATAATATGTACCCAGAAACTATATATCAGTTTGGGTTTATTAAAAAGTTTTATAAATCATTAAAAAGAGTGTTAGAAATTCAATTTTGATATTAAAAGAGTGTTCGAAATTCCATTTTGATACTGAAAAAGTGTTGTTAAAGACAAATAATATGAACTCTTAAACTATATATTAAAGCTGTTGGCGTTGAACTTCAAAACTTACTCTTCGATACGCATAGTACTTTTGATCAAACTTTTTCGATAATTCGTCTGGTCGAATGTTTTACAAAACCAATATTTTATGTGGGGAATATGTTAGGGTGGAAATTAAAGTAATTTAGTGGTTAAATGTCTTGGTTCTTAAAGCTAGTAGCAAATTAAATATGTAAGTGATTGTTGCAATATGAAGTCAACGGTTAAAAAGAAAAATTTTAAATGAGAGATATATTTTAATTTTTAACCAGTTATGAAAGTTTAAATTTTTTAATTTTAAGTATATAATAATAATATTATTATATAGTTTAATTTATTTATTTTTTAAATTAATTTAATAATTATTATTTTAAATTATTTTGAGATACAAAAATATGTTTTTTTTTCTTTTTTCTTTTTTTATACTAAAAGAGTCTAAGATGAAAAACATTTTCTTGGATTGTTTGGTCTAGACTTGTTGAGTCAGAAAAACTACATTATAGTGATCTAAAAAATAAAATTTTTAAATAATTCTAATTAACTATTTTTTTCCTTAATGTCCTATAGACAACATCAATCTTAGTGGACGTTAATCATCATCATCATCATTAGATTTCTTATGATATTAACTATAATTAAAATCAATATTTCAATTATAAAAAGAAAAACAAAGTTAATATTATAAAATTATTAATATCTTGTCCTGAAGATCAACATCTCACATACTCCATTTTTTGTATACAAAAAAGTCTCCATTATTTTATAAGTTCAATTCATTAAAAGAATTTTTTATTGAAATGTTCATGGTAACAAGTCTATATTATAATTAGTTTCTAAAAATAAATATTTGACTTTTAATTAATTTGTAATTTTTTTGGAACAAATTATGAAGTTTATTAAAGTATTTATAAAAATTGAATATTAAATTAGGTATTTTGAAAATAAAAAAAGCAAAACTTACATAATTAACAATTATTTTTCCATGTAGGGGTTTATTTTTTTTGTTAGGTATTGTGAGTGTTCTGACGACTAGGATATCTATCCAGTAACTTGAGTAACCAAAGGATTTTAAGCTTGAAGATCACCCGAGAACATAACTGGCCCATTAACATGGTTGGATTGGTTTTGAACTGGTAACCTTTTAACCACATAGTGCATTAACATAACACCTTATCACTGTTTATTCTACTCCCATGAACACATCATTTTAATTAATTAAATGTTCCACACCTTTTTAATATACTAACTCTATATTATGCTACCCTATAATTATTCTCATTAAGATTATTCTTCTATCAATTATTTTTATTTTTTACATAAAAAGCATGTATTAAGCAACAACTTTGCCCATTACACTTGTTAAATTTGTTAAATACACTGAAAGTAAACATATTATTTATGATTTACAAAAATGTACATAGTTTACATATATATAAATATTAATATATATGTGTAACATATGGTTTCATATAATTTTTTTTAATTTTTGGATTTTTGATATGTATTAGAATTCCTATGCACCAACCTTTATAAATTAGGTATTCAAAGTTCCTCCCTTAATCCAAAAGGTGCTTATGAATAAAAAAAAACTGAAATACAAAAATGCATAACAACAAATAGTTAAATATACTCTCTCAAAAAATACTCAAATCAAAAGTGGTGCTAGAACTAGATATCTTTATGGCAAGTGCTGTTAAAGCCGCTTCTCATACCATGTGAAGGTCACACAATTGATAAACATAATTTAAGATAAAAGTAAAATTCAGTATTATTCAGAGGATGTGTATATAAATACATTGCTCATTTACCCTTAGTTTCATATTTCCAACATGTCTTTGGACATCTGTAGCTATTGGAATTCCTCCACACAACCTAAAGATGAGGTGTCCAGACAAGTGACCTCACTGGTATCGAAGTCATTGTTTACAAGCGTATTGATTGCTGTGTCTCTTGGTACGCGTGAGATCACATTCAAACAGCCTGTTGCACGCATCGGCGGTACATGGGTCATGCATAACACGCAAATTTTTGGCCACACATATCTGAGGCAATCATGTAGGGACAAGTATGGAGTGCGATAATTTAATCCTCCAGCTAAAAGAACGAACGATTAAACCAGTGTTTATAATTGAGTAGATTTTAAAATATTATTTTATTTGGTTAAGAGCATGTGTTTCTTCTTACGAAGTCCAAGTTCAAAACCCGAGGGAGAATATGTATGCCTTCATAGACTGAGTAGGCAAAAAATTTCTGGGGTAGGTCCTTTGTCCCACAAATAAGGGGTCACATATACCAATTTGATGTATAGCTTGACTGTGACATTAATTTTTATTTTTTATTTTTTTTATATTTTTTTTTAATCTAAGACAATCGGTAACTGGTGAGAGTAGATAATAATAATAATAATAATAATAATTTCTGTGCAGGTCATAGTTTGCAAGTTCTCATAGTTTACAAGTTCTCATCGCCGATTAGATTTCAGCTAGGCATTCATTCGCCGCATTCATGTAGGGACAAGTATGGAGTCCGATAATTTAATCCTCCAGCTAAAAGAAAGAAGATTTGTATAGCTATTGTCTTAACTCTCATAAACTATTTTTACTATAATAAACTTTCTAAAATATCGTTTCATTTCACTTCCTCTTAAGCCATGGTTTGCAAGTTCCCATCAAGCCATGGTTTGCAGGTTCCTATCGCCCATTCGATTTCAACTGTCCATGAGGCAAGCCTCCTCTGCACGTTATGCCCGTGGTAATGCAGACTATAATATTGAAATTTCAAAACTCGGATCCCAGCTGTATTGACAATCGCTACGATGTACAGAAACCTATTCTTTATTAATTCGTAATATCCAAAACCAACATGATAAGTTTTAATACGTGGAGCAACACAGCATCTTTATACTGCCCTTTTTCCGCGTTCACGTTGGCCAATTCGTTGCGGCATTGTGTACGGAATTATTTTCTCATGTTTACGTTGGCCAAATTCGTGGTAGCCACAGCTGTGCACGGCGTTCATTTACCGCATTTACATTAGCCTAGGCTGACTCTTATATTACTATGTTTTGCCTTTTTTTTTTATTTTGTTTAGGGAGGGATTTGTGTCAATTGCAGGTTTGAGCTATGCGCTTATCTTTAGAAAAGTAACACAAAATCACAACTAATGTTAATAGTGAAATGGATACACTCACTCCATACAACATTGTGTGTTTTTGAGTGAAATGGATACACTCACTGTTTGTAAGCTAGTTTGTTGATATAAACTACTAAGCTTACATTTAGAATGAGGCAGATGACTAATAGGTTAGAAAACTGAAAATGTATAAACATATCATATGACCCAATAACACCCAAACTTGCATCCAAACCATAGCAGACATCATATCCCATGAGATTCTGAGAAAAAAGAGTAATGATAAATATTTCTTCAATCTTTTCAATTTGCAAATGATAAAAATTTCTTCAATCTTTTCAATTTGCAATGATAAGAGTTTCTTCAATCTTTGCAATTTGCAATGTAACACTCCGTTAGTTGTTAAAGCACAAACAGCTCAAACTTTTCTGTGAGGGGAAAATAAGAGCCTATAATATATTACAGAAATATATCCTCATATATCACAACGACATAATATTTTGGATGGCCTAAAATTTGATAGCACGGTTTGTTATATCTGATTTCCATTCTTCAGATGCTCAAGTCAGTCCGAAAAAATATCCTACAAACTACACATCTTGCAAACTAATCAATGCTCTGATGATCCCAAGCTATGATCAAAAATCCCAAGCTATGATAAAAAATCACTGAAATGTGACAAGTAGTACTTCATCTTTGAAGATTGCAGACTCGTGATCTGAGATACCTTGCACCTCAGAGCCAAGCAAATGAGCAATCTGCTTCTCTTTGTGGCACAGAAATCTCCAAATGCTAAACTCAATAAACATGCCTCTGATACATCTAAGATGTATCCAATTCTATGAGGTTACCATATGACCCCCACAATGAGGATACCAATGTTCTCACAACTTGGCCCATGGACAGTTTGATGCTTTGATCTGCTTTTGTTTATGGCTATCACAAATAGTTCTTCCTCTAGAATCTGTCATTCCTCCGGCATAATTGTTTCTTCAACTTTCTGGAAAAAAGCTGGCATGCATCCATGCTCAGATCCACTGCTGCCGACAAGGCTACAAACACTGCAGCATCCTCCATGCAGGTAACATGTCTCATTGCCAACTGGACCATAGGCTTACTGCACTTCCTTTCTCCTTGGACGGTCGAGCTCATCACAAAGCCATAGTAGGATTGGTAAGGCCACATGCTGAAACTAAAGTCTCCACTGCTACGAGGGGTTGAAGCAGGGGAGTTAGATATAGGTGTGCCTGATTTGCCATGACCACTGTCTATAAGAAACTTGCCACCCTTCTGAGCATTAATAATTGATTCTGCTAGCAGAAGCCCACTGCCCATCCGAGCCAAACCACCACCATCTGCCATAAGCTCAAATTTGCACCCCAATCCACCACCGCTCCCTCGTTCTCTCCAAGCTTCCAGGCGACCCCATGGTCTCCAGCTGTCTTCACCCCGGTGGTCAGGTCTGAGAATGAGCCAGGCACCAGGATTTGAGCGGCTTACATGATCAGAACCAGGTGAAGGAACAAAGGGTGTGACCATGGATGCAGCGGCTACAGGGGAACCAGACAGATCGTGAATCATTACTAACCATCCTTTGCGTTCCCTCCTCTCTCGTTCTCGGTCTTGAACGTTTCCGAATGGGCACAACCAGTGTTTCTTGTTGCTACTATCATGTTGCATTAAACTGCAAAACAGAATAACAAAACCTAATCAGACATTGCACTTCCAACATAATCAAACCATTCCCCATCAAAACTGATATAGAAAATTAACAGATTTTTTTACCCCTAGATCTATATTTTTTGTAATGGCCTTCAAAGCCATCCTATACACCTTAAGGGATCTCACAAACACACCTTAGCAAGGTACAAAGTTACCACACTTTTATGACACCTATTTCCTTAAAATGCAGAATCTGGTGTATCTTTGTGAGATGTGAAAAATGCAGAATTTGCAGTATCTGTGAGTGGTTTAGGCTCTGTCTGGTTGCAAGTTCTGAAGGCGCGCGATGGGGGCTCTGCGCGTGGTTGAGGCCTTAGTTTGAATTTCGGCAACCAGATGCAGACGTCCGCGGTGCGACGTGACCCCAAATCGTCTGGACAGGAGGATCTGTCAGACAGATACTAGTTGGAGTTAATGCGGAAGGGTGGTGGAGGAATGCGGAGTTGGCGAAAGTGGTGGAGGGTGGCGGAGGGAATTCCCGATTGCCGGAGCTGGAAGTTTTTCCGGGCGGCCCCGGAAACCGGGCAATTCCTCCGCCTAGTTAGACTACTCCTTATTAAAAATTCTAAAACTTAAAACATTCACCGGTTTTATGACGGCACAAAAATCTGAAATCTGAAACATTAATCGGTTTTATCAAAGCACGTTCCAGATTGTGTATGGCATTCGTTCACCATGTTCACTTTGTCCAATTTTCTGGGGAGTTGTCTAACTAGGGTGAGGAATTGCACAAAAAAATTTCAAAAAATCTTGTAGAGACAGTGTTTCAATTGTGTTTTTGATGGTGGAAATGGATTCAACACCATCAAAAATGTTTAGGACACCTAAAATTTTGAAGTTTAACGACTATAACTTGGATTTACAAAAATCTTGGCCATATTTTCTCTAAATATGACCAGAATTTCCATAACTTTCCAGGCAATTCCTCCAGCAAGTTAGACTACGGCATTTTCTGGACACCACACTGCAGATTGTGTATTGCAGTCTTTTCCCGTGTTCAGGTTGGCTAATTTAGTGACATCCACACTCAAGATCGTGTATGGCACTACTTTCCAGTGTTCTCGATGGTCAATTTTGTGGCATCCACACTCCAAATATTGTATGGCATCCACACTCCAATTTTGTTGCAGCCAATATTGATATGGTGTATGTCATTCTTAATTTCCGTTAGACTTGTAACTCTCGCCATTTAATATTATTCAATTCAATTGATTGTCTATTTCTAGTAAGTGTTCAACTATCAATATCCATAATAAGAAGGAAAGCACGTCATACATCTTACGTTTTCAAATTTAATAATTTAAAAAATTTTATTGAAGTCACTAAATTATATTGTTATTATTATTAAATAATAAACAAAATTATTATATAAGTTAAATATGTATACATTTAATTACTACATTCAAATGTGGGTTGTTTTTAGTTAGTTGTGTCTAATTCTTATTTTGGTTTATTTCATATATGGGTTATGTTTTTTTTATCAAAACATCTATCTCTTGGTTTGTTTGCCAAGTCCTTCGCACCCATCTCTTGGTTTGTCTCACAAGTCTTTGGCACCCATCCCTTGGTTTATGTATAAAACTGAACTTTCACAAGTTCATCACGACATGTGATATAAGAAGCAGTCATACTAGAAACCACAAATTTCCAACCAAACACTAAAATAGAAGTGTTAGATATTTTTGAAACAAATCTGTGATGTGTGATGATGATGTCATCACACTATCCATCCTAGTCATCGACAAGGCTCATGTGCCCATCACCTGAACATATGACATCCTCCCCCACTCAAAATTATTGTCATCCTCAACAACACTTTGTCCAATAACTTATGTCACCAATTGAAGACTAATTCTCAAAGGAAATGTTCTACCTTTTATCCTTCCTACTTATCATCTACCCATGAACACCTGACATGGATCCATGTGTTGTATCCCCCTATGCCTCTAGCTAATTAGGTAGCTATTATGATCATAATACCAAATCCACAAGAGATCATGTAATCACACAAGTGAAATGACCTTGAATCTCAACATCATTCTAGTAGTTAATCAAAACATCTTTCTCTTCTAATAATAAATTGATCCTTAGGTGCCCCACCATATGACTCACCATGTAACTACAGTAGTAAGCCATTTTATTTTGGCTCAATGTGAAGGGGAGGTATGCTACTCATGGCAACCGACACCTTTATCTCCATCATTTGACTCTTCTACTAAAATTACTCCTCCATATCTCTATGTCATCTACATCAAAAAAGGGACATGGGGATGAATCTTGCATCTTGTCTCCTTAATGACTCACTCCAAATATGGATCAGAAACCAACTCACTTTCTCTAAGAGTCTCTATGAATGTGCGAATCTCTTCCTTGGCTTGTATGTATGAAGGCAGACCTCTATCCCAACAAATCTCCTGGATTAAGGGTGCATGTGTCCTACATCAAACTAATAGGCATCCTATTCCCCTCTACAACTCTTTGCTCGGGTTCTATTGTCTATCTCATAACTTTATTTGACAAATATTCTACGTCAAATATGCTAAGATTTGTACATAATGTAAAAGCTTGTTAAATATATCTTGGTATTTGTTGTAACATTATTATCTTATTATTCATCTTCTCTATCATGCCTAGAAAGAACTCTCACTCTCAAATGTGTGCCTCCTATCAACTTATTCATTACAACTAGATTCGATCTTAATAGAATAAATAAATGTTACTTTTAGAAACTCCTGACCTATAACCGATTCGTAGTCATCAAGTTGCACAATGGAAAGGTTCATCCCTCCCTACCAATCTCTAAATATAATATGAACATCCTCAATCGTCCCAAGCACTCTAATATCGTTAGAGTTAATAGCCCTAAGGATGCATGAACCAACATCGAATAAGGATGCATGAACCAACATCGAATAATTTATTTAAAGCACATATTTTTATTTCCATCTTCGTCCATAATGAATATGAAAAATTAGAACTCTCTCTCAAATGTGGCCCTCTTATCAACTTATTCATTACAACTAAATTCAGTCTTAATAGAATAAATAAATGTTACCTTTAGAAACTCCGGACCTATAACCAATTCGTAATCATCAAGTTGCACAATGCAAAAGTTCGTCCCTCCCTTCTAATCTTTAAATATAATATGAACATCCACAATCGTCCCAATCACTCTAAAATGACTCTAATATCATTAGAGTTAATAGCCCTAAGGATGCATGAACCAACATCAAATGAATGGATATTTAAAGCACATATTTTTATTTTCATCTTCGTCCATGGTGAATAAGCAAAAGTACATGATAAATTTTATAGGCTTTTTAATGTTTGAGACCGTATTTCATATCATGTTTGTTTGTTTTTTATTTATTTATTTCAATATTATTTATTATTATGTTGAAACTTGCGTAATTTTTTTTTTTTTTTTCAATTTAAATATTATTTATTACTATGTTGAAAATTATGTTGGTTTGGAAATCTGTCAAGATTTGACAAAGAGGATAAGGCATTTAAATTGTACATGAAATTTGTAGATAGTTATATAGGAAGAGCAGGAAAAAAATTGAGATCCATGTAGATTGTTAATCAATCAATAAGCTTAGTAGGGGTTTTCGGTGAAGTAGGGCGCCGGTGAAGTAGGGTGCTTGTTTTTTTGCAATAATGCATCGATTTTGGCTAGAAGGAGAGACATGTTTTTTTCCTTGAGCCTCATGTGTTTAAACTCTATTTTCAATTCATCTATCAACATGAGAATCTTGCACTTCACCTCATTGTGCTCCAACAATACTTTGTTGAGTAGTTTGTTCATATTCCAATATAGCTCAATATTATGTAGCTACATATTTGGGCACCCCCTGATGTGACCTGGGTCTAGCACCGACTTAACCATAGAGGCTAGAATGTCTTATTCTATTTCATCTTGATCTTCCTACACTTCCACGCCCATAGAGGTGAGAATGTCCTCATCTATTGCGTCTTTATCTTCCTGCCCTTCCACGTCTACATGAACTATTTCTTGAAGAATAAGTGTAGGGGTTTGGGTTTAGAAGTGCATTCTCTCCCACCCTCAGGGAGGAGCCTCTACAACTCCTCATCCATTTTCTGGCTATTGAGGTCAATGAGAAAGGAAAGAAATGAGGCAAGGGGAGGGGCAGATGACTAGTAAGAGTGGTCAGAGAATAAGAATCAAAGCATGGGCCATGAGAGTTGAGGGAGAAGAAAGGTTTTAGTGGAACAACAAGACACATAAGAGGTGCCAAAAGGCAATAATAAGGGACCAATAATCTAAGAACCAGAAAAGAAGGACAATCATCAACACTTAAAACAAATGTGAAGAACCAAATATATTGTAGCTCGTAAAATTCCTTTTATCAATAATAATAAAATAATAATTTTAAATAAAGTTAGAATATAGATCATTTTCTTAATTTTTTTTAATTTTAGCAACATGAAATATATGATGAAGTAAGGTTTTGTTTTATAAATTATGGATTGATGCCTATCAAAATTTACCAATCATTCAATTCATATAGTTGCGCTAGTGTATGTTTTGTTAGTTTTTTCGTTTTCTAGGTAATGTCCTAATATGAATGACACACCTAATTATGCCTTGAGTAATCGCGACCCAAGGGCATCTAACCCATCAAAATCAAAAAGAAGTCGCACGTGTCCTGGCCACACCAGCAATTAGCATCGCTGGATTTTTTCATACAATTTTTTCATTTAAATTTATTTCTAAGAATTATAAATATATATGTAATAAATATCTTTGTGTATCGCGCTAACATACCCACATAAATAGATATATATGTGGCATGTCCACACAAAAAAAATTGATCTAAGTAAATTTTTAACACTCATCAAATTTATGGTTCTAAAATTTAACTCGATGTCAATAAGAACTTGTATGTTTTCTCGTGGCAGTCACACTCCAGATTGTCTGTGTCATTATTTTCTCGTGTTCGCGTTGGCCAATCTTGTTGCGGCCACACTCCCGTATGTGTACGGCGTTCTTTTCCCACATTCGCGTCGGCCAATCTTGTTGCAGCCACGCTCCAGATTGTGTACGCCATTCTTTTCTCGTGTTGACGTTAAGCAATTTTGTGGCAGCCCCACTCCAGATTATGTACGGCCCCCTGTTCACGTTAGCAAAAATTTGGATTCTTTTCTTGGACTATGCTGGCCAATTTTGTTGCAGCGAATCTTGATATCGTGAGTGGCATTCTCAATTTCCGCGAGACTTAAAGTTCTGGCCGATTAATCTTATTCTATTCAATTGATTCTCCCATTATTATCAATCTTACTAAACTTAGCGAATGCTTTGAAATACATTATCTGTGATGTTACATAATTTTATTTTATCATGTTTATTTTCTAAGTTGGTATTCGGTATAGTTTGATTATTTATAAAAATTAATAATTGTGGAAAATAAATATAAAGAATGTAAGAGAATGTTGTTAACACCTAGGTTGTTCCCTATGACTCCCAAGGGAATACGGCCGGGGTAACCACTAACCAATCTTTGGATTGCAGTTTCTCGCCAAACTGCAATTAGAGAGGGCTCTCTCTTTATGATTTGTCTCTGTTTTGATAGTATTTTAGGCTAGCTATGATGTTCAGGGTTTGTTTAATGTTTTGGTTGAGAGATGTCTTCTGTACCTAAGGTGCAAGTCTTTAAAGAGTATTAATCCATTGGGTAATGGAGTCTGCAGCTAAATGTTGTTCTGGAGTATTGTGTAGGTTTGCTGATATTGCAGGGCCATTTAAATATCTCAAGGAACAGTTCTGAAATTGTGATTATGAGGTGTGTTCAACTAGTGAAAAGCAGTTAAGAATTCTCCACTAAGCTGAGATGTAAGAAAGGGATATGTTGTATAGGAGCAAACTCGAATTCCTGAAACAACGATCACTGAGAAAGCTATAGTTTGAAAGTGCAGCATTTAAGAATTACACCTTATATCTACAACTAAAGAAAACATTCATAACAGCATAGATTGAGTTCAGGGTATCCTGTGAATAAATCCTGAAACTCTTCTTTTTCTCTGCTATTAAACTATAGAAAATGGAAGCATGAATGAGCCATGAAGAGGTAACAAAAACACATAACGAAAGTTTATAGAGGACTTATTGTGCCATGAGAATACGCAGGAATCCTGTAACATTCAGCAACACTCCACAAAACTCAGGGAACACAGTGCTTTGGAAATTCCATCAACCTTTGTATTAACGGTCTGGAAACTTACAGCATAAGAAACTCTTGAATAGAAATCAACAACCACCCCTGAAAAATTATGCGAGGGGCAATATATACAAATGATCATACAAAATATCTAAGGCGTTGAGTCATCTGAGAAATAAATGTTTCACCAACTCGTACAGAACAGTAGATAATAAATTACTACCGCTTTTAATACAACATAAATGCTCTTTGTGTTTGTCAGGAGATATTTTGACCTTTGGAGGCCACTGAGTCGGTTTGGATGTTCTGCTTTAATGCTGGAATATGCGTCTTTATGGTTGTCGTGCTGTAACTTTCGGCCATGCTACCTGTTAGCTGTCAATTGTGCTTTGTTGGCCATATAGTTCTGCTGAGTTGGCTCAGCCCTTCCCTTTTCATGCATGCTGATCTTTCCAAGTTTTCCTGTGCATGATCACTTGTAAATTTGAATAATCAAATAACAAACCTCGATTTACAGGCTCTGGGTTATAATATCAGCTGTATCATTTTGGTCCAGTATTCCTGTGTCGGCAATTGGTGTCTCAGAATTGCATCTAGTGTTTCATCTGCCTCTGTGTATTTATAGAAATTGGGAGGCACTTGAAACAGATGTTTGATTTCATTCATTATAAAGAATAAATTTTCTACCTTGTTGTAGAGAGTTTGTCCTGTAACTGGCCCTGTTTCCTCTGAGGTGCTGGCCTTCTCTGTGATCTGATTTGTGGCAAAGGTGTTCACCCTCTTGGCATAGCTTTCATGGGAAAGTAGTTTTCCTGCGCTATTCAGTAAGCTTGGAAGACCTTTGTTTTGTAATGCCACAAACTTTTCCATGAATCTATTGACCTCGGTCTGCATGTCCTGGGTCCTTCTTTCTAATGTTTGCACCAGGTTTCTCAGTGTTAGGACCCTCTTTATTAGTTGTATGGTCTCAGTTCTGTTGGAGATTCCCATAGTAGCTAACTGAGCACTCGTTCTGTGGTTAAGCACATTGATCATTCTGTTGGCAACTTTAGGCATATTGCCTAGAGAGGCCCTTGATCTCTGGATTTCTCTGTGTGATTTTCCTATGAGCTCTATTTGCTCATGGATTGTCTCAATATACTGCCATTGGTCAGTGATGGACTGGCCAATGTTGGCCCATAGCACTGTCTTGAGCTCAGCTGTCACTTTGTCCAATGTGAGTTCCTTTTCCAGCTCCTTAATCCTGTCTTTAAGGGCTTTTATTTCCCTTCCCTTTTCTGCCACGGTCTGCTTCGATTTGTCATATCTTTCATTTACCTTGGCTAATTTCTCCCTGGCCTCATTTAGTTCTGTCATATGTGCTTCCAAGGCCTGAATCTCATTTCTCAGCTTTTGCATGTCCAGGCTTTGGGCCTGCTCCGTTGTTGATGCTGGTGCTGAGGTAGAAGGTGTTGCTTGTTCTGTTTGCTGTATGGGAGGGGCAGTAGTTTAAGGAGGCTCCTCAAGATTAATTATTTCTGGAGGAGGCTGGGAGGTCTGACCATCTTCTTTTTGTTTCAAAGCTGCCTGTAGTGCTGCCTGTGATTCTCCCAGCTTTTCTTGAGTCTGGATTAGCTGCTTATATAGAGACACCAACAAGGCTGCAACATCTTGATCATGTCTTTGCTGGGCAACTTCATCTGTTTGAGGGTGAATTGTTGCTGGGATTTTTATCTTTCTCCTCAAAGCTGCCATGTCTGCATCCCTCAACTTCAATATTTCTTGTATGCCCTTGATATCCTTGGGATCATGCCCAATCTCTATGATTATATCTTCTAAGGACCTAATTCTGTTGTCCTTTGCTTGAGAGGATGCTCTTTCCAACTCAAGTTGGGCAGCTGTATTATTTAGGCTATTTTCTAGCCTATAGTTATCCAGTGTCTTGTCTGCCAAGGATGCATACACCATCTCACCCGTTTGCTTATGCAATTCGATTTTGTCCATTGGGTGGATGTCCTTGGCAAGGACCTCAAGATTTGTCCTCAAGTAGTCTGAAGGAGACTGTGGTTGCAATGTAGTTGGCATGAAGTGAATCATGATCATCTTGCCCTCATTTACATCATATGCAGACATGAGTCTTTGCTGGTTAGTAGGAGCCATCTTCAACAAATGATTATATAGTTGTATTTTTATTGGCTCACTTCTCCTCTTTATGTCAATGAACTGTTGTTTGATGCTCAGTTCACCTTCTCTCTGCTGGCTTGAGGAGCTGACTTCTCCTCCCACTGCTCTGTCCTGTTCCTGTTGAAAGGAACTTGCAGAGGCCTCCCTGCTAGGTGGGCCCATGCCCAAAGACTGTCCCATTGGCATTTCCTCCTCTGAGAAAGGATTCATTCTGTGTCTTTTCTCCCCATGACTTATTGATGTGGTTAGGGGAGTCTCTCTGTCCCTCTTTCTGCGTATGTCTTCCTTTTGTGGAGTTTGGAGGACTGAAGCTTCAGCTGATGTTTCTTGCCTGGGAGGCACCATGTCTTGAGCCTACTGCTCAGTGAGAATTAGGGCCTCAGCTGCCTTTTCTTGCTGTAAGGGCTGCTCTTTCTCTTGCTGCCCCTCTTCTTGCTGTTGTCCCTGTTGTTGTTGATGCGCTTCCTGCTGTTGCACTTCTTCTTGCTGTTCCACCTGTTTTTCTGTTTGCTCTTCAGTCATGGGAGGTGGTTGCTCCTGTTCCACCTGTTTTTCTGTTTGCTCTTTGCTGGTTGTCTGTTGAGTGTCCATGGTAGCTTGCTGATGTGTTGTTGAAGATGAGGCAGCTGCTCTAAGTTGCCTTTGATATGAAAATGAAACCTGTCCACAAGTTTCCAAGTCAGCCTCTTTTTGAATATTTCTAGCCTCTCTTTCTAGCATCTGCTCTCTAGTAATTGGCTCTTCTAGAGTGCCTTCTTTCCAGCTCAAAGAATTGGCATACTGCTCAACATGAGGCAGCCTTACATGTGCATAGTTACCCAATTTGTATTTTATTCTCCTGAGGGAAATAAAATGATTACGGTCATAAGGTGTCCACTTGAAACTGGTTTGTAATTTGAGGCCCACTAGGATCATATCCGCCTCCTTCCATCCCTCCTCTCTTTTGTTGTATAGAAAAGGACCTAGCTGGTTTCTTACCTTCAGCTGCACCTTCTTGTTTTTACTTTGGAAATGGATGTAGTCAGCATTTCCGAACTGCCTGAAGTATTCTAGGGCAAAAAGTCTCATAGGGACATACCTTGGCAGCCTATAAGGGTCCAATTCACAGCCATATATTCTGATCACTGTGTGGTGTTGGTAAAAATACCAATCACCAATGCTGTAGGCCTTGGAGAGATGGAGAATTCTTTGCATGTCATCAGTCAACCTTGGAGGAGGCACACCATACAACAATGTCATAGCTGGGTGAATGAACATGTCTATGAATTCACAGTATGTGTATGGTGATTCAGAAGCATGGTGAAAAACTGAAGACCAAAACACAACTGACCTTGGATTCCCCTGTACATTAAGTTTCCTGAGGGGAACAGAGAAGCTGTCTGGTTGATAGAATAAGAACAGATGGTAAATGTAGGAGGTGTATCTGAACACCCTTTCCCTTTGCAGATTCATTAGCTGTTCATGAATCTTTTCTGCAATATATGTGGCATAGTCATAGTGTACAGCTGGGGGTTTCCCAGGAGAGAATATGGACAGCATTGCCATGATGGTGTTATCAACGTCTTCAACTCCCCTGTACCCCAGGACATAGCTGATCAAATCCACCAGCATTCTGCCCAAGTCATTCAGATAAGGATATCCAATAGGAGGAGTTCTTATAGTTTCAGAACTTGGCTGTATGAATAACTGATTGATTTTGGTGATCTGGGCACTTAACAAGTTACTCCCCTTCTTGACCAAGTCTATCATAGAGAGAGGGGCCAATGGTCTTGCAGTATGAAAATGCAGCATCTCATTTATGGCTTCTGGGGTGATATGGAACAAGATTGAGCCTGTAGGACTGAGAATAGCTCTCTGGCATGGATCATAGCACTCCTGACACCTATGGACCAAGCCTGGAAAGGCATTGACTTGAGGGAGGTTATAAATGGGCAAATTTGAGTCCCAAATCCCTAATATATCAGCTCCACTAAGGTGTTGGGCTTTCAACTCGTTTAGCATGTGAATATTAAATTTAGATTTCATTGGGAAGGAGTTCATCATCTGATAATCTAAATCTCCCAGGGCTTTCCATTCTAGCTCCCTCTGAGGGGCATTCAAAGGCTGAATATTCAGGGCTATTGGTGTTTCCATGGCTAGTAAGGCTTTCTGAATTGTATGTAAACTGCTTTGATCGAGCAGAACAACGCGGAGGAGTTTCTTTACAATGTAAATATGAATTGTATGGAACTGAGGGCGAATTGAGCAAACAGCAATTGAAATACCGTTTATAGGACTGATTAAAACAGTAGTAGGACTGACAAGAGTGTTTCTATGGTGAATTTATGTAACTGAGGTTTCTAGTTCATGACTGCGCGAACTACCTGTGAATTCAGGTCGATTTTGTCAAATGCAGGCTTGGCAGAAGGTTTATTGCCTCGCCAGTTGGAAATGGGTACAGGTCACTGGATGCTTGATGGTGAATTCAGTGCTTTACACTCTCTTAAACAGATTGCTTGTAGAAATATGGATAAAACCAGGTGCAGGGAACACTTTTGAGAAATACCTTACGAATTGCCGATAACAGTTGTAAATGCGGGTGCAACGGATGTGCCCACGGTCTCTGAGTCGAATTCTGCGGGTTGGCGCTGATTTGATCGTGAAATGCATGCAGGAATAACAATAGTTGCTTTGGCAAAAAGTGGGAAAAACACGAATTTTTGGCTAAAATATGGATTTTTGGCATATTGGCGCGTTTTTTGGATGACGTCAGCAGGTGGGGTCAAGGTCGGATGACGTCAGCATGACGTCACCGGGTGATGTGGCAAGCTGTGATTGGTCCACGGGGATAATGAGGTGGCAGACATATCAGCGCAGGGACGGACGAGGTTGCTGACGCGGCGGCGAGGTGGAACTGACGTGGGTATGACGTGGTGATGACGCAGGCAAAGCAGAACCGGCGGTAAATCATAAGCAGTAATGGTTTTTCTCGGACCGCCTTAGATACGGTCGCGGTTTTGTCAGAGGGCGACCCGAGAAATTGTGAGGGCGACGCGTGGTAGAGGCCTGACGTCACCCTCTGACAGTTTCTCGGGTACTAATTTTCGGACGTCGGGCCCAACCCGATATGCATAATGGCCGTTCGATCAAAGGCGCTTGATCGGACGGTTGACGGATCAGTGAGGTGATCGGACAATACGGAAGCGGGGAAGTAATAAAATATTGTTTTCTTTTGAAAGGCGTGCCCAGTGGGACTTTTTGGTTTCGGCGGAATTTATATGGTTTTCTTTGTATTTTCAAATGGAAATAATATCACGCCCATACTTTGGATAAGTTGGAAAAAGTGGGTTTTGTGTGCTTTTTGCAAATGAAGCGGGTTATGGGAAAAGGGGTTTTTTTCATAAGGTTTTCTTAGCAAATGAAGGTTTTAATGGGGCAAATGGCTTTAAGAGGGAAAAAAGGGGTAAGGCTTAGGGTTCTCAAACTGGTCAGCTGTCAATTTGATCCCTGACAGAGAACACATGGCTATAATGCCAAGGGGAGGGATATTTATACAATGCTTGGGGGTTTATACACCATAGTGTTATAATAGTAGGGAAAGGGCAGCATAGGGGAATTATATAATAGAGGTTAGGGATTAATGTGGATGAAAGGGTGGATGAGGGGTGATATCACTAAGTTTATTTGAAAATCACTTAGCTTAGGGAATAGATCAAAATGAAAAGATTTTTAGACAAGAAATGTGGCTTTTAAAAGACTAAGAACCACCATAAAACCACCAATTCTTCCATGAATCTCAACTAATGAGGGGATGTTAGTAATGAATGGAAAAGGGGAAAATTGGGAAGTTAGACATGCTTCTTTGCTTTGCTGCAACCTGATAGAGAAGAAGACCTTCTCAATCCATTGATTTTGCTTTGTGAAATAGGTTAGCACACCTTCAATTGTAAGGAATGACATTTCTGCAACCCCTATCTGCCTACCCATCTGCTTGCCTAGCATTTTTTGTTTCTTCTTGGAGGGTGCACTTAGCCTTGCAGACCCTTATTTGCCTTTTCTTTTCTTTCGCTTTTTCCTTTTGATTTTCTATCTAATGCTACCCTTATTGCCTCCAAGGTCCCAGATTAAGCAGTTGGGAACCTTACTTCTCTACCTAAGCTACTTGTCTGCCAAGATTAAACAGTTTGGACAGACTTCTTTCTCTATTCTACAACTGAAAATTTAAAACATGGCATGATCCAGCTTAAGCTGTTGGACCATCCATCAAAATTGAGTACCCATCAGGCTATATACACACCTTGTCTTCTCTTAGAAATATGGGATCTTTGCATCATCAAAGCAGAGCATATTTGGAACTTTCTTTGCCAATCATGAAATATGAAACCTATTGGTATAGGTAGCTAGCAGTGGCTCCACATGGGGATGGTTTTTCATTTGAAAGACCAAGAACAACAGGTCAGAATGCCTTGGCCTTTGACTGCTTTCACCAACACTTTGAAGTATGCTGCTTTAAAATGCCAAAAATTTGCTCTTCCCATCTTGGTAGATCTCTGATCCTATTTGCCTTTTGCTGATAGTTAATAAAACTTGAGAAACTGCATTTTTACATCCTATAGAGAGTAATATATACACTTGAATATGTACAATGGAAACTCAGAATGTACTTATGGGCAGTAGTCAAAATAGTGCTTCAGCATCCTGCCATTCACAGGACCTTCATCCAAATCAGTTTCATTAAGACTTTTAAGGAAATAAGTATTGTTTCCTTATACTGCTTGGACAGCAAATGGTCCTCTCCAAAGGGAATCAAATTTTCCATGTTTTCCTTTGTCTTCCCTCTTGAATCCCACTTGAGGACTTTGTCACCAATGTTGAAATCTTCTGTCTTGGTCCTTCTATCAAAAGCTTTCTTTAGTTTTTCTTGTAAAACTTGAACTTTGTTGTAGACTTGATCTCTAGTTTGCTGCAAACCTATTATTTGATTGATCCTTCTTTGCATATCATTTGGTTTAGCTTGACTTTCTTGAAGAAGTTTCATAACACGAATTCTTAGTGATGAAGGGAATTTGGCTTCTAATCCATAAACCAACTCATATGGGCTGACCCCAATTGATCTCTTGGTTGTTAGTCTATCTGCCCATAAGGCATTGACCAGCTTCTTATGCCAATTCTTCTTATTTTCTTCCAGCACCTTCTTTATGATGTTAACAAGGCTTTTATTTGATGATTCAGCAAGGCCATTTCCTTGGGGATAATATGCAGTAGAATGGCCCAAGGTTATGTGAAATTTGTGGCAAAATTTCACCATCTTCTTTGATCTGAAGGCAGCAGCATTGTCTGTTATTATCTTATCAGGACAACCAAATCTGGACAGGATATTGGTCTCAAGGAACTGAATGATAGTGGAATCATTAGCTTGTCTGCATGGAACAGCTTCAATCCATTTGGTAAAGTAGTCTGTAGCTGTTAGAATCCATCTATGTTGGCCTGAAGATGAGGGATGAATTTCCCCAATAAAATCCAAGCCCCATTGTTGAAAAGGTCTCTCTGTTGCAATAGGCCTCAAAGGCAATGGAAATAATTTTCTCTTTCCCTCAAACACTTGGCATTTATGACATGAAGTGGTAAATTTCTTGACATCAGAGAAAACAGTAGGCCAATAATAACCAGCCCTCAAAATCTTATCCACAGTGGACTTCCAATACAAGTGTCCACCACAGTCACCTGCATGAAATTCTTTGATGATATTGTCAGTTTCATTTTCAATCAAGCAGTTCAGTAGTATACCCTCATGGTTTTTCCAAAGCAAATTGCCATCCATAACACAAAATTTTGAAGCTTTCATTTTTAGGAATCTACACTTAGTTCTGGACAATCCTGGTGGAGCACACAGGTTTTGTAACACGTAACAGATATCAGAATACCAAGGGGATTGTTCAAAGGCTACATTGATCTTTGGAGCCGCCAGCTCCGGTTCATTGTCCAGCTGGTTTATGTCTAAGGCTTGGAAGTTTGCTTCTGTCATTAGTTTGGCCAAACCTTGCCCTTTTATTAGTTTTGTTGGTTTTATCTCAATATCAAATTCCAAAATGTTGGCAATCCACTTTCCTCTTCTGCCCTCTAAATTTTCTTGAGTGAGTATGTCTTTAACAATGGGACTTGGCACATAAGCAATAACATGGGAATAAAGGATGTAAATCCTAAAGTCTTTAATGGCCTTGACCAAAGCATAAGCCTGCTTCTCCATGATTTGATATTTCAGAGGTGCATATCTAAGGGCTCTGCTAAAGAAAGCAATGGGTTTCTCATTTCCTTGGTCATCTTTCTGTAACAAAACTGCAACAATAGTATGCTGGGAGGCAAAAGAAAAAATGATGAATTCCCTGTCAAATTGAGGATTTGTTAGGACTGGGGTTTGGGTAAGGGCCAATTTTATGCCTTCAAAGGCTTGATTTGCTTCTACTGTCCATTTCACTTTTGAATCATTTTTTAGCATATTGTTCAATAATCTGATCCACTCGCCCAGATTTGGGATAAATCTCCTCAGGAAGTTGATTTTACCCAAAAAGGCTTGTAATTCCTTTACATTTCTTGGGTGGGGCATTTGTAAGATAGCTTGTATCCTATCTGGGTCTATTCTTATGCCATCCTTTGAAATGATATGTCCTAACAGCTTACCTTCTTCCAAACCAAATAGAGATTTCTTGGGATTTAAGGAAATTCCATATTTCCTACATGTTAAGAAGATCTGCCTCAAGTGTTTCAAGTGTTCTTGGTCAGATTTAGAGAAAGGTGTGAGGTCATCCAAATAAATGACAAGAAAGTCATGAATCTCTTTGGCAAAAGCAATGTCCATTGCTCTCTGAAATGTTGCCCCTCCATTTTTCAATCCAAAAGGCATTTTCACATATTTGAAAGTTCCCCATGGGGTTGTGAATGCTGTTTTGTCTTGGTCATCAGGGTGCACTAGGATTTGATTAAAACCTGAGAATCCGTCCAGTAATGAAATCCTTGAGGCCCCTACCACTCTTTGGAGAATGTGATCCATCTTAGGTAAGGGATAGTTGTCTTTGAGAGACACTTGGTTTAGATTTCTAAGATCAACACATAGTCTTATTTCACCAGTTTTCTTTCTTGTGGGCACCAAATTTGAAATCCAATCAGAAAACCTTATTGGTGCTATGATGCCAGCTTTAAACATTTTTTGCAATTCCTTTTCTATTGAAGGGAGAAGCATGGGATTAATCCTTCTCAATTTCTGTTTGAATGGCTTTTGATTAGGCTTGAGAGGGATAGTATGCTGGATAACAGAGGTATCATATGATTTCAGATCCTCATAGCCCCATGCAAACACGTCCTGAAACTCTTTGAAAAGGTCAATGTATTTGGGCTTTTGATCAGGAGGTAAGGATGCAGACAATTTGATTATCTTGGGTTTCTCAATGGTTCCGATGTTGCATTCCTCAATGGCAGCATTTAAGGACTGCATTTTTGGTTTTCTAGGGATGTCATTCGAATCAAAGATGTCCTCTAATGGAGTTAGGCCTGTTGGAAGAAAATTGTCTTTCAGCTCTATGATCTCAACCTCTGTAACAGGCAGTTCTTCATAAGTGTTTTGTTGAATTTGTTGTATGTTTTCTTTGTTGAAAATGGTTGGATGTAGCATTTGTTTTACTGTTCTGGGCGATATTGGGTGGTTATTCTGTTCAAACTGTATTTGTGATTGACTTGCTCTTTCAGTGTCAATATTTAATCCTGCAAATTCTTGTTGTAAAGTCAAGAAATTATTTATTTGTGTATCGTCTTCGAATACCTGCCAGTCTTTGACATTGTTTGGGACAGAAGGTCTGTGCTTTACCTCAGCTGTAAAGCCATGATGGGGCTCAAAAGGCAGCTTGCAGGTACTTGCAAATGTGGCTAAACTATGAGCATGAAGATTATGGATCCTAGAAATTTTGGTGATTTGAAATTCAGAGAAGAAGCTTAATATTTCAGCCACAACAGACCTATAAGACCTCAGTCTTTTGTCATTGGTGACAAAATTTCCCTTTACTTGCTGGATAACTAGATCTGAGTCTCCTAGAATTGACACTTTTATGGCTTGTAGGGACTTTACTAGCTTGAGGCCTAGTAAAAGAGCTTCATATTCTGCCATATTATTAGTACACTTGAAATTCAGTCTATAGGCTCGGCCTTCTGCATGACTGTGTTGTTTATTATGTATCCAAACTCCAGCTCCTGCCCCTAATTTGTTGACTGACCCATCAAATTCAAGGAACCATAGGATCTCTTGTTCCGGGGAGAACTTAATGACCTCCTTGTGTGCTGGAATTGTAAGTTGAAGCTCTGGTTTACCATCTGTTTTGTTTTCTAGGGCAGTCTCCTCACTTGATGGAACCTGTTCGCTTTCTTGAGCAGCAGCTGTGTTTAATGTTTGCTTAATCATTGTTTCTTGGGTAGCAGTTTGCTCATTAGTGTCTTCCTCTTGTATGAGTGTCTTGGGTTCAACCTCATTATCTGAGAGAGTTGTATTATCATTGAAGAGAATGTATGAGTCTATGTCTGAATGGACAACATATATGGGAAAGTTTTGGGGCTTTTCTTCACTGCTGACCATGTATTTCATTAGTGTTTCTCTGTATAGTCTCTTTGGTTGCCCAAAAACAGAGATGGTGGCATATGACATATCTAACTGCAGGGAACCTTGAAGTTTAGCCCCCCATGACCTTGATAACAGCATCCCATACTTGGGTGGGATATCAGCAACTACAACATCCATTAGAATCGTTTTATTTGGATATTGGACGAGTGAGACACAGAGATCTTTTATGAGACCTAAACACTTAACTTGGCTGGAGTCAAATGAAAAAAGGTCTTTATATGGTCTTGTAATATCTAGGTTCAGTCTTTCCATGACTGATTTGGGCATCAGGTTGTGAGAGGCACCTGAGTCAAACATTGCATTGTGTAATATCTTGTCATGAACATGTAAACTGACATAAAAAGGTAAGACCCCTGTGACTACTGCTTTTCCATCAACTTCTGGACCGAACAACAATTCTGGGGTATCATCCAGCACATTGACATCATCTTTGTTGTTAGTAAGTTGAAGGGACTTCTTGATTTGTTGTTTATAAATGTCGTGCTTGGCTAGTTCTGAAAGAGGAATAGCTACCTTCATTTTACCAATTTCAGTTTCTAGGTCAAAGGGTTTTTCAGATCGAGTCTTTTGGCTGTGGATGACAGTTCTTTCCTTGTTCACTAACTCTTCTTCTTGATTCTTATCTTGATCTTGAAGCTTGTCCTTCTTGCTCATCTCTTGGGGAGTGACACTTGGGTTAGGGTGCAAGGATGATGTAGCCATGGGCTGCTGTTTTGAAGAAAATGGTTCAGTGACTTCTTCGATGGTTACTTCCTTTGCCAGTGATTCCGTTGTGTTATTTGGCTCTGTGACTATGGCTCTTTTGGGCTGCTGGCTGTCCTTTATCTTTTCAGGTTGTGTTACATTTACAGTTCTACTCCTTAACTTGTATTGTTTATGGACTTCATAAACAACTGTGTCATAGCCTTGTTTAAAGTCAAATGACTCACCTGATTTAGTTTGGAACAACTTGATTTCATCATTCTCATGATATTCTTGTGTTAAAAAGACTTGACTTTCACCATCCAAACCCATTAAATTAATGTGGGGATCTTCATTGGGTTCACTTGATGTGGAAGTCTCAGCATAATTCTCTTGGAAAGGGGGTCTTATGTCTGGGTCAGAACTGGCCTTGCCAACGTTTGGATTTTGAGTTCTCCTAAAATTTGGATTCCTAGGAGGGTTGTTTTGTGGTGCTTCCCATGATGACTTTCTCTCAACAGATTCCACTCTATCACCTAATCTCTTCATACCAGTGAGTATTGCATCCAGTTTTTGATCCAAGGCCGAGGGTTCTTCTTTATAGGTGGTTCTCTTTTCCAACCTTGCTCTGTTTCTTTTGGCAATCAGGTTAGCTTCCACTATGACAGCAACCTTTTGGGCATCTGCAAGGGTTTCAGGAGCTCTCTCCTTCAACTGATAGGCCATATCAGGGTCAAAACCATCAGGAAATTTGTACAAGGCCAAATCACGAGGAGGTCTTAAATTTTGTGGGATTGCGTTATATACATTGTTGAATCTTGCACAGTACTCCAGGACAGTCTCTTGGGGACCTCGTTTGATAGTATCATACTCACCAAGTATGTGCAAGGGATCTTTCTTCTTCTCCCATCTGTTAGTAAAGGCTTGATAAAGCTCATCAGGAGTTGTGATAGTATTTACAGTCAGGGATCTAAACCAAGTTCTTACATCCCCAGTGAGGCTCTGAACAAAGATTCTCATTCTCACACTGTCATCATCTATTTCATAGTTCTCAAAGTGGTCTTGCATCCTTCTGGCATGCTGAATTGCTGTAAAAGGGCCAGTGGAGTCAAAATATGAGATCTTGGATTGATAGTCCTGAGGTAAAGCTGGAGCATTAGCAGGTAACTGCAAGGGTGCATACCTATTGGCCATATTTGCAGGGTTTATGGGATTGATAGGGACAAATGGGATAACAGGGACGATTGGTACAACAGGGGTAGTGGGAAAGGTGGAAACTAGAGTATTGGTCAAGGGAATATGTGCAGTGGTAGTGGATGAAGGTGTGAAAGGAGGGGTTTGAGATGTAGATGGTGAATTGGGGGAGACAGGGGTAGACCTAAATAGAACCTTGATTGGGGTTGGAACTATTTCAGGGTGAGATGTCTCAGGAGTCAAATCAGTAGGATTTTCCTGTCCCTGCTGCTTCCTAATGATCTTAGGGATTGTATTAGGATTTTCAAAAACTGTTGGTGGATTGGGGTCAGGATTTGACCTAGTGTATCTAGTTTTCCTTTTAGGAGCCAGCTTCTGAATTTTTTTTTGGTATTTTCTAAGATATTTTTAGGATTATTTAAGGAACTGTTTAAGCTTTTTTGAGAACCACTGTCTATGGATAGACAACATTTTGAAAAATATGCTTTGTCCCCAGTGGAGTCGCCAATTATGTTAACACCCAGGTTGTTCCCTATGACTCCCAAGGGAATACAGCCAGGGTAACCACTAACCAATCTTTGGATTGCAGTTTCTAGCCAAACTGCAATCAGAGAGGGCTCTCTCTTTATGATTTGTCTCTGTTTTGATAGTATTTTAGGCTAGCTATGATGTTCAGGGTTTGTTTTATGTTTTGGTTGAGAAATGTCTTCTGTACCTAAGGTGCAAGTCTTTAAAGAGTATTAATCCATTGGGTAATGGAGTCTGCAGCTAAATGTTGTTCTGGAGTATTGTGTAAGTTTGCTGATATTGCAGGGCCATTTAAATATCTCAAGGAACAGTTCTGAAATTGTGATTATGAGGTGTGTTCAACTAGTGAAAAGCAGTTAAGAATTTTCCACTAAGCCGAGATGTAAGAAAGGGATATGTTGTATAGGAGCAAACTCGAATTCCTGAAACAACGATCACTGAGAAAGCTATAGTTTGAAAGTGCAGCATTTAAGAATTACACCTTATATCTACAACTAAAGAAAACATTCATAACAGCATAGATTGAGTTCAGGGTATCCTGTGAATAAATCCTGAAACTATTCTTTTTCTCTGCTATTAAACTATAGAAAATGGAAGCATGAATGAGCCATGAAGAGGTAACAAAAACACATAACGAAAGTTTATAGAGGACTTATTGTGCCATGAGAATACGCAGGAATCCCGTAACATTCAGCAACACTCCACAAAACTCAGGGAACACAGTGCTTTGGAAATTCCATCAACCTTTGTATTAACGGTCTGGAAACTTACAGCATAAGAAACTCTTGAATAGAAATCAACAACCACCCCTGCAAACTTATGCGAGGGGCAATATATACAAACGATCATACAAAATATCTAAGGCGTTGAGTCATCTGAGAAATAAATATTTCACCAACTCGTACAGAACAGTAGATAAGAAATTACTACCGCTTTTAATACAACATAAATGCTCTTTGTGTTTGTCAGGAGATATTTTGACCTTTGGAGGCCACTGAGTCGGTCTGGATGTTCTGCTTTAATGCTGGAATATGCGTCTTTATGGTTGTCGTGCTGTAACTTTCGGCCCTGCTACCTGTTAGCTGTCAATTGTGCTTTGTTGGCCATATAGTTCTGCTGAGTTGGCTCAGCCCTTCCCTTTTCATGCATGCTGATCTTTCCAAGTTTTCCTGTGCATGATCACTTGTAAATTTGAATAATCAAATAACAAAACTCGATTTACAGGCTCTGGCTTATAATATCAGTTGTATCATTTTGGTCCAGTATTCCTGTGTCGGCAATTGGTGTCTCAGAATTGCATCTAGTGTTTCATCTGCCTCTGTGTATTTATAGAAATTGGGAGGCACTTGAAACAGATGTTTGATTTCATTCATTATAAAGAATAAATTTTCTACCTTGTTGTAGAGAGTTTGTCCTGTAACTGGCCCTGTTTCCTCTGAGGTGCTGGCCTTCTCTGTGATCTGATTTGTGGCAAAGGTGTTCACCCTCTTGGCATAGCTTTCATGGGAAAGTAGTTTTCCTGCGCTATTCAGTAAGCTTGGAAGACCTCTGTTTTGTAATGCCACAAACTTTTCCATGAATCTATTGACCTCGGTCTGCATGTCCTGGGTCCTTCTTTCTAATGTTTGCACCAGGTTTCTCAGTGTTAGGACCCTCTTTATTAGCTGTATGGTCTCAGTTCTGTTGGAGATTCCCATAGTAGCTAACTGAGCACTCGTTCTGTGGTTAAGCACATTGATCATTCTGTTGGCAACTTCAGGCATATTGCCTAGAGAGGCCCTTGATCTCTGGATTTCTCTGTGTGATTTTCCTATGAGCTCTATTTGCTCATGGATTGTCTCAATATACTGCCATTGGTCAGTGATGGACTGGCCAATGTTGGCCCATAGCACTGTCTTGAGCTTAGCTGTCACTTTGTCCAATGTGAGTTCCTTTTCCAGCTCCTTAATCCTGTCTTTAAGGGCTTTTATTTCCCTTCCCTTTTCTGCCACGGTCTGCTTCGATTTGTCATATCTTTCATTTACCTTGGCTAATTTCTCCCTGGCCTCATTTAGTTCTGTCATCTGTGCTTCCAAGGCCTGAATCTCATTTCTCAGCTTGTGCATGTCCAGGCTTTGGGCCTGCTCCGTTGTTGATGCTGGTGCTGAGGTAGAAGGTGCTGCTTGTTCTGTTTGCTGTATGGGAGGGGAAGTAGTTTGAGGAGGCTCCTCAAGATTAATTATTTCTGGAGGAGGCTGGGAGGTCTGACCATCTTCTTTTTGTTTCAAAGCTGCTTGTAGTGCTGCCTGTGATTCTCCCAGCTTTTCTTGAGTCTGGATTAGCTGCTTATATAGAGACACCAACAAGGCTGCAGCATCTTGATCATGTCTTTGCTAGGCAACTTCATCTATTTGAGGGTGAATTGTTGCTGGGATTTTGATCTTTCTCCTCAAAGCTGCCATGTCTGCATCCCTCAACTTCAATATTTCTTGTATGCCCTTGATATCCTTGGGATCATGCCCAATCTCTATGATTATATCTTCTAAGGACCTAATTCTGTTGTCCTTTGCTTGAGAGGATGCTCTTTCCAACTCAAGTTGGGCAGCTGTATTATTTAGGCTATTTACTAGCCTATAGTTATCCAGTGTCTTGTCTGCCAAGGATGCATACACCATCTCACCCGTTTGCTTATGCAATTCGATTTTGTCCATTGGGTGGATGTCCTTGGCAAGGACCTCAAGATTGGTCCTCAAGTAGTCTGAAGGAGACTATGGTTGCAATGTAGTTGGCATGAAGTGACTCATGATCATCTTGCCCTCATTTACATCATATGCAGACATGAGTCTTTGCTGGTTAGTAGGAGCCATCTTCAACAAATGATTATATAGTTGTATTTTTATTGGCTCACTTCTCCTCTTTATGTCAATGAACTGTTGTTTGATTCTCAATTCACCTTCTCTCTGCTGGCTTGATGAGCTGACTTCTCCTCCCACTGCTCTGTCCTGTTCCTGTTGAAAGGAACTTGCAGAGGCCTCCCTGCTAGGTGGGCCCATGCCCAAAGACTGTCCCATTGGCATTTCCTCCTCTAAGAAAGGATTCATTCTGTGTCTTTTCTCCCCATGACTTATTGATGTGGTTAGGGGAGTCTCTCTGTCCCTCTTTTTGCTTATGTCTTCCTTTTGTGGAGTTTGGAGGACTGAAGCTTCAGCTGATGTTTCTTGCCTAGGAGGCACCATGTCTTGAGCCTACTGCTCAGTGAGAATTAGGGCCTCAGCTGCCTTTTCTTGCTGTAAGGGCTGCTCTTTCTCTTGCTGCCCCTCTTCTTGCTGCTGTCCCTGTTGTTGTTGATGCGCTTCCTGCTGTTGCACTTCTTCTTGCTGTTCCACCTGTTTTTCTATTTGCTCTTCAGTCATGGGAGTTGGTTGCTCCTGTTCCACCTGTTTTTCTATTTGCTCTTTGCTGGTTGTCTGTTGAGTGTCCATGGCAGCTTGTTGATGTGTTGTTGAAGATGAGGCAGCTGCTCCAAGTTGCCTTTGATATGAAAATGAAACCTGTCCACAAGTTTCCAAGTCAGCCTCTTTTTGAATATTTCTAGCCTCTCTTTCTAGCATCTGCTCTCTAGTAATTGGCTCTTCTAGAGTGCCTTCTTTCCAGCTCAAAGAATTGGCATACTGCTCAACATGAGGCAGCCTTACATGTGCATAGTTACCCAATTTGTATTTTATTCTCCTGAGGGAAATAAAATGATTACGGTCATAAGGTGTCCATTTGAAACTGGTTTGTAATTTGAGGCCCTCTAGGATCATATCCGCCTCCTTCCATCCCTCCTCTCTTTTGTTGTATAGAAAAGGACCTAGCTGGTTTCTTACCTTCAGCTGCACCTTCTTGTTTTTACTTTGGAAATGGATGTAGTCAACATTTCCGAACTGCCTGAAGTATTCTAGGGCAAAAAGTCTCATAGGGACATACCTTGGCAGCCTATAAGGGTCCAATTCACAGCCATATATTCTGATCACTGTGTGGTGTTGGTAAAAATACCAATCATCAATGCTGTAGGCCTTGGAGGGATGGAGAATTCTTTGCATGTCATCAGTCAACCTTGGAGGAGGCACACCATACAACAATGTCATAGCTGGGTGAATGAACAGGTCTATGAATTCACAGTATGTGTATGGTGATTCAGAAGCATGGTGAAAAACTGAAGACCAAAACACAACTGACCTTGGATTCCCCTGTACATTAAGTTTCCTGAGGGGAACGGAGAAGTTGTCTGGTTGATAGAATAAGAACAGATGGTAAATGTAGGAGGTGTATCTGAACACCCTTTCCCTTTGCAGATTCATTCGCTGTTCATGAATCTTTTCTGCAATATATGTGGCATAGTCATAGTGTACAGCTGGGGGCTTCCCAGGAGAGAATATGGACATCATTGCCATGATGGTGTTATCAACGTCTTCAACTCCCCTGTACCCCAGGACATAGCTGATCAAATCCACCAGCATTCTGCCCAAGTCATTCAGATAAGGATATCCAATAGGAGGAGTTCTTATAGTTTCAGAACTTGGCTGTATGAATAACTGATTGATTTTGGTGATCTGGGCACTTGACAAGTTACTCCCCTTCTTGACCAAGTCTATCATGGAGAGAGGGGCCAATGGTCTTGCAGTATGAAAATGCAGCATCTCATTTATGGCTTCTGGGGTGATATGGAACAAGATTGAGCCTGTAGGACTGAGAATAGCTCTTTGGCATGGATCATAGCACTCCTGGCACCTATGGACCAAGTCTGGAAAGGCATTGACTTGAGGGAGGTTATAAATGGGCAAATTTGAGTCCCAAATCCCTAATATATCAGCTCCACTAAGGTGTTGGGCTTTCAACTCGTTTAGCATGTGAATATTAAATTTAGATTTCATTGGGAAGGAGTCCATCATCTGATAATCTAAATCTCCCAGGGCTTTCCATTCTAACTCCCTCTGAGGGGCATTCAAAGGCTGAATATTCAGGGCTATTGGTGTTTCCATGGCTAGTAAGGCTTTCTGAATTGTATGTAAATTGCTTTGAGCGAGCAGAACAACGCGGAGGAGTTTCTTTACAATGTAAATATGAATTGTATGGAACTGAGGGCGAATTGAGCAAACAACAATTGAAATACCGTTTATAGGACTGATTAAAACAGTAGTAGGACTGACAAGAGTGTTTCTATGGTGAATTTATGTAACTGAGGTTTCTAGTTCACGACTGCGCGAACTACCTGTGAATTCAGGTCGATTTTGTCAAATGCAGGCTTGGCAGAAGGTTTATTGCCTCGCCAGTTGGAAATGGGTACATGTCACTGGATGCTTGATGGTGAATTCAGTGCTTTACACTCTCTTAAACAGATTGCTTGTAGAAATATGGATAAAACCAGGTGCAGGGAACACTTTTGAGAAATACCTTATGAATTGCCGATAACAGTTGTAAATGCGGGTGCGACGGATGCGCCCACAGTCTCTGAGTCGAATTCTGCAGGTTGGCGCTGATTTGGTCGTGAAATGCATGCAGGAATAACAATAGTTGCTTTGGCAAAAAGTGGGAAAAACACGAATTTTTGGCTAAAATATGGATTTTTGGCATATTGGCGCGTTTTTTGGATGACGTCATCAGGTGGGGTCAAGGTCGGATGACGTCAGCATGACGTCACCGGGTGATGTGGCAAGCTGTGATTGGTCCACGGGGATAATGAGGTGGCAGACATATCAGCGCAGGGACGGACGAGGTTGCTGACGCGGCGGCGAGGTGGCACTGACGTGGGTCTGACATGGTGATGACGCAGGCAAAGCAGAACCGGCGGTAAATCATAAGCGGTAATGGTTTTTCTCGGACCGCCTTAGATATGGTCGCGGTTTTGTCAGAGGGCGACCCAAGAAATTGTGAGGGCGACGCGTGGTAGAGGCCCGACGTCACCCTCTGACAGTTTCTCGGGTACTAATTTTCGGACGTCGGGCCCAACCCGATATGCATAATGGTCGTCCGATCAAAGGTGCTTGATCAGACGGTTGACGGATCAGTGAGGTGATCGGACAATACGGAAGCGGGGAAGTAATAAAATATTGTTTTCTTTTGAAAGGCGTACCCAGCGAGACTTTTTGGTTTCAGCGGAATTTATATGGTTTTCTTTGTATTTTCAAATGGAAATAATATCGCGCCCATACTTTGGATAAGTTGGAAAAAGTGGGTTTTGTGTGCTTTTTGCAAATGAAGCGGGTTATGGGAAAAGGGGTTTTTTCATAAGGTTTTCTTAGCAAATGAAGGTTTTAATGGGGCAAATGGCTTTAAGAGGGAAAAAAGGGGTAAGGCTTAGGGTTCTCAAACTGGCCAGCTGTCAATTTGATCCCTGACAGAGAACATATGGCTATAATGCCAAGGGGAGGGATATTTATACAATGCTTGGGGGTTTATACACCATAGTGTTATAATAGTAGGGAAAGGGCAGCATAGGGGAATTATATAATAGAGGTTAGGGATTAATGTGGATGAAAGGGTGGATGAGAGGTGATATCACTAAGTTTATTTGAAAATCACTTAGCTTAGGGAGTAGATCAAAATGAAAAGATTTTTAGACAAGAAATGTGGCTTTTAAAAGACTAAGAACCACCATAAAACCACCAATTCTTCCATGAATCTCAACTAATGAGGGGATGTTAGTAATGAATGGAAAATGGGAAAATTGGGAAGTTAGACATGCTTCTTTGCTTTGCTGCAACCTGATAGAGAAGAAGACCTTCTCAATCCATTGATTTTGCTTTGTGAAATAGGTTAGCACACCTTCAATTGTAAGGAATGACATTTCTGCAACCCCTATCTGCCTACCCATCTGCTTGCCTAGCATTTTTTGTTTCTTCTTGGAGGGTGCACTTAGCCTTGCAGACCCTTATTTGCCTTTTCTTTTCTTTGGCTTTTTCCTTTTGATTTTCTATCTAATGCTACCCTTATTGCCTCCAAGGTCCCAGATTAAGCAGTTGGGAACCTTATTTCTCTACCTAAGCTACTTGTCTGCCAAGATTAAACAGTTTGGACAGACTTCTTTCTCTATTCTACAACTGAAAATTTAAAACATGGCATGATCCAGCTTAAGCTGTTGGACCATCCATCAAAATTGAGTACCCATCAGGCTATATACACACCTTGTCTTCTCTTAGAAATATGGGATCTTTGCATCATCGAAGCAGAGCATATTTGGAACTTTCTTTGCCAATCGTGAAATATGAAACCTATTGGTATAGGTAGCTAACAAATGTAAGAGTCAATTTTAGAAAAATATAATTATATTTCAAATATATTAAATGGAAGTTTTCAAAGTGCAAGTTTTCATAATTGTGGAAAATAAATATAAATAATGTAAAATTCAAGTTGAAAAAATATAATTATATTTTAAATATATTAAATTAGGTTTCTTTAAAAGTTCGAAGTCTAAATAAAAGTTTAAATAATAAATGCATATGCATTATATTTGTTATCTAGAATAAGAAAGAGATAATATCGATCAGATTCTTTATAAAAATTAGAAAATTTGAATATGAAAGAGATAATATCGATCAGATTCTTTATAAAAAAGGAAAATTTAATGTTGTCTTTTCGAGCCAATGGTAATGATAAATATAAATATATTTAATAATATTTGTTAATTAAATTTTAAAAATATATAATTTTATTTTAAATATGTTAAATTAAATTTCTTTGAAAAATCAAATTTTAAATAAAAATTTAATTAATAAATACATGTTATATAGAACATGAAATATAATAAGGATTAGATTCCTCAAATTAAATAAGAATTTTAATGTTATTGTTTTCAACAACCTAAGATGGATAATCATAGACATTATATACTTAATAGTACTATTTAAATTACAATTAAAAAAAGATTATAGAAATACTAATATTAAAATAATTAAGTAAAATAAAAATATATGTTATTTTAGATTTTGTTGCTTTAAAACTTTGATTTTGCATTTTAACTTAGTGTTAATAGGGAAACCAAATGAAGCACAAAAGTTTAGATTCCTTAAAAATCACACAAAAGGTTTATTAATTGAAAATCAAAACCATAACAACTTTATCTGAGGCATATTGCCTCTTGGGCTACACTGTGGAAAAATCAAAACCACAACAACTTTATTTGAGGCATATTGCCTCTTGGGCTACACTATGGAGAAACGAAAGTACCAAAAACTAAGTGCATGATATTATGAAATATAAGATAATATTAGATTTTTCCAAAGTTTGAAGCTACACAGATGGGGTCCCCATTAGTGTGTTGGTGCTAGAGTTAAACTAAAACGATTTTCAACTCTTTCTAGTCTAATAACCATGGTACAAACCAAGATATGTAGTGCTTCTAATTAGAGAAGAAAAACCTCTCTAACAATGTTTATGTCCACTACAACATGTTAAAGTAACATTTTTAGGTGCCAATAGAGGTTAATTATGTCCATGTAGTGGTTCACGTGATCCCTAGAGTGCCCAGGGTCTAGCTCCCAATTTTCCACCTCAAGTAGGACCTCTGAGTTAATGATACATAAGCGTTCATCAACAATGTCCCCCTTGGCTTGCGCAATTTTAGCTTGAACACCCAATAGAGTGAATTCTTGATATTGTGTCTTGGAACTTTTCAATTGGTGTTGTGCTCTGGGATTGCCAATGTCTTTGTAGTAGGTGGCCTCTTGGCAAACCCATGGGAATCTCCTCGACATGCTAAGACCCTAGAAAAAGACTTTCCACTGAAGTGTGCAAAGGAGAAAAGAAGTGATTGAGAGGCTAGAATCTAGAAACAAGGGAAACAGATGTTGAAGGAGGGTAGGGAGGTGGCATCTAGGGGCGAAGGGAACTAAGGATATGGAGCGAGAGGCTAGAACTTGGGTGATTTGAGGAGAGCCAAGTGAGTGAAGGAGCAAGCTAGAGAAGAGGAAATTTGAGTGGGGCTCAAATATCGAAAACCAAGGAGGCTCTCCCTACTCTGTGAGATCCAAAGGCAAGATAGTAGGGGATTCTAAGGGGGGCTTGAAGTCAAGCATTAGAGGAATTTTGAGGTCTAAAATGGGCCTCCTAAGAAAAATGTACAACCAAAATAAACATTATAAGAAACAATAGGATTCAAGAGGATGATGTCATTCATGGGGGATGATTTACCATTTTTGAAGTAAAAAAGTAAAAAGATTAAAAAATAATAAAATAATAAAACTATTTTTTCAACATGTATATTCAACTTATCTCCCTAATGTTTTACTCAAATTTCAAGCAGGGGTACTTGTTGGATGCAAAAATTAATTCCTCATCCAAAGAGTACCCATGTTGCATAATTTCAATGGACCCTGCTACATGAAAAATGAGAAATACATGAAAAAACGTGATTGTAATCACGTTTTTCATGTATTTCTCATTTTTTGTGTAGCAAGGTCCATCAAAAGTGTTCAACATGGGTACTCCTTGGATGAGGAATCAGATTATGCATCCAATGATCCGCTCGAAAATTGAGTAAACCTATAGGGAGAAAAGTTGAAAATACGAGTTGAAAAAGCAGTTTTTCTTTTTTCCCTCTAAAATTTGATGATGTAATCTAATCTTATTTTATCATTTCCACTATTATTTTGTAATTTCCTTAGGAGGCCCATTTTAGACCTCAAAATTCCCTTAATGAAGGTAAAAGTCATTAATAACCAGACAAGAAACATTTTTCCAAATAAATAATAGAGCACTAAGTTGATGGATCTATGAAATTTTAGGTTCCATCATATTCCATATGCATGAAACAAGAGTGGACAGCCTGTAAACCAACTCCCCCATGTGTAAAAGGATTATACTACATGCTGACATAATTGTTGGCTGCACGACATGACCAATGTGTTGGCTATTGACCTACTTAGAACTTGTACTAGGTTCCATAGTACAAAAAATTTAATTACCTAACACACCTACACACGACCATGGAGATCGTCCATTAATGCAAGCACGATTCAAATAAATAACTAATTTAGCACATGATTAAGGCTTATTAATGTTGAAATGTTTTGAGTTTTGTAGTGCACTTGGAGGGGTGTAGTTGCCGTGTCCATTCATTTTGCTAGGATGGATGGCAACTTTTTTCCCTCCGCCTATCTTAGCCGAAACACCCTATCTCAGGATAAAATAAAAAATATATGTTAAAATCCAATTCACCTTTACATTTTCAAGTATCAATTTTTTCTTCCTTATGATCTATTTATTGTGGTGGGAAATGCACTTTGACTTTTTATGCCTGGATAAATAAAAAGGTAAAGATCAAGCTAAAATTTCTTATCACTAAGTATGCACATAGCTTGAACTTCCATAAATCATATTACACATTGTGAAATTATGAAATTCTATTGAAATATTTAGTAATTTAAATTAATTTTGGTTTTTGATTTGTCTAATCATGAAGTAGTAACATGTTTTAAAGATATAAAAATTTGTAAAAGTATGTAACTACGTTTAGATTTATTATTTTGAATATTAGTTAATTTTGATTTTCAATAGAACTATTTGATGAGTCGTTATGAAGCTTGATGATATAATGCATTTCTTTTTTCGAGCAAACAGTCACATTGTTTGACCATCCAAGTATTTGGCTTATAAGTATTGTGTGGCCATGTAACCAGGTCACAAGCAAATCACATAAATCTAGAGAAATTAAATTCATCTCTTTCCGTGAGGATGATTCATGCATGATTCAATTCATTTCTTTTTTTCCAGCAAGCAATCACATTGTTTGACCATCCAACTATTTGGCTTATAGGTATTATGTGGCCATGTAATTTGGTCATAAGAAAATACCATGAATATAGAGAAATCAAATTCATCTCTTTCCATGAGGCTTTTTTTTTGTTGTGTAACAATTTATTTGTGTTTATTTTTTGTTCCACCCCTCCAAACTCAACATGTGGTATCAGAGCTTCGGAAATTGAAGTGATTGCACCTTTATCTAGTCTATTGAACATTGAGATTCATTGTTGTTGCCTACATTTTAGGCAATCGATGATTTGATTTTCACGTAATGATTGAAACTTCAATCAATTATTCATATACTAGTGGATGACACAAGATACAATATATAAATATTATACAAAAATAGAGAGTATCTACCCAACCCACATGAACACCAATTGTGTTTTCTCATAACAATTATCATTGCAATATTCATTCATTTTATTGTACGGAATGTCGAGAGAGATGCTTGGGGACAATCGTTGCCTTGATTTTCATGTATCAACATTCATTCAATTCACAAATGTGAAAACTCTTCATACAAGGCAAGAGAAAAATCTATGTGAGGTTCAACTATTAAACAATTGTGTTGAAATTATTGCTTGCAACAGTTACTTAAGACATAGTCCTTTATTCTTGATGGGTCCCATCTATAGGTATATTTTGAGGCCCATTGTGCTATCCTCCAACACTTAAGACTCTCCTTTTATCACATTAATTTGAATTTTTTAACCATAATATTCTTAGTAGGAAGACTAAAGGGTTCTTGTCATATTTCATGGCCTAATGTGATTAATATGTAGGCAAAATAGGCATTTTGGAGACATTTACTATGCAGGGGTTGATTGGAGACATCTAAAGAGAATATTGGGGGGATTGTTCACTAAATTAACTCTGCAACTCGGCTTGAGATCAAATATTTCTCACCAACATCTTGAATTCACTAGTAGCTGAGGAACTCAAGTGCATGTGAAGATCCAAGGGAACGAGATCCACCGATTTTGAGATTTTGGAGGGAAGCAATCCTCCTTTCAAGGGAGGTTCCCTCAACTACTTTTTTTATAAATAAAAATTCCTAAAGGATCATTAGGATTCAAGCTTTTTTTTGAGATAGGGGTAGCTACTGAGAGCCTAGTGCTTGATATTGTTATTTTCATGTTTCGTATGATGTATGTGACTCTCATTTTTTGTCAATGAAAAGCTTACTGTTGGCCTACATTTAAGTTAACTTTGGAGGGTTGAAACCCTTGTGTTTGTACCCAAACCAGAGGCTTTAGTCCTTGAACTATATTATTTCCTTGTTCTTGTTCAAGTCACTACATTTCTTTCCTTTTTTAAGTAGGAATTATATTACAAAAATTGTAGTTGTAGGTTTGACCACTACCTCTCTTGTGGGAAGTGTGGCTGGAAGATCTACAACAACAAGCCAAAGACATGTGTTTATGATTTCTTGGAAAGTTGTTAAGTTTTGGATTGAAACTCTTTTACATGCTTGGTTTCTTAAAATTAGAAGTTAGTAGCATTGATTTGTCAATTAGAGTAGGTATATGTTAGAGTAGATCTTAAAGAAATAAAATTCAACTCATCCTTTCCACTTTGATTCATTTTGTTGCAATATTGATCATTTAATGCATGTACTTGATTAGTCTATAGGGATTGATGTTGACTTGTAGGGGTTGGAAAGCTCATCCAAATCCACTTATGTCATTCCACATCCCTCTTGGACACCTCATAATGCTCTCAAACTCTACCACTGAGATCACTATTACAGGGCTAGTAAAGGACACTATGGGTATGAAATTTCATGCAAGATAGGCCTCTGAAGGGTACTAGACTTGGAAAAAGGGCTCCCACACCCTTAATTAAGTTTCATCCACCTTCTTCCACCTTCAATACACCATCCTTTTCCTAAGAAATCTCTCAGAACGAATCTTCTAGAAAAACAAGGCCTCCTATACTGCTTGATGTAGCAGTTTTGTAGCACTGCTGAAATCCAACCATATTTTCTCTAAACCTTGATTCTTTCATTTTGAAGTTGAATAATGGGCCCTAGGATTAAATTTCATGATTAAGGAAGATTCAAAGACCACTCCAACCCCATCGTTTCCTTACTACAAGTCCAAGACAACAAGTAGAATTAGACTTAGTATTTTTGAATTCCATAATTGTGTTGAAGATTGAATTCATCCTTTTCAAGCAAGCTTCAATTTGATAAATTATTCATGCAAGTAGATTATTGATTTGATTAGTGTGAAAGTAGAGTAGCATGGTTTACTTATGCAAGTAGACTAGTCTATTTCTTTCATGCAATAACAATTAGCCTTTAGATTTAGTGAATGGAATTTTCATTTCTGTACTTAGAATCATGTTCATTCCTTGCATTCATGATTTGCTTTCATAATAATTTTTCTTTGTAGTTAGATGAGGAGTAATCTCTGAGTACCTTGATTTGATCTAATGACCTAGGGTGACATGAGTAGAACTTAACCTATTGTGCATATAACATTGTCACCTCTAATTTTGTATGAAACCCAGGTTGATAATTTAAGTTGAGAACCTTGGAAGTTGCAAAATCCTTGATGCAATACCTGGGCTCCTCAATTTTTGGCGTCGTTGCCGGGGAGGTGTTCAAGTAGGTGTTTTTTATACTTAGGAGTTACTTGTTTTTTGTTTTGTTTTGCATGATTCTTATTCATTTGAAAGAGTAAAAAAAAGAAACAGAGCTAGTTCTTTCATGCCTTGTAGGAGTAGGTATAGTCAAGGGAAATTATTATCAAAAACCCCCACCCCTTCAAGAAGTCAACCTTCATTCTTCTTTGGGGATTGTGAACTTCCCTCTTTGACTATAAGGGAGCTAGAATACCCTCTAGGTGAGCAACCTGAATTTTTTGAGGATCCCATAGGGGAAGAAGAACCTATCTCACCTACCCAAATGATGGATGAAAACGGACAGAATGAGATTTTCCCTATCAGAGAATCCAATGGGGAGGCCAAATTGAAGAATATAAGCCCAACCTTTGAGGATATTGACACCTTCATGTTTGAATTTGTTTTTTTCTGTAGGACCTATGACTATGCCTCTGATGAACAAAAGTTGAAGCTGTTTCCATCTACCTTCAAAGATGCAACCTTGCACTAGTTTATGAGTTTACTTGGAGGCAACATCACTACCTGGGCCAAAATGCAACAAAGCTTCAATTAAAACTACAAAGAATATTGTAGGTCCAAATAAACAAAGGAAGAAATCTTTAGGATGACCCTAGGACCAGATGAATCCTTAGAGGACTATGAGGAAAGATCCCAACTAAATTATAGGAGGGCTAACTATACGTTTGACCCTGAGTCACTCAAGCTAGTTCTTCTCTGAGGGATCTTGGGGGGGTGGGGGTGTAATGGAAACCCTCAATATGTTGTCTGGAGGAGGCATCTACCAATTTCCCTATGATTACATTAAAAAATTATTCAGGAATCACTCTAGGGTTGTTAGGAAAAAGTGTAGGTCTAGCAAAGGCTTGGTTAGTTCATCTCCATCTACGTCAACCATCAACCATGAGATAGGAAGTATGTTGGATGATTTTAAGAGAAATGTTTCATACCTTTTCCCTATAGATGGATACTATGCAAATTAAAATGAAGCAAGAGGAAGTGGAAAGGGCATTAGTTATCTTCTTCCCTATATGCACTAAGAGACACCCTAGGAATGAGTTCTCACTGAATGCCATAAAAGTCTGCTCTATTGATGAAGAAAACCAAGCAACATACAAATTTCCTTCTCTCCTAGGTATGGAGGTTATATACCGAGGTGAAAAAGGTGGTTTAGAGGAACTGTACTTGCTTAACCATATCAGTAGGGCATGCAAGGTGCACGCTATCCTCATTATAATCCAAATCAGAATACCAATTTCTAGCATTGGTACGCTTCTACTCATACATCATGGGTCACACCTCCTCCTTGGCCTTATACTCCTCAATATCCTCCTTAGCCTATTAACCCTCCTTTCCATCCATATCCACCTCAATCTTCCCAATGGGGCAACCTCTCACAAGGGTGGAGGCCTCAAACAACCCAACCTCCTGCTTTACTGCCTCCACCTCAACCTCAACCACATATTCCTCACCATACCCCACCTAAGAAACCTCAAATGCATGCTCAACCCAATCTGAACCCGAACAATAAGTAGGCACAATAGGTTTATAGTGGGGAGACATCCTATCCTACTTATGTTGTGGAAATCCAAGAGATCAACCTTCATTCTGGGAAGGTGATCCTAGATAATCACCCACCTTCTCCACCTGGAGAGCTTGAAGAAGAGAAGGAAGAGAGTGCCTCATCAGAATCTAGATTAGGGGCAAAAATTAGCTCAAAAATCAAAGTTCTCAGAATCGTTCGAAATCTGAATGACCGCGTCTGTCTTAGCAAAAATATCCCAACGCAACTTGTTCATTCAAAACAAATTTAGTATGAGGAAGATAGAGCCCGCTGACCTCTTTGCTAAACAAAAGAATTTATTGGAAAAAAAATGCACAGTCACTACACAGTCAGTGGTCCGTACTGCTGATGTGGCAGTTCACTGTGCAATGGTAACAATGGTTAATGGTCCAATTAGGCTTTGCCAAGTGTCAGATGGTGGTTGGTTTGCAAGTGTGGTGCGTTGGCAAGTTTTGATTGGTTGAAGGTGGTCCAATGAGGAGGGGACAAGTGGCAAGCCTAGAGGATGTCACGTGTCCCTCCCCAAAGGACTGGTTATGGGTAGTGATTAAATTTTATGGCAGGCCGGGGGGTCAAACTCAGGACTTGCTCCGCATAAACTACATGCCATACCAATACACCATGATTTGTTTCTTAACCATATTTCTCTCTGCACATATTTAAAGTTTAATGCGTTTATGGTTGGGGGTTAGGAGTGCCAGCCCTCCCATGTGAACACCCCTCTGGTGGTAATGACTATGGTTAATGATTAACCATAAACCACAACATAAAAACATAACCGTAACATTATATGCTGACATGTGTCTACCATGTATAAACTTCCAGGTCAGTGAAACCACCCAGAGATTGCGCTAATCGTTGACTAAGCCACGACATGTGTCGACCATTGTGAAGGCTATTGGGTTAAGCTAACGGTTTGCACTAAAATGTGGATTAAGCATTAATTTGACTTATATCCTAATTAACCATGCTTAGCATTAATTAACCCACAGTTTAATTCGAAGACATATTTAGTGGACCTCCAAAATTGGCACCAACTCTAGTTTTAGTGGAGTTAACTAGAGTTCCTCCAGTGTTAGAGGAGATTTTCTAGGAGAAAGCAGTTTCGGACATAACTGGAGAAAAATTCGACCAAATGGAGCTCAGGAAAAGGTGTTCCTTGATGATTTTGGTGCTCTGAGTCCATTGAAGCAAGTTTCTGGAGTAGTAGAGCATTGTAAACAACACTTTTTTTCATTTTTAGCAAATACAGAGGCCCAAGCCATGGAATTTGGACCAAGGATATGTAGCCTAGGAGGGGTGAACTCCTTTATAAAAACACTATGTGAAGTGTTCTTCTTGATGGGTTGTTGTACATTTACTTGTTGTTGTTCAACACTTGTCTTTCATGTTAATCTTCTCATGATTCTAACATAATACTTGACATAAATTTACCTGTTTTGATTCACAAACACCATAAGGGAACCTATGCACATGAAGAAATTGACAAGAATTTGTTTTTAATTCTAAAGTTTAAATTAGCACAACAAAACTAACATTCAATAATATATCAGTGCCCCTCAAGCTAGTACACCTGCTTACTATGAAAGGTTCATCCATGCTAAACAACACACCCCAGAAGAGGAAGAGCTTCTAGGAGAATTAAAGAACTTGTGAGTCAAAATAAGCCTTCTCCATGCCATCAAATATGTCCCCATTCACAACAATCTTATCAAGGAATATTGTTTCAAAAGGCATGGAAGAGGAAGAAGAGGTACCCCCACTATCAATGTTGTTAGGCAGTTGTCTAACCTGATTCTTGGGAGGGTAATCTCCCCAAAGTACTTAGATCTAGGTAGCCTAGTAGTGGATGGGCACATTAATGGAATTATGGTCCCTAATACATTTATTAACCTTGGGGTTGCAATAAATGTGTTGACTGGGGAAACCATACTCAATCTTAACCTCTAAGGAGCCTTGAGTAAGACCACTACAATATTGCAGCTTGCAGATAGATCCATGGTAGCTCCTAAGGGATTTATTGAGGATGTAATGGTCTACATTGACTCTTGGGACTACCCCACTGATTTCTTTGTCCTCCATCCCAAAACCAAGTTTAATGGCTATGATCTCATCCTACGAAGACCTTGGTTGGCCAATGTTGATGCCTACATTAGTTGTAGGGATGGGAACATGACCATCAAGAATGGGAATCTATCAAAACAACTTGTTTTGTATCCTCCTTCCCATCCTTCTATTGAGAATGAATTTCCCTTGTGGTTAGAGGTTGAGGAAGAGCAAGAATTTTATTAGAGATCCCTCTACCGAGACAACACAATAAAAAATTTTATGGGGGAGGGACTTGATGAAGATGACCTTATCAAACATATCTTACAAAATCAACCTCCCACTGTCATGTCAGTTTATGAAATGATAAAGGAATCTAAGAGTGGTCCTTCGACTAATTTGTGCTATGTTGGCTCTGGCGCAAAACATGTCAAGGTTGTGTATACTAGCCCATCCACAGTTCTAAAAGATAAAACCCTCTCTCAGTCGAGAAAGACGAAGAATTATGGAGTGTGCTGAGGCAACATCTGGATGCTTTTGCTTGGGACTATAAGGAGATGAAGGGTGTGCATCCCTCAATTTGGAATCATCATATCTACATCAAAGAGGGATGAAATCTTGTGCTCCAACCCCAAAGAAGGTGCTCAATCAATTTAGTGTCCTAAATTGCTACATAAATTATCAATCTGGGTATCATAAACTGATGAAGTGTAGTGCACTATATGTGCTAGATGACCCTTTCTTACCTCACTATTTCTGAGTTTATGTTTGTTTTGGGGGTTTTTCTATTTTGTTTTCTAATGTTTTGCAATGTAATCTACAAAATCTTAATCTATTGCTATTAAGAGTCTAGAGAAATGAAATAAGAACTAAAAGTGCTTTTAGGCCAAATTTAGGAGTAAAGTTTTTAAACAAGAAAATGAAAACAGAGCTTCTATTCTTGCTATTATGATTGTTTCCAAAACATGAACTGAAAGGAATTAAAACTACTATATACTTAATTATAAAACCAAAACTTGAATGAGAAAATGAGATGGCAGCTACTATGATAAATCAAAAATGAAATACTGGAAATAAGGTTACCTCTACTGTCTAATATATTGTAGAATCAAAACCTAATGAACTACTGAAGATGGAATTGTAGTTGAACTAAGTGAAAAACTAAAAATGAAGTTGCAACTATTCTATTATGAAAGTGAGGCTAAATGAAGCATTGTTGTCACTTTGCTACACATTTTAGGGAGAACTACCTCCTTATAATAGAAATTTGAGAGATTTCATTCTTCATCATTCTAAGAAAAGCAAACATGAGAATGCAAAGAAAGACTCATTCATAAATAAAACATTTCGCCACTTAGTTTTAGGATTAACCATCAACTGAAGGAGCTTTTGGAAATATTCATTTATATCATGAGTTACTAAACTGATAAGAAAAATGGCATTGAACTACTTAACTCAAAAACTAATGAACAACAATTTTAATGAAAGACTCATTCAAAAATGTAACATTTCACCACTTAGTTTTTGGATTAACCATCAACTGAAAGAGATTTTGGAAATATTCATTTTTATCATGAGTTTCTAAACTAATAAGAAAATGGCATTGAACTGTTTAATTCAAAATCTAGAAACTAATGAACAATAGATGAAATAAATCTATTTATGCTACTAACATTAACTTAAAGCTACAAGTAAGAGACTAGAAAGCAATGAAAACCAAAGGACTATTCTATGCTGGAATACAACTACTCAGAGTTAGTAAAAAGATGACACAAGCTGCATTACACAGAGTTAGAAAACAATTATAAACATGAAAATAACATAGTGAATTTACAATTGAACTAGGAAAGACAAACAGAAATAAAATTTACCCTTGACCATGCAGGGTCCCTCTACAAGGTCTCGGATTATCAACGCAGAATCAACACTTCACAAGTGCTTTAGGTATCCACTGAAAACAGAGTTTTTATATTAAAACAAAGCACTGAGTTTTTCACTCTATAAAGCGAAAATCTACACTATTACATAAGAAAAAACTTGAACTTGTTCTGCATTCTACATGCTGGTATTTATGGGAAAAAAATACAATTGTTTTGAAGAGAGAAATTAGCTATAACAAAACACGTAGACAGGTAATGTATGCGGAATTCTTGTCTTCGATTGCCTTGAGACATAAATCTTCTAATAGTGGATGTTGGATTCTGTTTTTGCAGGTGGCAGATGAAGTCCTTGGCTTTAGGAGACTGCCTCGGATCCATCACGAAGAATCGTGCGAAAAACAGAGTCATTCTTGCCATAGGTTTCTATAGTTGACTTCCCTTTGACCAGAGTTCTCCTCATCGATCTAGGCCAAATGGATAGAATACAATCCATGCTCTGACATTTTCCAAGCTACCCATGTGGTCATTTTCCTCTCTTGACACCTCTAACCTACAAAAGCGTGGAGATGGCTGCGGAACAGCTGATTAGCTGCGGAATGTGGCTGCGTTCCGTGGCTAAAAGAAAAAAGCCTATTCAAATAACAAACACAACAATATAACCTGTAAATCACTGAAATATACTCCTTGAGGCAATGTGTAATGGCTTTTGATGATTAAGGATGCATGTTACATGGAAAAGCAAAGGAGGAAGGATGAGAAAGTTGCTTAAGAGAGAGGCAGTTTCAAAACTCAACATACCCCCACTGCGAGACTATTGCATGTCCTCATGCAATCAAAATTGTAAACACCCTCCTTTTCTACATTTGATCTGAAACTTCAGCTAAAACATCCAACCTCTTCTTGCTTCTCTTTGCTACAACTACCATCCTAGGCTTCCTCATGAGAAATGTATACCTAAGGTTAATTAGAGCCTTGTTTAGCTTCCTATTTGCCTTTTTTAGTTTTCTGTTCTTCTAATGCCACATGCGCAAATGAAGCATAGTGTTATCATGGATAATCTTATCCAGCTTGTTTTGTTCTTTTAAGACTTCATTTTCCTTCTAAATTGGCCTATTTAAAATCTCTAGCTCATAGATTTCCTGCTTAAGTGAGCTAGTCAAAGTCTCTTGTGATGTAGCTGGCTGCTCAGGGTTGGATGAAGTCCCTTGATCTACTGATGTATTATTTTGCTCCAGTGTCTCAATGTAATCATAGATTTGTTGTTGGATTGGGTCAATCCCTGGAGAGACTCTCTTTGGGTTGCTTTCAAAGTTTTGTTGCGGAGAATGCTGTGGGCTCTGCTCAAATGAGATGTTGTCTTGGGACTAAGTTGGAGTTTCTTCTCCCAAATCTATGAACTGGGTCTCTTTTGATTTTGTTTTCTTCATTCTTCTCTTAAGTCTAGAACTTCTCCTCAAACTTTGTGAGCCTATGATTTCTTCCTCTATAACCTGTCTTCTTTTCCCTTTCTCCTTCTCTTTCTTGAACTAATCCCTGATGTTTACTAATCTATTAGAAAGTAATTGTTCATCCTCTGATGAAGGTTCAAGAGTATTTTTATGGACTTACTCAACTTTTCCTTTCATCTTTCTCCTCCGTTTTGTCTACTTTTTGATCTCTGTTAATGTTTCAGAGATGGGCTCTTCTTCACTGTTTTTTTCTATTGAAGTTGTCGGAGTGTTTTGAATTGTAAGACTGGTTTTCCTTCTCCTACTTCTTTTCATAGAATTTCCTTCAGGTAATTCTGGTGCATCTTGGAAAAAGTTTCTGATCAAAAAGTTCTCCCATGTGTCTCCTATACTCTTTAAGTGATGTTCAACTAGAATTTTTATGAGACCATGGTGATAAAGATTAGTTTCTATGTCTTCCATTTTCTTCTGAATAGTAGTGGCCATTCTCCTTAAGCTATTCAACAGGAAAAATGGGAGATTGATGGTTCCGTTTTCAAGAAAATTCATCAACAATCTTATGTGATACACATACATGGAACCAAATCTTCCCTCACATGTGATAAATTTCTGCAAAATTAATAGCATGCTACTCCATTTACCCTTAAGTGCAGAGATGGGAATTCCTCTCTTAAAAACTGAAGAGTCCATACCTGGATTTTGGAGAATAACTTTCCAAGTTTCATCATGGAATTCTTTATTCTTGAACCACCTCTCTCTAACTTTTGGTAGCTCAATTGCTTCAACAATAAAAGACTTGGTCACTGTAAACTTTATGTCACCAATCTCCACATCCATCCCATCAAACGATCTAGCAAATGACTTGGTGATTTCTTTATGGTGACCATCGAATTTCTCAATGAAACTCAGCCAACCAGCTTTCTTCAACATTCCTTTCAACTAAGGATAACCTTCCATATACTTCACTCCTATAGGTTCTGTTCTGACGATGAGACCCATCACTCCTGTGCCTTGCTTTTCTTCAAATTTCCCTTCACTGTCTGTGTGAATAAGACTGTGTATACAGTAGTGGTATATGGAAGCAAAAATCGTTATAGATATGTGGATGAAATAATAGAGTATGTGGAAAGAAAACGACTATGAGTAGGAAATGAAACATATAGGGTATATGAAACAGAGAAGTTGTGTACGTGAAACAATGCAGAAGTTATATGGAATGGAGTGGCTGCACACGTAAACTGTGTGGAAAACAGAGTACTGCTATACACAGAGAGAATCGAAAATAGAATGAATGATTGTATGCTCAATGTATTCGAGTGTTTGTATACACAAGAAGGCTGCAAAAGTATAAGCAAGGAACTCGGTGTAATAAAGGAATAATAGGGTTGTGAAGAGTCATATCTAATTAGCTTATTTCATGTATCTAGCCATTAAACAGGTCTGTTGAAGAAGTATAGTGAAGTACGAGTTAAAAACGGTGATCAAATAATGAGACCGTTAGGCATTAAAGTCGGAAGGCATGGTGGAATAATCACGACAATCAAATCTCATGATGACAAGTCAAGGAGTAGTGTGATTATACGAGTTATACAACTTATGTTTTGTATTGCTATTTGAAATAAGTTTATGTTCTTACCTCTAGAACCATGCCTTTCCGCTTGCTAACCTTTTGTTGTGTGCTTCTTCAGGTGCTTAGATGTTGATATCTCTTCAAAAATTGTTTTCTTCTCCATTACCTGCATATGGAATTTATTATGAGCTGACCTCTTTATAATTTTATTTTTATTTTTTGAATTAGTGATCAAACTATTACTGTACAGTCAAATTGGTTGCAGAACAGGATTAGTTGCGGAATTGGAACAGCTGCGGAACATAAGAATAGCTGCGGAATTTAAAACAAAGAATAAAATGTGACTTTATGGATGAATGAAATGGAAATGACTGTGTGGATGAAAAATATGACAGAATGGAAATGAAAAATGGAGATGGAAGAAATGCTGAAGGAGAAAAATTTATTGGTGGAATATGGTGGTGGAGTGGAGTGAAACTTGCAGAACTAAAACAAAATGAAATGAAGTAAAACAATGAATTTTCAAAATGCATAATGAGTCACCACTTTTTGGAAAATATAGGGTTTCGAAGTCTTCTGATTTTCACCCTATATTTTCTGTATAAGCATGCCAATCAGTGATTGGTTTTCAACCTTATACAATTTTTATTATATATATATATATATATATATTAGATATGATGAAAAGAACAAAGACTAAGTTGGTGGAGAAGAAGGATTCTTCTTCACCAACTTCATTTCAGAATTATTTTGAAAGATCTTGATGAACTCCTCCTTTGAGATTGGTTTTTGATAAATTTTCAACCTATGACCATTCACAAGGAGAGGAGTTTGATTCTCATCTATTGTTCTAATTCTTACTGCTCCATTACTGAAAACTTTTTCAATCTCATATGGCCCAAGCCAATGAGTTTGAAACTTTCCTTGAAAATCCTTAAACTTTGAATCAAATAATAGTGCCCAATCTCCCTCTTGAAACCTTTTGTCCTTGATGTACTTGTCATGCCACTTAGCCCTCTGTTGCTGAACTAAACCAGTCCTTTGAATAGCCTCTTGTCTGATTTCATCAAGTTCATTTAACTGCTCCAGTCTATGCTTTTGAGCTTCTGATAAATCCATCCCCAACTGGACTGCCATCTTGAATGTTTTAACTTGGAACTCTATGGGAAATAGTAATTGCTTTCCATAAACAAGTTCATAAGGTGTATGTCCTGTTGTGTTCCTCCATGTAGTTCTATAGGCCCATAAGGCTTCAGGAAGCCTTTCTGCCCAATCTCTTCTATGTAGATGCACAGTCTTGGTGAGGATTCCTTCAATCACTTTATTTGTAGACTCTACTTGACCATTTTCTTGTGGATGATAGGGAGTTGATTTCCTATGCTTGATCTCGTACTCTTCAATAAGCCTCTTCATCATGTTGGATGTGAATTGAGTTCCTTGATCTATCACAATTTCTCTTGGAACACCAAAGCGAGTAAAAATATCCTCAAAAAGAAAACTAACTACAGATTTTTCGTTAGCAAAAAGTAATGCTTTGGCTTCTACCCATTTGGTGACATAATCAGTGCATACCAATATATACCTTTTCTACTTTGATGGAGGATTAATAGGTCCAATAAAGTCTAAAGCCCATTTTTCAAAGGGTTCGATAAGTACCTGAGGTTGTAATGGCATTTCATTCGAGGGAGCAGGTTTCCCTACCCTTTGACAGCTGTCGTACCTTCTGACATATTCTTTAGCATCTCTAAAGATGGATGGCCAATAATATCCTAAAGAAAGGATTTTATAGGCTATCCTTTTGTAGGCAAAGTGACCACAACACGGCTCATCATGACATGCTTTGAGAATATCAGGCATTTCATCTTCTCTGACACACCTTCTGATCATAAGATCTGGCCCTATTTTATACAATTCGTTAGTGATCCATGAATATCTTGCATTATCTTGAATAATCTTTCTTTTCTCTCTAGGAAATAAATGTGAAGGTAACTTCCCTGTAACCAAGTAGTTAGTAATATCTGCAAACCAAGGAGTTTGAGTAGTTATTGCAAATAGATATTCATCAGGAAACTTATCCTCAACCGGAGAGTCTTCTTTGATATTCTGAATCCTGGACAAGAAATCAACAACTGTGTTTTGTTTTCCAGGTCTATCTAGCACAGTAATGTTGAATTCTTGTAAAAGTAAAAGCAATCTTGTAACTCTGTCATTAGTAATAGGTTTATTCATCAAAGATCTAATTGCAGAGTGATCTCTATGAACAAAAGTTTCATAGCCTGTTATATAGTGTCTAAACTTGTTAATTGCATGAACAACAACTAAGAACTCTTTTTAAGTCATAGTATAATTCAACTCAGTGGGAGTCAAAGTTTTACTTCTGTAGTAAATGGCATAAGGAATCAAATCTTTTTGTCCCAATATAGCTCCTAGAGCTGTATCTGAAGCATCTGTAGAAATATGGAAAGGAAGTTTCCAATTTGGTCCTCTTAAGATATGTGCTTCAAATATTTTTGCTTTCAAGGTTTCAAATGCTAGTTGGCAATCAGGGTTCCAATTGAATTCACAATCTTTTGTAAGCAATTTGAAGAGTGGAGATGCTACTTTGGTAAAGTTTTCTATAAACCTTTTATAATATCCTGTAAATCCTAGAAAACTTCTAACATCTTTTTGGCAATTTGGAATTGGCAACTTAGAGATGACTTCAACTTTTGATTTGTCCACTTTAATCCCATCTCCTGAGATGTGATTTCCTAAAACAATACCTTCTGTAAACATCATAAAGCATTTTTCATGGCTTAGTGAAAGGTTTGTTTCTTTACATCTTTTAAGGACTTTTTCCAAATTTTCCAAAGCTTCTTCAAATGTGTTACCATAAACTATAAAATCATCCATATATACCTCTACAGAATCATGTATTAGATCAGAAACAATTCCTAGTACTGCTCTTTAGAATGTTGCTAGTGCATTACATAACCCAAAAGGAAGCACTCGGTAGGCAAAAGTTCCCCATGGACAAGTAAATGTGGTTTTATCCTGATCCTCAGGTGCTACCTGAATTTGATTATAACCACTAAAACCATCCAAGAATGAGAAATACTTTTTACCTGCTAATGTATCTAATACCTGATCTATAAAGGGCAAAGGAAAGTGATATTTAAAAGTTACTTTGTTCAATTCTCTGTAATCAATGCAGACCCTCCATTTATCATTCTTTTTAGGCACAATTACCAAAGGATAAACCTATTGGCTATCTGAGATTGGGTAAATGAATTTTATATTGAGTAATTTTTGGAGCTCTTCTTTCACAATCTCCCTATGATTTGGATTCATTCTTCTTTGAGGTTTTCTGATTGGTCTACTATTTTCTTCAATATAGATATGATGGATACAAGTCTTAGGATCAATACCTTTCATGTCAGTATATTCCCATGCAAATGAAACAGAATGTCTTTGTAATACTTTTGTTAGCTCTTTTTGTTGTAGTTTCTCCAAGTTTTTGTTTATGTTCAATGTTCTACCTCGAACAATTTCAATTGTAGAGCTACCAAATTCTTCCATAGAATAGAGAGACATATGCCTAGATGAAAAGTATTCAACATTAGATTTTTCCTAAAATTGTGCATGATCATATTCTGAAGATGTTTCAAAATTTTCCAATGTGTTCAAAATTTGACTATCTTCACTAATTTCCGATATAGTAAAGATAGGTTGAATAACATCTTCATTACTGATCCATTCCTTGTCATCTATTTCTATGATTGATTTTGTTGGAGGATACAAAGTAAATTTCTTTGTTGAATTACCATCAGAAATATACATGTCACCAGATCTACAACTAATAAAAGCATCAGCTGTGGCCAGCCAAGGTCTTCCTAATATGAGTGGGTGTCCTCCTAAATTATTCTTGGGAGTTGAAATCATGAAATCTATAGGATATTCCCAAGAATCTAAGGAGATTGAAATGTTTTCTAGCACACCATCTAGTTTGAACACCGATCTATCTGCAAGTTGCAGTAAGGTAGGTGTGTAAAGAAGGTTAGGAAGTTTAAGCTGATCCATAGTTTGTCTACTCATAATGTTTATTGTTGCCCCTAGGTCAATCAATGTGTTTGGAATTTCAATCCCATTTATGTGCGTCTTGACAATTGGACTTCCTGGATCCACATATTTCTGCATGAAAATATTTCCCATCAAGATATCTGCTATCTTTCCTACCAGGTGAATTATTTTTGTTTCTGTTGGTTTTCCTCCTGGTCTTTTGATGCTCAACTCCTTTATTGTCTTAGCTAGAATTGGAATTTCTCTAATGGCTTGTAACAAAGGAATCTTGATACAAACATTCTTCAATTCATCTAGGAAGTCATAATTGGGCAACAAGATCTGTTTTTCTACTCCTCTATCAATTTGTAATCTCTCAGGAAAAGGAGGTGTAGAAGTAGATGTTGGTTGCTCAATTATAGGAGTTGTGTTTATTGACTCTTTTTGTTTTTCTTTTTGAATGTCTTGGTTTTGGAGGGATGTTCCCTCAAAACTTTTATTGACTTTTAGAGAATCCTCCTCAGAAGCATCTTGTTCTTGAATGACTACAGAAGGTTTTTCCTTTTCTAATATCCTACTAGATCTAAGTTGAACATCATTAAGATCTAGAGGAGAAATCATATAAGTAGGAAATTGTTGTCCTTCTACCATATAAGCACTCTGAGGGTTTTTGTTATTGGGGTTTGGAAACGGCTGGGCTAGTAGTTGATTTGGTTTTTTTGGAAATGAGAGTAAGAGTTGAGGATTTTGACTTTGTTGTGGAGGTTGTTGTGGAAATGGCAATGAAAGGTGAGGGCTTTGATTTGGAAGTTGTGGTTGTTGATTTTGCTGCTGATTTTGTGGGGGAGGATAGCTCTGATAAGATGGAGGATATTGATAATATTGAGCAAATCTCCCATAAGGATTTTGTACCCCTTGTGCCCATTGTTGAGATTGATACTGAGATTGAGGTTGAGGCCAAGGTTGCTGCCAAGAATTCCAGTTTGGTGGGGGCTGAAAATTCATTGGATTGTTAAATCCTTGATTTTGTGGCCCCTGCCAAGGTCTTCTTGCAACAAAACAAAGAGGTTCTACAAGATTTGGGATTGTTTCCTCTTGAAAGACAACCTTAAGACCTAGGATTGAAGTAAAACCCTTGGTCTCATGACTTTCTAAACAAATCATAGAAGTTTCTACATTTTTTGCATCTAAAGGGCATTCCCTTAGAGCATGTTTGTTTCTGCATTTTGGACAAAAGATGGCTAAAGCATCAGCCTCTGTTTTCTGCTTGTTTTGAATTTTAAGGGCGTCTAGCTGCTCACTAAGGCTCCCTAAAATATCAGTTTTAAACTCATCAAGCATGTTGCCAATTTCTGCCCTACTTATAGATCCACTTGCAGATTTGTTTGCTCTAACAAGATAAGGATCTCTTGGTCCTTTCCCAGTTTTAGATTTCCCTCTTGAGAGATGGACACATAGTTCTGCTATGTCACTCAATGGGAATTGAGAGATGTCTCCCTTCCCCGTCATGTTAAGAATATCTATCCATTCATCTCTAATGGCCTTTAACAAAAGAGCATTCAAGGTTTCCTCATATAAATTGTTCATTTTTGCTCTTTTCAAATTGTAATTGAATCTTTCAAGCAAATCCTCTAAGTTTTCATCTTCCTTTTGCATCATTTTGAACACTTCATCCTTATGATTGGTAGGCATACAATAACCCAAATATCTATCCAAAAATGCGTGTTTCATCTCATTCCAAGTTCTAATGGATTGAGTGACTAACCCCATAAACCATTTCAAAGCAGCCCCTTTTAGTGTTGAAGGGAACAATTTGAGTTTTTGAGAGTCTTCTAGATAGTCGTAGGTTCTGCATAAGACTTCAAACTCAAACAAAAATGTTTCAGGATCCTCACTTCTCAACCCATAAAAGTTTGGGAGGACAGATGGTGAAATGTTTTTCATTGTTGTATGTGTTTCCTCATCTACTATAGGGAATCCAAATGAGTTATCTCCTTCCATATTTCCACTGCCTCCTCCACTGTTACCTCTACCTCCTCCTCTACCCCCTCCTCCAAATAGTGAAAATTCTCCATCTTGTTCTTCTTCTGCCATTATAGTTTCCTCAGAGTCCTCTGGTTCTTCTATTAATCGATGATGAGAGATAGTTTCTACTTCTTCTTCTTCACTAGGTATTCCTACTTCCTCAACGACAATAGGCTCCCCTATAGAGGTAAAAAAGGTCTTCTCTCCTAGGTTTGTTTTAGGAGATGAAGTGGGAGAATCCTTTAACTGAGTTGTTGCCCCTTGAATTCCAGGAATCCTAAGGCTAGGAATATGAGTCTAGGATGGAGGTGTGTCATTTCTAACTCTTGGTGGAGTAGGTGGAGTTGTGAAAATCAAACTTCTACCCCTAGCTATAAATCTACCCCTAGAATCTCTTTCTCTATGCATGTCATTGTTTTGTTTTGTTGTTTTTTTTAATTTTTATTTTTCACGAATGTAAGAAAGAAGGCTACCCAGTTACACTTCCTCAGCAAGAACACCAAAATGTTCAGTCAATTTAGTGTACTAAATTGCTACATAAATTATCAATCCGGGTATCGTAAACTGATGAAGTGTAGTGCACTATATGTGTTAGATGACCCTTTCTTACCTCACTATTTTTGAGTTTATGTTTGTTTTTGGGGTTTTGCTATTTTGTTTTCTAATGTTCTGCAATGTAATATACAAAATCTTAATCTACTACTATTAAGAGTCTAGAGAAATGAAATGAGAACTAAAAGTGCTTTTAGGCCAAGTTTGGGAGTAAAGTTTTTAAACAAGAAGATGAAAGCATAGGTTCTCTTTTTGCTATTATGATTGTTTCCAAAACATGAAGTGAAATGACTTAAAACTACTATCTACTTAATTATAAAACCAAAGCTTCAATGAGAAAATGAGATGGCAGCTATCTATGATAAATCAGAAATGAAATACTGGAAATAAGGTTTCCTCTATTCTCTAATCTATTGTAGAATCAAAACCTAATGATCTACTAAAGATGGAATTGCAGCTGAACTAAGTGAAAAACTAAAAATGAAGTTGCAGCTATTATATTATGAAAGCAAGGCTAAATGAAGCATTGTTGTCACTTTGCTACACATTTTAGGGAGAACTACCTCCTTATGATAGCAATTTGAGAGATTTCATTTTTCATCATTCTAAGAAAAGTAAGCATGAAAATGCAAAGAAATACTCATTCATAAATTAAACATTTCGCCACTTAGTTTTAGGATTAACCATCAACTAAAAGAGCTTTTGGTAATATTCATTTATATCATGAGTTATTAAACTGATAAGAAAAATGGCATTGAACTGCTTAACTCAAAAACTAATGAACAACAATTGTAATGAAAGACTCATTCAAAAATGTAACATTTCACCACTTAATTTTTGGATTCACCATCAACTAAAAGAGCTTTTGGAAATATTCATTTTTATCATGAGTTGCTAAACTAATAAGAAAATGGCATTGAACTGTTTAATTCAAAATCTAGAAACTAATGAACAACAGATGAAATAAATCTATTTATGCTACTGACATTAACTTAAAACTACAAGGAAGAGACTAGAAAGCAATGAAAACCAAAGGACTATTCTACGCTGGAATACAACTACTCAGAGTTAGTAAAAACATGACACAAGCTGCATTATACATAGAGTTAGAAAAAAATTATAAACATGAAAATAACACAGTGAATTTACAATTGAACTAGGAAAGACAAACAGAAATAAAATGTACCCTTGACCACGCAGGGGCCCTCTACAAGGTCTCGGATTATCAACAAGGAATCAACACTTCACAAGCGCTTCAAGTATACATTGAAAACAGAGTTTTTATATTAAATCAAAGCACTAATTTTTTCACTCTACAAAGCGAAAATTTGCACTATTACACAAGCAAAAACCTGAACTTGTTCTGCGTTCTACCTGCTGGTATTTATAGGAAAAAAATACAACTGTTTTGAAGAGAGAATTCAGCTACAACAAAACACTTAGATAGGTAATGTATGTGTAATTCTTTTCTTCGATTGCCTTGAGACATAAATCTTCTAATAGTGGCTGTTGGATTCTGTTTGTGCAAGTGGCAGATGAAGTCCTTGGCATCAAGACACTGTCTTGGATCCATCACGGAGAATCATGTGAAAAACAGAGTCCTTCTTGCCATAGGCTTCTATAGTTGACTTCCCTTTGATCGGAGTCCTCCTCATCGATCTAGGCCAAATGGATAGGATACAATCCATGCTCTGACGTTTTCCAAGCTACCCATGTGGTCCTTTTCCTCTCTTGACACCTGTAACCTACAAAAGCATGGAGATGGCTGCGGAACAACCGATTAGCTGCGGAATGTGGCTACGTTCCGTAGCTGAAAGACAAAAACCTATTCAAATAACAAACATAACAATATAACTCGTAAATCACTGAAATATACTCTTTGAGGCAATGTGTAATGGCTTTTGATGATTGAGGATGCATTTTACATGGAAAATCAAAGGAAGAAGGATGAGAAAGTTGCTTAAGAGAGAGGCCATTTTGGAACTCAACAGAAGGATGAACCAAGCCCTTAAGGACATTGTGAAAGAGGAATTACATAAGCTATTGGATGCAAGGTTCATATACCACATTTCAGATAGTGATTGGGTTTCCCCTCTCATTTTAGTCCCCAAGAAAAACGAGAAGTGGAGGATCTGTGTTGACTATTGAGATCTTAACAAGGCTACAAAGAGGGACCATTTCCCTTTGCCCTTCATTGAGAAAGTCCTAGATGGCCTTGCAAGGAATATATTCTTCTCCTTCCTAGATGGATTTAGTGGGTACACCAAATTACATATCAGCCCTGAAAACCAAGATGACCACATTCACATGTTCTTAGGGTACCTTTTCCTATAGGGTCCTTCCATTCGGTCTGTGTAATTCCCCTACTACCTTCTAGAGAGTAGTTCTAAGTATCTTTGTTAACCTTTTTCATGACACTGTTGAGATATACATGGATGACTTCACTCCTTATGGATGTGACTTCCAGGAAGCTCTTTCTAATATGTGCAAAGTCTTAAAGAAATGCATTAAAATGAATCTTTCATTGAGTCCTGAGAAATGTGATTTTTTTATGAATGCAGGGATTGTCCTTGGCCATTCCATATCTAAGGAAGGGATACAGGTTGACCCAAAGAAAATTACCATCATTAAAAGGGTCCCCAGCCCTCAAAAGAAAAGAGATGTCACGAGATTCCTTGGATTGGATGGATATTATAGAAGGTTCATTGAAGACTCCAGTAAGTTGGCTTCACCATTGTTTGGACTACTGGCTAAAGATTCTGAATTTTCTTGGAAAAACAACTATCAAGAGGCCTTTGAAGTGCAAAAAGGAAATTTGACCACTCCACCCATCCTTAGAGGTCCCAACTGGGAATTACCTTTCCATATACACAGAAATGTATTAGATAAAGTTGTAGGGGCAGCCTTAGGACCAGTGGAAGAAAAATTTCCTTATGTTATCTATTTCATCAGTAAGAACCTTTCTAAATTTGAGCTAAATTATACAGTCATTGGAAGGGAAATCCTATCTACGGTACACTCTTTGAACATGTTTAGGTGTTGCATCACTGGTTATAAAATTTTTTTTTCGCATTGATCATGCAACCTTTAAATATTTAGTGAATAAACCTTATGCCAATGAAAGGATAATTAGATGGTTGTTATTATTGCAGTAATTGGATTTGACTATTATTGACAAACCAGGAAAAAATAATGTGGTTGCATATTTCTTATCAAGAGTAACCTTTCCTACAGAGAAGGAAGAAATGGTAGATGATCAGCTCCTAGATGAACACCTCTTTTCCATATCGGTGCTCTCTACTTTGTTTAATGATATAGCCAACTACTTGTTCATTGGGAGGTTCCCTCCTAATCCAGCCTCCAAGGAGAAAAGCAAGATACTTAGGAAAAGTGCTTCATTCACTTGGATTAGGGGAAATGTTTTCAAGTTGGATCCAAATCAGATCTTGAAGAGGTGGAGGGAAGAAGAGGTCTTTGACATCCTCTCTGGATGCAATGATGGACCTTAGGGAGGCCACTTTGTTGCGAAGAGAACAACCTTCAAGGTTCTACAAATAGGTTACTACTGGCCCACTCTACATCAATATGCAAGAAGATACACCACCAAGTGTGATTAGTGCCAAAGAATGGGTAAGCCCACACCTAAGGATGAAATTCCCTTACAACCTCAAGTGACTCTAGATCCATTTGAGAAATGGGGCATGGAATTCATTGGTCCCATTAATCCCCTATAAACACAAAAGAAGCATATCATTATGTCCACTTATTACTTGACTAAATGTGCTAAAACAAATGAAGTTAAGACAACAATTGATCAAAAGGTGGTTGAGTTTCTAAGGGATAAGATATTCTACAAGTTTGGTTTTCCAAAAGAGGTTGTCACTGATCAATAGACACAATTCACCTCAAATATGATTGAAGACCTCATGAAGAAACACCACATCAAGCATAGGACATCCACTCCTATCAACTTCACACAAATGGGCAAGTGGAGGTCACAATCAACGGATTGTGGAACATTGTGACCAAGGTTGTTAGCAACAATATAAAGGATTGGGAAGACATACTTGTAGAAGCCACTTGGGCCTACTACACCACTTGGAATACCACCACTAAATTTCCTCTGTTCAAACTAGTCTATGGGAAGAAGACCCTGTTGTCCATTGAATTTGAGTACAATACCTTAAGGATGTAAGCTCGGTTAAACTTAGACCTCACTACAACAAAACAAGAGAGGTTGGTCCAACTGAATGGTTTAGATGAATTTAGGTTACAAGCTCTCCTGCACACTAAGGTATTCCATCTATAGAGGAAAATTTGACATGGAAACTGTTGGCTTATATGGGCCTGACCTAGGTTCAGAAGAGTTATTTAGCCAAACAAATCCTGCAGCTACCGGCCCTTTCGGCAACAGCCCGCGGAGCGCAGACTGAAGTCACAACGGAGGTAGTAGGGGAGGTTGTTGGAACTAGGTTTCCACACCCTTGGGATGTCTTGATGTGGTATAGAGGTTTCGTGCATCGTTTTGTGGCCTAGCACTGCTCTGCTTCGGTGCAGATCCGAACCAAGGCTATTCCTTATTACTAATTACTTAATGAATTATTATAGATCAGATCTACTTATGACGGTCCTTAAGCAAACATTTAATCAAGATATCTAGTGTGTGCATTCAAAAGAGATATAGATTTGCATTAACCCCGAACATAAGCGTAGGCATATAGATTCAACAGAGGTATTAATCGTAAATCAATCAGATCCATAATAGTTCAGTTTTGACACAGTAATTTGGAATCAACTTATCTTTATTCAACTCTTTCGTCAATACAACCAGATCTTCCCTGTGCACTCAGCTGCAGGGGTCTGTGCACATAGTTGCGAACTCTACCAGGCCTCTACGCACACAGTTACAGAGCCTCTATCTACCCACCAACACTCTTGATTCAGACTTACAGACACTCCAAAACTTCTTAGCTCATGAACCCATTACAATTCAGATCATTCATCCCAAAAACTAACTACTCCCTAACCATAGAGCCTCGCTCTATTTATACCTTTCCATGGTCCGCGGACCATGGGCGGGCCGACTCAACTTACATTCCTTTACATTATCTTTGGGCGGACAACCCTTTGACTTGACTTATTGCAATTCACGCTCCGCGCATCCCATGGAGTCTTTACCCTATCTTTACCCAAAATTTCAGGCTTTGTGCCCCATGACTGTTACGCGGGGCTTCTACTACCCAACAGTCCCCCAACACAATCATCGTGACTCGTCCTGAGTCACACGGTTGTTGTGGTGATCTTAGCATTTAGATTGGTCAAAAACTTCTATAAGTCGTGTGTACCTTCAACAAACTCTATTGCGAGCCTCTGTACCTGTTCCAAGCGAGCCGCTGATGCATCTGTATCACTTGCAGTTGCTTGCTCGGTATCACATACTGCCTGCATATGCGCTAACTTGCCTTCAATAGTTGTAGAGTGCTTCATTGAGCCAAGGCTGGATGCATTATTTAAGCACTGCCTCCTGTTGCCGCACATCATCAACTTGGGCCTTGAGATCCTGGGCCTCCTTCATTTTGACCAACCGCTGTGTGATAGCAACCATCTGTGTGGCCGCTCGAGCTGTGTCATAGGCCTGTTGCAACTCATGCCCCTCAATTTACACTCGCTGTATAGTTGGGTCTTCCTGGAGGGATGTGAACATAACCAAAGACTGATCTAATAGTCTCGAGCACTCGCGAACAATGCTCATCATCATTTCGATTCCGGCTTGAATTTCCCCGCGACACCATTCTCGAAGTTTTAGAGATGTGGATTGTTGCACTTTGAGTCTGAGCTCTGCAATTTGTAAAGTTAGTTCCCCCTGGGCTTTTGCGGCCGCCTCTTGGGCCATACAGACTCCTGCGGCCATGTGCTGAATCTTGGTAACTGGTGGAAGGTCCTCGGGGATAGCTAGCTCTAGTACCATACTGCATGCCTCCGTCATAGCTTGTTCTACTTCTTGATAGTGTGCGACCAAGTCATTGTGCTGGAGAGTGACCTATTCCAACTTTGCCTCCTGCTCGGTCAAGGTGTGGAGGGCGCAACCTTCGCTGGCACGAAGCTCATTAGTTACCCCCTCTTGCAGTTGGTATAGAGTTTCCGTTGGCAGGGCGGCTAGATTGATTCCCCAATGACGTTCTTTGCCTGCGACTTTGGCTAGGATAGCGCCTGCTGGAAATGGTAAGGTGTTTGGTGTGTGCGTGTGCACCATCTACTTGGGTGCGGTTGTATCTAGATGTAGGGTGGCCTTGCCCGGGGGTTGCACCTGTAATGCCTGAAACTGTGCTCGAATCTCCCCCAACATAGTTGTCTACTCTGTGATTAGTTCTGTTAACGCACCGGTGGGGACATTGCTCGTTGGCTGGCTGCTGCCAAGAAATTATTTCTCCAGAGCCTTTAATGTTTTGGACATTTTGTTTGCGGGCGGTGATTCCTTACTGCGTGGCCACTTGACCTGGTCCATGTGGTCTTGCATCTGCATATCCTGTTGCGGGCCCTGTTCCAAGTCCATTTCCTAATATGCCGAGGTTTCTTCTGCTTTCAGGTTCTTGGTAGCCTCCTGTTGTGAGGCGGCCTTTTGTTCCTAACGTGTCTTATTGGCCAGTTGAGTGAGTCGCTACTAGCATTCCTTCTTCTAATATTGTGCTGCCATATTGTCTAGAACAACCTTGTCTAGGGTGCACCATTCTGGAGGCCATGCTACTAATACCGCGTAAATGGCATCATCCGTTGCAATGAATGGAAGTGTGACCCATGATCGCTTTGGATCTTTTCGCACCTGGATATACAAGTGATGCATGTTCGCTTTGAACTCGATCATGCTTTGGAAATTGTTGTAGATCGTGGGAGACATCCGTGGTCTTCGAGCAATCCGTGTCCATATATTCCCTTCCATGAAGGTCCAAAAAGCCCGAATTTCAGAAACCCTTGCTGCGTCCTTTGTAGCCTAGAGTGAAGTATACCGCACTGCTTAGGGTAGGCTATCTTCAATGCTAGGAAACTGGCTATCCTGCGGCAGTTCTCCTATAACCAGAAGGATTGATAAGAGAAACCATGCATAATGAAATGTCTTACCTTTGTCCCGTGCTTCTTGACAATTGGTCAGAAATTCATCGCATAAAAATTGTGCCCAATTGAACTGAACCCCTTCGGTGCACTGCCCCACCAACGCAATGACAGGAGCTGGCACCTCATCTATGTGACACTTCCTCATGAGTTTACTAGCTAGTAGCTAAGTTGCAACCCATACAACACAGTCGTTGATGCTTGTTATGACATACCCCCGCTTTCCTTTTTCTAGCTGGTATTTCACCTTCATTGTTTTGGTGAGGCCTACCTCACTACTTGTTCTTGCTATGTCAGTGGGGTAGTTCTCCTTAAGCATCAACTGTGTAATTCAGTAGATTAAGTTGGATGTGATTGAAATCGGCTTTTCCAACTAGAGATACCCATCATGTATGAGACAAAGCAGCTGTCAGATCAAAAATATGGTGATGGTCATGCGGTGATAGTGAGGTATCCACCTTAGATTGAGTAATCTCACCTTCTCCACACCTAGTAACCACTTCCGCGACAATAATTTGTCTTCAGCTGATTCGGGGATCTTGTTGTTGTCTGCAAGGTCCCAATATTCGAACTTCATGCTTGGAACGCACCCCAGCGGCAACCCCTCGAACCTTATTTCATCTGGAAGAAGTGGGGTTTGGAGTGTAGTCTTTGCACCATCCACATCCTTAAGTAGCTTGGTCGTCCCATTCCACGGAGAGAGATATGAAGGTAGTGATGGGAGTTGGAATGCATCGTCTTCTTCCTTAGCCTGTGCATCAATCTAATCAATTAGGGCTTGTAGATCGTCGTCGTCCTTGTCGGGTTCGGTGGTGATTGCTTTACCCTTGTCGACTGCTGATCTTTTGTTGAATCTTGGTGAGGCCCAGACTGTCCCTATTGTCTGCTTGTTCTTCCTAGGTCGCGGTGTGCGTGGGGACTTTGGAACCTCGGGGACCTGAGTCATGTCCTTTGGCTCTTCCTGATTTAGCTGCAGTTCCTTCGCGAACCGTGCTTGGGTTCTGGCCATGGTACTCATGGGGTGCCTGGTAGCCGAGTGCTCGCTGCTCTTCACTGGTTCAAATTACCAATATTCTAGTGCCATCCACAGGTTATGAGATAAGTACGTAACTTTGAAAAAATCCCTTCCCTCCTTTTCCAGTTTAGTACCAATGTTAAAATGATAGATCTTTTCAGATCTAACTCGAAACTCCCGTCTTAATGACCCGCTGCTCAGTCCTCCTTGCCACAACTTAAACCTCCTATTAGGAATCGTGGTGTTAACGGTCACCTTTTGACCTTTCTGCACAGTAGTGTAGTCCTCTGGGCGCAGCTGCGAACTTGTGGACTAAAAGTATTGGTAGAGAACCTTTTTGCCATGCCGGCTTCCCGCAGACTTGTTTATAGCCCCGCGCCTTCTTTCAACTACGTGCGGCACTGAGACTATATTTTCTACAGCTAGTCAGGTAGTCGCACCTCGGGTGCGGTTCCTTAGCTTCCCTACTAGCTTGGGCTGTGAGCACCTCTCATGTGCTTGGGTAGCCATTCTTTCTTTATGCATCGTCATGTGGGGTGTGTTCTTCTGTAGCTGTGGGAACATCCATGATAGCAGGGTCACAACTTGTTCTCGTTCTGCAGGATACCCGATCGGACCTAGTATCCTTATGTGCCGACTAGTGTGGCTTCTATGAGTGTTGCTACGTGCCATCCTGGTGAGTCCTTCCCTTCTTAGCACATTTCTCTTTTGTTGGCCACACCCATGGTTTGTTGATGTCGCGGGACCTGCAGTTACCCTGCTTTTTCTGGGCTTCCTTCTACCTTCTATTACAGGCCCATCGAACCCGCAGTATCCGCAACTTCCCATTGGGTTGCTTTATCGGGTGGCCATTGTGCGTGCTTCCCCCTGGTTCCCTGCTGACCTTGTCGTCGGCCGATGGCGAACTAGTTCATTGTGGTAGCTTTGGGCTGCTAATTCTAAGCTGGTTGGGTCTCTGCACAACATACACCTGCAGCGTATTCTAGAGATGGATGTTTACCCCATTTTAAACTCCAATCTGTGCGTGCGCCTACCTTCGACATCTGTACCACTTCCTTGACATCTTCGGGAATGCACCCTTTCCTGAAGCCATGGTTGTGTGTGGTGCCTCTGCGGATACTTCCGGCGGGTTTGGTCTCAACCTTGTCGATTTGCACTGATCGACTCGTTCCTTTGCTATCATGGAAATCTCATCAGCTGGCTGCTCCTTTTCCCCTATTATTACCATCCTGTTACAGTTTAGTGTGGTCACTTCATGCAGTCGGTTCTGCCATCATTCAATCTCTTCATCTGAGTCCGACGTGCAAGAACTATCACGGTCCCATGACAGTCTCCCGTCCGCTGTTGGATTTACCTGGTCTTGACTTGCGTTGTGATTTGGTAGATACAGTCCAATTCATCATCACTGTCTTCGCCACGCACTGGTTCAATATAGCGCACCCCTTCAGCTGGATCCATCAGAACCACTATGCACAGAGATTTCTTTTCGAATATCATTTTTCATTTCTTGAGATTGATGACTCCATTCATATCTATTACTTGATCTATCCCTAACAATGCAAGACATGGGTTATTGTCATCCACAATTTCTATGACCTCAAAATCAGTTTGTGTGCTAGCGCCATTGATGTCTACTGTAACCCTGTGCAGTCTTCCCATGGGCAGGATCTTTTGTTGGTTAGCCATTCATAATTGGATCGGGGACCACTACAGTGCGGGCTTACCCATGCCTTCCCAAATTTTTTTCGGTAGGACATTCACGTCGGACCCTAAATCCAAAACGACCTGTTCCATCTCATAGTCTCCAATCTGGATAGTCAATCGCATTTCCCGCCCAGTGTGCAAAGCATGTTTGCCTAACTTTCGGATCATTCACGGTTCATCCACTCCCACACATCTAGTTATCAATTCTTGCAGTCCCTTCACCACTTTAGCATCCCTGAGTAACTTCATGCATGTCTCTAAGAAGGTGGTTAGCATAGAAGTATCCTTCTCCAGTCCCAGTTGATCCTTGCTGCCTGAAGTAGAAGCTTCCGTGAAGTTCTTCTTAGCTTCCATAAAGGTTTCCTTCACACACTCTAAATCAAATTCCAGTTGTTTTGAGGGGGCCTTACGGACCCATGTATCCTCCTCTGGCTTCTTCCCCTTATCTTCCCCCATAGCGGCACCACTTCTGAGCATCATATTCACGTTAGGATCTTCCACGCGTGGTTCAGCCTTCATCATTTGGATGTTCTAAGTAGGGTTAGCCGAAAGCACCCCTTTTTCCCGCATTTGAGCAATCAGCGTGGAGCAATCTACTTCTTTGTGATCAAATTGGTAACAGTACGGGCAATAGGCTTTAGTCGGGTTCATGCAATCATGTGCGTAATGCCCCGGTCCTCCACAATTATAGCAAATTAATTGTCCTCGTCCCCGTCTAGGTCCCATTCCCCCGTGGCCCCGTCCGCGTCCTTGGTATCCTCCTCACGCGAGTGGTGCGGTGAGATCTTGCCCACGTGCCTCCATCTGCATCCTATAAGCAGGTGTTTGATCCATCAACATCTTGTAACTGTGGCAATTTCTTTCATCGTGGCCCACTGTCCTACAGAAGTTGCAAAATAACTATTGAGGGGGGGGGGGGCGTTGTCTTAGGTTTTGCAATAGATGACAATTATCTGTGGCATGCTTTCCTCCCACCTGACAGATTGCGCACCAAAGTGCGGGCACCACAGTTGGCCCAGCTTATACCTTTGGTCGCAACAGTATTGGTCCCCCCGTTGCCACATAGTTCGCGAAGATCGGATAGTGGTCCTTATCGTGGCCCTGGCCCTTACATTTGATGCACCACACCTCCTCCTGTACTTCTGACCGAGGCACCTGCCCTTGTTTCAAACTTCGTATTTCTAGACATAGGTTTTGTATTTTCACTTGGATTTGTTGTACTCCCAACCCTGGATCCTATATTGGGGTTTCGTGCAACCTCATTGTTGTCTCCAATCCTTCAACCTGGGTTGAGATCTTTTGTTGTGACAGAGCCATCCTGAGATGTGGTGTCAATGACGCCACAAACCAAGCATAGTGCTACGCATCCGACAGTGTCATGTTTGCCTTGCGGATGGTGCTTTTCAACCTCTGATCCAAATCCCATGGGCTTTCACCAGGCAACATTGCGATTTCCTTCAACCCAATAACCGACTGTGCTTCTGACTTTGGTCGACCAAATTCCTTATTTAACGTGTCCTGGATTGCTGCTATTCCCGCATTCAGCTGATCACTTGAGTATTTCATGTACCATGTCAATGCGCAGTCCTGCAGCACGCTAACTAGGGTAGCCTTCTTGATGTTATCATCTGTGATGCCTTGAGCGTCCCATACAGATCTTATCACAAACTAGAACAGGCCTGGTTCCTCATTTCCTACACCTTTAAATATCGGCAGCTGGACTATGCTCGCCATCCCAAATTTTGGTGGTGGAGGGGGTGGAGGTGGGGTTGGTGTTGAAGAAGACAAATTTGATGTAGGTGAAGCAGGTGGTGGCGTGGATGAAGGTGGGATCAGTGGGAAACACTCCTTAATCAATCGGACTGCACTTCTCGGTGAGAACCTCGCAAGTTCCTCCTCGCTCTCCCATGAGATAGAAATCAGAGGACTATTCTCTACCCCTCCTATTCCTCGGTAACCTCTTCCACTCCGCATTACTCCAGACATCAATAGACGCGCATAATTTGTTTTTCACACAACAACATTTTAATCCAAGTATTCAATGATTTGATATACTTACCCCGCGGTTCTTGGAGAAATTGCCTTTCTGCCTCACTATAACTCACGGTTGTATCTATTGTGAACTCAATGATAAATCCTCCTATTACCTATATCTATTGTGAACTCAGTGATAAATCCTCCTATTACCTGATCCAGCCAATGATCTATGGCCCGTGTGATTTTATCTTGGGTGGCTTCTAGCCTGCGCACTAGTTCTGGAGTCCACATTATATGCTGATCTAGTCTGCACCTTCCCACACTGTCAGCTAACCTCGCGATCGACTCGTACAACTCTATCGGAAATGTCGCGAAGAAGATCTCATGGATATCTGTGTATATATAGTGGTCCAACGAATCTTCCTCCGATATCCACGGGTTTTTGTTTTCTTGAACCATGAACTCGTGGAGTTTCAGATCCAACCACTCTTCAAGCTCTTTCTTTGTAGGGTTCCAGTGTTCTGACATCAGACATCCCTTAGGCAGATCCTAGTCCTGGCAATGGAACCATTTGTTGGCTTATATGGGCCTGACCCAGGTTTGGAAGAGTTATTTAGCCAAACAAATCCTGCAGCTACCGGCCCTTTCGGCAACAACCCGTAGAGCGCGGGCTGAAGTCTCACTCGAGGTACTAGGGGAGGGTGGTGGAACCAGGTTTCCGCACCCTTCGGATGTCTTGATGTGGTCTAGAGGTTTTGCGCATCGTTCTGCGGCCTCGCGCTGCTCTGCTTCCGTGCAGATCCGAACTAGGGCTATTCCTTAATACTAATTACTTAATGAGTTATTATAGATCAGATCTACTTATGATGGTCTTTAAGCAAACATTTAATCAAGATAACCAGTGCGTGCATTCAAAAGAGATACAGATTTGCATTAACCCAGAACATAAGCATACGCATATAGATTCAATAGAGGTATTAATCATAAATCAATCAGATTCACAATAGTTCAGTTTTGACACAGTAATTTGGAATCAACTTATCTGATCCGGATTTAAACAGGAATGCAACAAATTACAGAGATAACCATATACACAAAGATGCAGCGGAAATAATACTTCATTTCATTAATGGAAAATATTGAAATATGCTTACAACCAGAAATGGAAATAAACCAGCTAGGGCGATGGTAGCTTATCTCTGAGAAGAGATGTGATGGCTACATGCCTCTGAACTGTGTTACAATGAGGCTCGAAGGCCTATTTATTGTTGAGAAACAATGGAAAACCCTTAACATTCCAAAACCTAACCCTAGGAGATGAAACGCCCAAACTGTGGGCCCCGTTTGGGGTAAATTGGTACATCAACTTCCCAGGGTCGTAACTTTGGCATATGATCTCCGTTTGACGCATACAATAGCTCGTTAGAAAGATCTATCCGAGTACTATCATTGTTGGAACGGGCAACATGGTCCATTCCATGGCCCCATGTTGCCCCCGGATTCCCCAAAAAATGTCGTTTAGGGCCTCAAAACGGCTCCGGAAGTTCAGGACCTGAAAAACTGCTAAAAATAGTAAATTGTGCTACAATTAAGGAAACTGAAAATGTTGAGAAAGACAATGGTGGGGGTCTAGGTGGAGTTGGCAGGTGGCCACCAATATCCACCTGGATCATTCCTCCCCCCTTAGGAAGCAATGGTCCCCATTGCGTTGAGCTCCTCCATGAGATGAGGAAACTTTTGCTAAACCTGTTCCCTGGTGAGCCACTTGCCCTACTGAAGGAGTTGGCCTGCTTTGACAACTCGATACAGTTGGATATTCTGTTGGCGAGTGTTCTTGATCTGTGTGTCCATGATCCGATCAGTTGCAGCTTGTTCCATGCAATCTGGATTTAATTCTGTGGGTTTGAGCTGTTCTGCAATGTCGGATATGTCTAGCAATGGTGGAAAGTATGGCCGAAGGTGGTCCACATTGAACACTGGGTGCAGGCCAAGGAATGGGGGAATGCTGAGCTCAAATGCATTGTCTCCCATAGCCTTAGTAATGGTGTAAGGACCATATCGGAGTGGTCTCAACTTCCGATAGGCTCCAGTAAGGCGTTCCTTTTGCAAATGCAACCAGACTTTGTCGCCCACCTGAAACTTGTGTGGCACCCGATGTTGATCATGTCGCTGCTTGTACTTGGAATTTGATTTCTCAAGAATGTCATGGACCTGCTGGCGAATATGTTGGATGCGCTCAATGAAGCTGGTGGCCTTATCTGTTTCGGACTGGACATGAGATGAATTCATGTGAGTAGCTGCAAGTGGCATGGCCACATCAATGGGGCATAGTGGCTGGAATCCCAAACCCACCTGAAAAGGGCTATGGCCAGTGGAGCTGTGAAGAGCTTGGTTGTAGCTGTGCTGAACATAGGGGAGGCTCTCGTCGCATGTGCATGGATGCTTTGAGTTATACATGCGCAGAATGTGCACAATCATCCTATTGACAACCTCTGTCTAGCCATCAGTTTGAGGATGGAAGGCTGTGGACTTCGTGAGTTTGGTGTCCAACATTGACCAGAGACTGGACCAAAATGTGCTGAGAAACCGACTGTCCCGATCTGAGATGATAGACTGTGGGATCCCAAAGTGCACCCACACTCATTCAAAGAAGAGTTTAGCAGTGGCTTCTGCTGTGATATTCTTCTTGCAGGCCACCATAATGGCCATCTTTGAGAACCTGTCGACGACCACAAAAACACAGTCATTTCCATGCTTAGTGGAAGGAAGGCCTGACATGTAATCCATGGAGATGGATTCCCAAGGTCGACTAGGGGTAGGCAACGGGGTATAGAGGCCATGCTTCTTAATGGTCGGTTTGGCAATGGCACAGGCAGTACATGATCTGATGTACTTCCCAACATCCTGTCGAAGATTCGGCCAATAGAAATAATTTTGCAGTACTGCCACCGTTTTCTCGACCCCGAAATGCCCAGCAGCCCGACTGTAGTGTGCTTCCCAAATCATCTTGGCACGCTCACTTGAAGGAACACAAAGGTGACCAAGGTGGCATAATAGGGCATCCTGGAGGTGAAAATCTGCAACACGCCGACCCTCCAAGAGTGTCTGGTATGTGTGGCCGAATTCTGGGTCGCTTTTGTAGAGAAGTGGCCAATCAGAAGTCTCGTGCCCACAAGAGTTGAGCACGGTGGTTAGCGCCATGATCGGTGGTCGACTGAGGCAATCTGCAACATTATTGGTGCTGCCCTTCTTATACTTGATATTCAAGTGGAACTGTTGCAGGTATGTAGACCACTTCTGATGGCGATCATTCTGCAATTTCCCTTGGGTCTATATGAACTGCAGGGGTCGGTGGTCTGTGTGGATGACAGTTTCCTTCCCCAAAATGTAATGCTTCCATTGTCGGCAGGCCTGTACAATGGAATACATCTCTTTATCATAAGTGGGGTACTTCCGGACTGTGTCTGAAAGTGTTTCACTGTGATATGCCACTGGATGTCCATGTTGAGTAAGGACTGCCCCAATAGCATAGTTAGAGGCATCTGTCTTGACCTCAAATGGCTGTTGTAAATCTGGTAACGCGAGCACTGGTGCCGTGCAGAGGTGATCCTTCAACTCCCTGAATGCCTTCTGTTGAGATTCAGACCAAAAGAATTTTGCTTTCGCCCCTCCCTTGGTGACCTGACTCAAGGGCCAAGAAATATGAGAAAACCCCAACACAAACCTGCGGTAGAAGTTGGCAAGACCTAGAAAGCTGCAGAGCTCTGTTAGAGTGGTTGGAAAGGGCCAATCCCGAATGACTTGGATCTTGGCTGGATCGACATGCACCCCCTGTTCATCAATGATGTATCCCAGATACTGAACCTGGGTCATGCCAAAAGTGCATTTCTCCAAATTGGCACATAGCTTGTGTTTCCGTAGTGTTTGGAGAACCTGTCGGATGTGGTGGAGGTGCTCTTCCCAACTCTGGCTGAAGATCAGAATGTCATCCAAGTATACTACTGCAAAGGAGTTGGTGAATGGCCGCAAGATGTCATCCATTAGCCTCATAAAGGTTGCAGGAGCATTCGTCAATCCAAAAGGCATGACCAACCATTCGAAGAGGCCCTCCTTGGATTTGAAGGTAGTCTTCCACACATCAGAGGGTTCGATTGGTACCTGGTGATATCCTGACTTCAGATCGATCTTGCTGAAATATTTCGCCCCCTTTAGTTGGTCTAGGAGGTCATCAATCCGCGGGATCGGGTACCTATTACGGACAGTGATCTTGTTCAGCGCCCGATAGTCAATACAGAGTCTCCACGTCCCATCCTTCTTCTGTACCAACACGATCGGGCTCCCATAGGGCGATGAACTCGGACGGATGTGACCTTTCTGCAGGAGCTCCTGAATCTGCCTCTTGATTTCATTGTTCTCCATAACGGAGCGCCGATAAATTGGTCCATTGGGTAGCGGTGCACCTGGGGTCAGATCGATGGAGTGCTTGACTTGGCAGTGCAGAGGAACCCCTGTCGGGGAGGTGAAGATGTCCTCGTACTCCTCCACAATCTTGTCCATCTGTAGTTGTCGTGCAGAGGGACCTCGTCTGGAGGCCGCGGCCACTGTCTTCTTCTTTCCTTGAGGGCGTATCATCAGGAAAACAAATTTCCTGGTTTTGGAAATGATCTTACTGCATTGTTTTGCAGTAATCAAAGAGATGGCGGCAGGTGGTGCTACCTCTGGTATCCTGAACAACTTATTTCCCAATGTAATAATAACAGCACGGGGCCTTGATTCATACACAGCATGTCGCTTCCACAAATATGGTTGTCCTAGTAATACATCACAAACTTCAAGGGGAGCAATGTCACACAGTACCTCATCCGTGAAGGGCTTGATGTTGTATGGAAGGCGACACTGCTGGCTCACGTGAAGATCTCGTCCTTGGTGAAGCCACCCAATGGTGTATGGTTGTGGATGTGCTGTGGTCGGTAAGCCCAACCGCTTCACGACCTCTGCCGAAATGAGGTTCTTTTGACTCCCGCTATCAACAATGAACTGTATCGGGGAGCCCTTTACCCACATCTGAGAGTGGAAGAGACGCTCCTCCTCCTCTAGATCTTCGGGTTCATTTTTCTGGATCTTTGCGGTAGCAACAGTGGCGCTGGGATCCGCATCAATGATCTGCTTCCCTTTTTCATACCCCTTATCAGGTTCTGACTCAGAGTCGGAACATGCATCTGATTCTGAAACCTTTAGCTCAGCCACCAGTGACTGCTTGGCTTGACACTCACTTGTGTTGTGAGTGGAGCTCTTATGGAACTCGCACCATTTTCCAGTGTCCTTTCTCGGCTTCGCGGCGCTGTTCTTTGCTTGCATCTTTGGCTGGTTGTCTTGGGCTGTCCCGCCTTGGCTTTGTCCTTTGTTCTGTGGTTTCGGGGCACCTTTCCCCTGCTTTGGATTCGCAGATCCAAAGTCTCGCTTCTTTTGTTTAAACTTCTGCTCGACCTTGACGGCATATCAGTATGCTGCACCGAGCGAGGGGATGTTTAGGAATTGTATTTCTTCCTGGATGTACTTGTGCTGGCAGCCACGATATTTGAGTATCAAATGTTGCTCCGAATCCTTGATACCCAACTTTGTGCGAAGGGTATGGAAAAGATTGGTGAACTCCAGCACGTCTTGGTCCCTTCCCTACCGCAGCGTGGTCCACTTTATGTATTCATCCTCATAGCTTCCAACAGGGTAGTACTGCTCCTTGACGGCATCCCGGAACGAATCCCAGGTGGGTGCGGCTGAAAATAGTGAGCCAGTACTTTCATCCTTCTGCTCGCAGTAGGTTTCCCACCAGTCCTTGACGTGGGGGGCTGCTTTGAGGAGAGCAAAAACAATCTTTTCCCGACTCGAAAATTTATGAACAAAAAAATAACCCTCTAGCAGATTTAACCATTTATCTACGGCATCTGCGTCTATCTGACCCTCAAATATGGGGATTTCAGAATTAACTTGTACCTTAAAGGGTGTGGCGTTTCCAGAGTAGCTGCTGGAAGCTGATGCGTCGCTTCTGGGTAGCCGCTGAAGGATCTGGGCAAAGCTGTCCATCATCGCGTTCCGTTGTCGCTCGAGGGCTTCTTCGAGCAAGATTTTGATGGGATCTCCTGCCCCCTCGTCTTTCTTCTCGTCCGCCATGGGAGGCCGTCGGGATTTGCGAGGCTGGTCTTGCAAAGGTTCAACCAGTTCAAGCCCTAACTCCTTATATCCCGACCTTGTTGGGGACATGCAAAGAAAAACAGAGAAAAAGAAGACCGCTCTGATACCACTGATCCAGATTTAAACAGGAACGCAACAAATTACAGAGATAACCATATACACAAAGATGCAGTGGAAATAATACTTCATGTCATTAATGGAAAATACTGAAATATGCTTACAACCAGAAATGGAAATAAACCAGCTAGGGCGATGGTAGCTTATCTCTGAGAAGAGATGTGATGGCTACATGCCTCTGAACTGTGTTACAATGAGGCTCGAAGGCCTATTTATTGTTGAGAAACAATGGAAAACCCTTAACATTCCAAAACCTAACCCTAGGAGATGAAACGCCCAAACTGTGGGCCCCGTTTGGGGTAAATTGGTACATCAACTTCCCGGGGTCGTAACTTTGGCATATGATCTCCGTTTGACGTATACAATAGCTCGTTAGAAAGTTCTATCCGAGTACTATCATTGTTGGAATGGGCAACATAGTCCATTCCATGGACCCATGTTGCCCTCGTATTCCCCAAAAAACGTCGTTTAGGGCCTCAAAATGGCTCCGGAAGTTCAGGACCCGAAAAACTGCTAAAAATAGTAAATTGTGCTACAATTAAGGAAACTGAAAATGCTAAGAAAGACAATGGTGGGGGTCTAGGTGGAGTTGGTAGGTGGCCACCAATATCCACCTGGATCATTATCTTTATTCAAATCTTTCGTCAATACAACCAGATCTTCCCTGCGCACTCAGCTGTAGGGGTTCATGCACACAACCGCGGACTCTACTAGGCCTCTACGCACACAGCTTCATAGCCTCTATCTACCCACCAACACTCTTGACTCGGACTTACAGACACTCCAAAACTTCTTAGCTCATGAACCCATTACAATTTAGATCATTCATCCCAAAAACTAACTCCTCCCTAACCATAGAGCCTCGCTCTATTTATACCTTTCCATGGTCCACGAAGCATGGGCGGGCCAACTCAACTTACATTCCTTTACATTATCTTTGGGTGGACAACCCTTTGACTTGAATTATTGCAATTCGCACTCCGTGCATCCCGCTAAGTCTTTACCCTATCTCTACCCAAAATTTTGGGCTTTGTGCCCCATGACCATTACGCGGGGCTTCTGCTACCCAACAACAACCACATTAGGGAGAGGGCTTTCTAAGAAGGTGATTGGACCCTGGTGTATGATTCCCTATTCAAGGATTTCAAAGGATAATTAATGACAAGATGATTGGTCCCTTAACTGGTGGAAATATGTCATGAGAATGGGTCTGTCTAAATAAAAACAATTGGTTAGGAAGTTATTCCCTTGCTTGTTAATGATTACATGTTGAAGTTGTACAAAAGACCTCCGTCCAAAGAAGAGTTTATTAGTTCAATTAGAAAGGAGTTGAATGTGATTGAGAGGCACACAACCCTTAGTCCACCAAGATTTTGAAAAACGAAAAGGTAAAAAATAAAGGGCCAAGATGAAAAGCTCCATGAGGAATCTAAGACCAACTGTAGGGTTGAAAACCTATGCGAGTTAACCCAAGAGAAAAAAAAAAAACAAGAAGAAAAATTAAAATGAAAAGATCCCCAGGTGAAAACCTCCTTTGAGGTGCCTACAAAAGTCATGGAAGTTGAAAACCTCTCTAGAGGGAGTTTTCATGTCTCAAAAACAAAAATAAAAGGGAAAAAGAAGAAGAAGGAAAATAAGACACAAGGAGGAGTCCTTACATCAATTTTGCTAACATTTCTTTCTGTAGGAATCCAGACAGTCAAAGTGGCAGTGGTTACATAACATAGTACACAACCGATTTCTCCCTTTTTCATAGCCATCCATTGAATTTTCATCCTCATTCATCCACCTCCATGCCTCTCTCTATCATCTAGAAAGAAACGAAACCATATTTTGCCTCATTCTTGCAATGCTACAAGAATTTCTTGAACTACTACAAGATTGTCCTGAATTGCTATAGGAGAAACCCAAAATTCTATAGGAGGGAGATCCACTTGGAAAGGGGCTGAAAGTTTGTTGGGTAGCGGATCCCCGACGTAACAGTTTTGGGCTTAAAGCCCACAATTTTGGGGTAATAGTAGGGTAAAGGTTCTACGAAGTGCACGGAGTGCGAACTGTAATGAGTCAATTCAAAGGGTTGTCTGCCCGAGAATAATGTAAGATAATAGAAAGCGAGTCGGCCTGCCCATGGTCCATGAGCCATGGGAATGTATAAATAGAGCAGGGCTCTAGGTTTTGAGGTTAGTTTTTAGATAAGATCTGAAGCTTATGGGTTTGTAGAAGCAAGATTTCTCTGAGTTTGTAAGTCCAAGTCGTGGCTGGTAGTAGTTAGAGTAGGCTCTGCAACTGTGTGCGCGGAGGTCTGGTAGAGTCCGCAGCTATGTGCGCGAACCCCTGTAGTTGAGTGCGCAGGGTGGAATTGGTTGTACTGAATAGAATATTAACAAAGATAAGTGTTTCTGAATTATTGTGCATCTAGTCACATATCTATATGTTTATGCTTATGTTCTGATTTTATGCATATTTGTATGATTTATGGTTGCGCGCGCTGGTTATAACTGTTGAATTCTTGATTAAATACCTTAAGAATTAGATCAGATCTATAAAAACCACAAAAATAATAAGAATCTAAGAAGTGCCTCGTCGTCGAGCTACACGAAGGCCAGACAGTGGTGCAGAGTAGCGTGAGGGCGCGGATTGGTTCGCGACCCCTCTAGACCTCATCAAGACATCCCTAGGGTGCGGAAACCTAGTTCCAGCACCCTCCCATACTACCTCAGGTGAGACTTTAGTCCGCGCTCCATAGATTGTTTCCAAAAGGGCCGGTAGTGTGGGATTTTCTTGGCTAAAATACTTCTGAACCTAGGTCAGGCCCTAATAAGCCAACAAATGGTTCTGTTTCATCACCATAGATGATGCTGTCTTCGCGGTGGTCGATACATGGCCACCGGAATGGCACACCCCAGATGTGGTAGTGTGCAACAGAGTAGAGATTCAGAAACAAAAGGCTGTTTCCAAGCAGCCAGCCCAACAAAAGTGGAACGAACAACTAGCTGCGGAAGTACGGGCGTCCCGGTAGGCAGCGAAGGCAGCTGCAGAAAAGACTACAACAGTCGGGGCCACTACGATGTAGGAAGAAGGATGCCTAGACATAACAACATATCAAGGGTTAGATGCGACAACGGAAGGCGCGGACCCAAGAACCACCTCGACACAATTGAAACGACCGTGTGTACCAGAACACACTGGGCCACGGAAGAAGACCAAGGCTTCCAAGTTGGAAGGGGAGCCTATTGCACTAACCGAGGGTGACCTATATAACATCAGCGACATGGTTTCTGAAGCCACTAAGGAAGTGATCCAGGAAGAAATGATGGAGCAACAGACTGTGTTGGTGGTGCTCAGGACACAAATCCAGGATCTTCAAGTGTGGGCCCCACAACAGGGAATGGTCGCCGCCCATGGGACCATAGGTACATCAACAACCGAGTAGTTGCTACAGGCTAAAATGGCTAATACTGTTGTGCTACCAGAGGGGGCACTGACAGCGGATAACACGGAAGACAGAGCTATGGTCGGCCGGCTCAAGGGCCTTGGACTAAACTTGGCTGCCCTTCTGCACAAAGTATTATACCAGCTGCAGGATGGAGCCACGACAGAACTCTGCGCTAGGTAAGGATGCACAGTACAGATGCTCAGTGAACAATGGATGTAGTTGAGTCTCCAACGTGGCGAACCGATAGCCCAGACTCAGCAGTTGGAGCAGATCATCGAGGAAGCATGTCATCGCGTCCTCGAACTCAAGATTACAGTAGACTTACCAGTGGGTATACGGATCCACAAATTGGCCAGTGGATTTTGTGCGGCAAAGGAAGAAGCAACAAAGATCCAGTTGGACCTTAGATTATAGATCGCAAAGCTGAAACTGAAGGCACAACACTCTTCACCACCAGAGGTCTGAGAGCAGTGGTAATGCACCATTCAATCCAGCCAGGAAGCAATAGCACGTGCCATGCAGGAGTGCACCGGCTTGTTAGATCAGTCACTTATCACGGTCACTTCACTCCAAGAAGACCCAACATTACAACAGTTAGAGACGGAAGCACGAGAGTTGTAGCAGGCCTATGATAACGTCCGAGGGACCATGCAGATGGTCGCCATTACTCAGAGATTGGCTGAGATGAGGGAGGCCCAGGCTCTCAAGGCACAAGTCGACGCTGCTCAACAGAAAGAATTTGTGCTTAAAGAATGCATCCAGCCTTGGCTTGATGAGGCATTCGCAGTCGCTGCCAACATCAAGGGAAATATAGCACACATGCAAGCAGTATGCGAACTCAGACAAGCAAGTGAAACTGATAATGACGTATCGGAGGTTCGCACATAATGGGTACAGCAGATGGCCAAAAAATGTGTTGCGGATGTAAGCGAAGCATAGAAGTTGCTGGATGAGCTCCGCACGAAGATCGACACACTAGCCAAGTGACTCAGGATGAGTCACGATGATTGTGTTGGGGGCCTGTTGGGCAGCGGATCCCCCGTGTAATGGTTTTGGGGCTTAAAGCCCACAATTTTTGGGTAATAGTAGGGTAAAGGTTCCGCGAAGTGCACGGAGTGCGAACTGTAATGAGTTAAGTCAAAGGGTTGTCTAAGAATAATGTAAGATAATAGAAAACGAGTCGGCCTGCCCATGGTCTGCGGGCCATGGGAATGTATAAATAAAGCAGGGCTCTAGGTTTAGAGGTTAGCTTTTGGATAAGATCTGAAGCGTATGGGTTTGTAGAAGCAAGGTTGCTCTGAGTCTGTAAGTCTGAGTCATGGATGGTAATAGTTAGAGTAGGCTCTACAGCTATGTGTGCGGAGCTCTGGTAGAGTCCGCAACTGTGTGCGCGAATCCCTGCAGCTGAGTGCACAGGGTGGAACTGATTGTACTGAACAGAAGATTAACAAAGATAAGTGTTTCTGAATTATTGTGCATCTAGTCGCAGATCTATATGTTTATGCTTATGTTCTGATTTTATGCATATTTGTAAGATTTATGGTTGTGCCCGTTGGTTATAACTATTGAATGCTTGCTTAAAGGCCTTAAGAATTAGATCAAATCTATAACAACCACAATAATAATAAGAATATAAAAAGTGTCTCGTCACCGAGCTACATAAAGGCCAAACAGCGATGCAGAGTAGCACGAGGGTGTGGATTGGTTGACGACCCCTCCAGACCTCATCAAGACATCCCTAGGGTGTGGAAACCCAGTTCCAACACCCTCCCATACTACCTCAGGTGAGACTTCAGTCCGCGCTCCACGGATTGTTGTTGAAAGGGCCGGTAGTGCGGGATTTTCTTGGCTAAAACACTTCTGAACTTGGGTCAGGCCCCAATAAGCCAACAAAGGTCATTTTTATCCTTTGGAAATGTTGAGAGAGCTCCACCCAAATTACTTCACCCCTCACCCACTTCATTTACGCAAATTCATCCTCAAGGATCCGCCTCTGCACATATAAAAAAAAAAATGCAGAAAAATGACTCTGCCTTCACCTTTCCCTTTTTTACCATTTTCACCACCTTCTGAAGATTTTTTTTTTATCCCTACACCCACTATGATTTTTCCTAATCCTTGAATGCAATATGAGGTCTTGAGGAGGAACTGAATGATTGCAACAAGAAGGATATCAGTTCTATAACAGCTTGCACACAACCAACAGGACCATAAACAAAAAATTATTGCAAGTCCAAAATGAATATTTGACCACCTTGAGGCATCAAGAGGCCATTCCTGAGGTCTAGAGAAGTCACACAATCATTTAGGAGTAGTTGTAAGGTCATTTATGCATTCCAAAAATAATAGATCGAACACTGGAAAGAGTCCTGCATGGAAGACGTATTTCATAAGTCGAATACATCATTATGTTGTGAAGACTTGTGCATGAGTAAACAAAGAAAGTCAACAAATCGAAGGGTTAGTTGATCGGCCATCAGCTTAGGGACAACTTGCATGCACCTCTAGAAATTCGACACCACAGATAGTCTTAGGTATGACACCCCTCACCTCTTCCCTATTGACATTATCATAAAACAATGTGTTTAATGACAGAGAGTGGATTTTTTACGGGTTAGAGGTGGCTAGTAAATTTGGACACCTTTGATTAGTAAACTACAATTCACTTAGCCACACATGCAACGTGAAAAATTCAAACTGGGGGGGTGATAATTACAAGGAGTCGAAACAATGGTTAAAATAGGAAATTCATGCAAGAGCCATGTCACTAAAGAGATCTGAGCCATTACCACAAAATGGAATAAAAGTACAAAGCTCAATTCTGTTTTCACAATTGCTCATTCGAAGAAAATAGTTGGAGAGACCAACCAAGGTACCAAAGGATGAGCTAGATGCTACCAAAGTCTTCCTAGGGTGCCACTGAATTGCTACAAGTTGAGTTTTCACATCCTACAGGAGGTGCTTCAGGATTGGATACCACTGCTATACGAGAGATAGGAACTATTACAAGAGCAAAAAGAGATGCTACAGGAAGGGGAAGCAACATCAAAAGGAAGGGAAGAAGGTCTCCAAGATCTCTAGGAGCCTGATCCACAAACTAACCTTGAATCCTACTACAAATTTATTAAGGGAGGAAGGATTACACCCAAGAAATTTGCAATACTACTCTTTTTTGAGTTGGAAAGAGAAAGAGCCACTCATAGATGGATGGAAATTGTAAAATAAAAGAAGATGGAAGATGTGGGCCGCGTGGAGGAGAAATTTAATGAAATGAGCAAGGAATTGAATAACTTAAGTCCAAGGGAGTTAGTCATGAAGGAGCACATATAGACAGAGAACGGAAGGCCAAGAGAGCACTTGCAAGAAAAATAGGTACAACTTTCCACTATGGCAACTTTATCCATGGAAGCCATACAATGAAGGAAACCATCCAAATCCTATGCCATCATCCTCAAGGAGTAGTGTCTGCAATTCCAGATAAAGACATTAGCATAGTATGGCTCTCTACCTTTCCATGACTACAAAAATTTCATTGAATTTTGTAAAAAGGCAAGTATTAAGGATAGAGATAATTTAACTGAGTTCTACATGCATAATATAATCCTCATAGATTTGAAATTTTGGGACCCCAACTCATGATTGGGGGGCACACAACTGATCGCACTAACCTATTGGTTGACCCATGAAGATACAAGAGTTGAAGAAGTAAGGAGGGTGATGAAAAAATAAGAGAGGGTGCCTTTATACATCAGATCCGAATTAGTGAGCCCCAAGGTTGTCAGCAGTAACCAAAACCTCATATCCACTGATCTTGAATTGGCATGTCGGTATATGACAACCCAATAAAAAAATATCCTCCAATTTGAAGACACTTTCAGGATGTTGGGATAGAAATTTTGCAGGCTTTCCAAAGAAGAATGCATTCTCTTCATCATAGTTTACAAATAAGAGATATATTTTTTTTGCTTAAGCAAGAGTCAAACCTTCTTATCATTGCTCTGTATAAAAAGTTACATAAAATACAAAAACACAGGGTAAAGAAGGCCAAAGATATGGTTGTCTCTAGGCGCCATGGGTAAGAGACAACTGCTCACAACCAGAGTCAAGAGACTACTGATAGATACAAAAGATACAAAAGTAAAGGTCTCTTATCTGCATTGTAGATCAAAAAAGGAACAAAAAGAAGAAATTGGGCCCACTAAGGGAACCAAGTATCTGACTAGAACCCTCCAACAAGCTCGGAGATCCTAGGCTGTTGATCCGCCAATGCCAGATCCAACAGTTGTAATACATATCAGAAAGAGAAGAAGCTGGGAGAATACACGTCCGATGAGGGTGGTATTCTCTCTCCTATTAGAGCCACATGTTGCGTGATGAGTGGCATTGGAATCCTTTTTAGGAAATCACTTTTGGAGTTGAGGGCACCCGATGAGCCGAAAACCACCTTGAGGGTGGTAAAGAAAACCAAGCAGTGGACATGAAGAGGAGTTAGAATTTAAACCTAGAATAATATGGGTCTGTTCAGTAAGCCAAGAATCTTCCTGGGGCCCACCAATATGCACCTTAAATCTCAGCCTTTGATTCCAAATAGTTTGATCCAATGGCTGAGAGGGATATCAGATAGAAGAGGAGCAGGAGGAATACCCACCCGATAAAGGTGGTATTCTCTTTCTTTCCTGCGACAGGTGTCGATCAATGAGTGGCATCGAGCTCAATTCAAGAAAACTTCTCCAGGTTTTGAAGCTTTTCGAAAACCTGAAAATCGCTAAATCACTGCACCAATTGCCGACAAAACCATAACAATGTTAGGAACTCCACTTTTCCTTCTGACTGCAAACAACCCACCCCATCTTCCTGCAAAGCAAAGCTGAGTAGATCTGTGGAGAAAGATAGGTACAATAAACCCTCTTGCTGTAAATCTTCGCCCACCCTAGAACCCTGGGTCTGAGCTGATCTGGGCTGATATCACTGACAAAGGACTGAATGTCAATTTTTTAAATTACCCCAGGAAAGCCGCTTCATGTTGATGGCATCTCTTCTCCAATCCAACTTCTGTGAGCTGCTAGCATCCTCTGTTCTGATAGATTTCTCGATCCACATTCGCTTGGTTGAGACAATCATCCCTCAATCTGCCCTGGGGAACCTCTTGCCATCTATACTTATTGCTGCTCTTAACATAGAGAGTGCCTTTATTGGCAAGTATATCTGCCAATTTATTGGCAGTCCTGCGAACATGCGTGAACCTTAAGGTTCTCATGTTCTGAAGGTGGAGATGGATTCTTTGATAGACCTGAAGAAGCCTCCAATGTCTCGAGACTTTTTTAGGAGCCGAACCACAACAGATTCTCTTGACTGAATTGATAATCAACTCTGAGTCTGCTTCAATTATGATGTTATGTAGATGGTCATGCTTCAGGATTTCTAAACAGTGCTCTAGGGCCATTAGCTCCACCATATTGTTTGTGGCTCTTCCCAAGTTACAATGAAAAATGTGTTGTATACAGCCCTCCTCATCCCTTATCACTCCACCATAGCCAGCCATGCCCAGATTTCCTTTAGAGGCCCCATCAATATTACATTTCATATAGCCCTGAGGGGGAGGATGCTAGAAATCTTTTTCAGTGACTGGTCGCTTTGCCAATCTGTTATTTCCCTGAGGAATAAGCCCCTGCATACCCAATTGAAGTAATATCTGCACATCAACATTTGTAGGGAGGTTCTTAGGGGGTGTTTTCATTAAAGTTCCAACTGTCTCCTTGAGGTGTTTTAAAATTTGTTCCATGATTCTTTGTGAGGAAATTTTTTTATTTTTGAAAATTCTATTATTGTGTTCCTTCCAGACATCCCAAATTAGGAAGCTGGGAGCTAAATCCCAAGCTTTGTTTACCGTTTCATAATCAGAGAAGTTTCTCCTCCAATTCCTCAGGGTGTTTGTTATGCTTCCCCTGTCCCTATTTGTTTGTTTGAATATTGAGACAATCCCATCCCAAAATGTGGAAGTAAAAATGCAGAGGTTGAGAAGGTGCTCCATAGTTTCCTATTACGAATCACATAGCTAGCATCTGGATGGGCCAGAAACACCCCTTTTCTGAATCTCCGAGGTCAAAATTTTCTTATGATGCATAAGCCACATGAGCAGTTTGGTCTTCATCCATCCTTGGTTCTTCCAAAGATTCTTCCAAACCCCATTCATATTTGTCGAATCAAGCCCAATGGCTATGTGTTTTGCCTCTTTAAGGTTAAAGGTGCCTTCATTATTATTGCCCCATCTTAGTTGGTCAAAATCAGTTGAAATTAGGATCTTTCTTTGATCCAGGATGGTTGTTAAAGCATCAGCCTGTGCTTTCAAGGGGTCATTATCCCTGTAATCTATTTCCATCTAAATTCTCCATTTTCCTCCACTATTTGTTTGATCCTAGAATTCATTTACTCGAAGTAACTCTTTGGTATCATTATCATGCTTGAGATTTGCAAAGTCTTCTCTTATCAGTTTGGGTTCCTATTGCTATTTATCCTCCCAAAACCAAGCAAGGTCTCTAGCTCTAATTTGCCAGAAACTATTTTTCTAAACTATGCCTCTGTTCTCCCAAGCTTTGTTCCAGATGTGGGAATCTTTTATGATTCCAGAAATTCTTATGTGGTCCTTGTCTTGCCAGTTTCTTGCATATTTCTGGTTCCAAATATGTGCCCATGGAGCATCTGAATCTTTTATCCATCTCCACCATAATTTTGCCCCCAAAACTTTGTTTAGCACTTCCGGATAATCCAGTCCTTAACCTCCATGAGTTTTAGGTTTACATATCTTTTCCCAGGCTACCAAGGCCCATTTCTTCTTTTCTTCCCCCTTGGCCCAAAGAAAATCTCTTTGGATATTTCTACATTGTTGCATAACTCCTTTTGGAGCTGGAAGAGCTGAAAACATGAATATGGGAACTGATTGGAGGACAACTTTTGTAAGCACCAGTCTACCCGCCAACTTCAAAGATCTGTTTGTCCATTTTCGAGTCTTATCCTGCATCTTATTAATCACAGGCTCCCAAACTGTCTTGTTCAGAGGTTTGTCTGTGAGCAATACTCCCAAATATTTGGAAGGTAGCATATCTCTTTGAAAGCCCAGAATTCTGGAAATGTTTCGTTGAATAGCAATGTTAGTAATGAAAAAGAAAATCTTTGATTTGGAGAGGCTTACCTCTATACCCGCTGCCATAGCGAAGTCATGTAGGATTTGTTTATAAGCTAGTGCTTCCCTAACCGTAGGGATGCCATGTAGCATGGTGTCATATACAAATTGTTGATGGGTTAAAGCCTGTCCATTCCTAGATAGTTTGAGACCCTAGATCTTACCTACTTCTTTAGTGGACTTCATGGCTCAGCCTAGTCCTTCCATCATAAGAATAAAGAGAAAGGGGGAGAGAGGATCTCCCTGCCTGAGGCCTCTTGAAGGTTTGAAGGTATTCGATGGAGAGCCATTTACCAGAATTGAAAAACTAGAGGTAGTCACCAGGGCCATTTCCCATCTTACCCAGTTGTGGTCAAATCCATATGGTAGAAGGACCTTCCTCATGTAGGCCTAGTTTAACTTATCATAAGCATTTTCTAGGTCCAATTGCATAATCATTCCTACCTGCCTTTTATTTATCAATGAGTGAACTAACTCTTGAGCTTGAATGATATTATTGAGAATTTGTCTGCCCTCCACATATCCCGTTTGCTCCACAGAAACCAGAGTAGGAAGAAGGGGTTTAAGTCTGTTGGAAATTATTTTTGAAATTATCTTATACACCACATTGCATAAAGCTATAGGTCTGAATCTTTCTGGTGTCATAACATTGTCCTGTTTAGGAATAAAGGAGATGAAGGATGTGTTGAGTGCCTTCAATACTGTTCTATTATTCCTGGAGTCCACCACATTCAATATATATTGCTTAACAATACTCCAGCATGATTTGAAGAAATCTACATTGAAACCATTTGGGCCTGGTGCTTTTCCATTTTTCATTTCTTTGATGACTTCACTGAACTCCTCTTCAGTCATCGACCTGTTAAGATTGTAATTATCTTCTCTTGTTACTAGCTTAGGAATGTGCTCTGTGAAGTCCTTGATAAATTGTGATCTATCTAAGAGGGGTTCCTCTGCTATGCCTTCAAAATGTTGTACCAACACCGCTTCTATTTCTTTGTGGGTATTGAGATGGTGGCCTCTGGAATCCTTGATCGTTGAAATCCTATTATGAGACCTGTGCTCCATTGTAGATCTATGGAAAAATATTGTGTTTCTATCCCCTTCTTTTAGCCATTGTACTCTTGATTTTTGTCTCCTCAATATTTCGTCTTGTTGGTATAAGTTCTCCCATTCCTGTTGATTCTTGTTAGCTTGTTCATTTCTTTCCCCATCAAATCCTTCGGTGATTAGGGTTTGATTAATTTCCTGCATTTTCCTTTCAACTACCTTTTTAACTTTAAAAATATTGCCAAACTTATTATTATTCCAATATTTGAGCCGAAGTTTGATATGTTTCAATCTTTCGTGTAGTAGAAACATTCTCGTCCCCTGGATCTACAGATCTTCTTTCCACCATTTTTCAATGTTGCTAATGAAGTCTGGATGGGTGAGCCAGATATTTTCAAACCGAAAAGGTCTGTTTTTTGGGGTTCCTATGCCAGTCGCTTCAAGTTGAACAGGCCAATGGTCCGAGCCACCAAAGGGGAGAATCCTCACTGTCATATCCAGGCATGTGAGCATAAGGTCCTCTGAGATAATGAATCTGTCTGGCTTTGAGGCTACTTGAGACTCTCCTCCTCTTTTTTGGTTCCAGGTAAAGAGGCCATTACTTGTTTCGGTGTCAACTAACTTCATGTTGTTTATGAAATTCTGAAAAGCTATAGAGTCTCTGCCTAGAGTTCTGGTCCCCCCTTTTTTTTCTGACAGGGATTTAATCATGCTAAAGTCCCCTCCCAGAATCCATGGTATTCCTGAATATCTATCTCTTAGATCCTCTAGAGAAGTGAGCAATTTGATTTTGTCATCAGGCTCTTGTGGACCATAAATGTTTGTGATTAAATAAGTTTCCTTGTCTCCCAAAGGCTGAATAACCACTGATAAATAATTCATAGATGCTTTAGCATCCGCTATGCCTATTCTTTGAGGGTTCCAAAGTGTGAGAATACCTCCTGATTTTTTGTCTGCTTTGACTTCTAGAAATTCATATCTATTAAGCCATTTGCTATGTATTTCTCTTATTTTTTGAATTGAACATTTAGTTTCCTCGATGAAAATCATATCCGGAGTTTCTTCTTTCATTCTATTGTTTAGATTCCTTTGCTTCCTTTTACTTCCTAGACCTCTAATATTCCAAGATGTAATCTTAATTAAGAAAGATTTGTGAAAGAGTAGCTGGTTAGATCTTTCATCTTACCTGAATCTATCATCAGTTTTCCACATTCTATCAGTAACTCGTTTTATTTCTTTCTACGTCTTTTCCTTCCTGGGTTTCTGGGAGCGAGTCTTGATGTGGTTTTCAAGGTTTTCACCCCTTCGTTGTCTTGTCTCTCAAGGTTTCTTTTACCTCCCAACCATTTTGCTTGAGTTCTCCATAGAAATAGCTACTGCACTCTATTAAACTCCTCTTGAGGTAATGAATCCATACCTTTCGTGGTGCCCTGTTTCAAGAATTTTTCCAGATCTAGATGTTCTCTTTCAAGAATATCCTGTAGTTCATGATCCTCCGTTTCCACCTCACTCGGGGTCATTTCTTAGTCTATTTCAAGTTCCATGTTGCTTATCATAGTCTCCTTTTGTTGGTTAATATCCTGTGTCTCCTCCATATTTTATTCCTCTTCCTTCTCCCCTGGGCTGTCCTCCTTGTCCTGATTTGCCTTTGCTAGCTCCTCTTCTTCTTCTAGTATCTTGTACTTGTTCTGGCTTGTCTGCTTTTCCTCGTTGTGGTTTTTTTTTTGTAACATTTTCCCTACTTTACCTATATTTCCCACCTTGTGAAAGCTATCAATTTCTTTCCCTACTGTAACTTTACTTCTTTTCTCTGTAATGCTGAGAGGGCAGTCCCTGAATAGATGCCCATGTTCATGGCATTTATAGGATCTGAAAGGAACATGTTCATAATCCACTGCTTGTACCCATTCTTCATAAAAAAATTCCAGGATCACTTCATCTGGTAGAGCTCCAGAGAGATCCATCTCCACACATATGCAGGCAAAGGAAGTGTACTTTCCCCTTCTAGTTGCCTCAGATATTTTGACAAAATGCCCTAGTTTATTTCCTATTGCTGATAATGATTCTGGTTGCCAGTAATCTAGTGGTAAGGAGTAGAGTCGTACCCAAACTGTGACCGTAGTGAAAGTATTGCGCTATGGGACAAAATTCATCATCCAAGGCCGCATATAGAGGCCTACAGCTGCATAGAAGTAGGGCCCTCCTTCAAACACCTGGTCTTTATTCTCAATGTTAGTGAAGACTATAATGAAGAAACCCTTTGATCCAAGGTGTAGGTCTATATCCCCTTTAGGTTTCCAATGATATTTAATCCATGTTTGTAGCGCCTTCTCCATTGGCCATAACCCCATGAATTTACAAATGATAGCGTAAGTCATCATGTGATCCCTATCCACCTGCAGCGCTGGATCACTTAACACTCCTCTAGGTGTTATGGCAGTCTTGGGCTTACATGGACCATTTTGTTTTTTGTTTTCTGCTTTCTGATTCTTGTTCTCTTCTCCTTTTTTTCTTCTGTCTTTCTCTCTCCTATTATTCTGCTCCTATGTGCCTTCGTTGTCTAGTTTACCTCTTCGTGAAAAACCTTTTTCAACCTCCAGCGGTTTCTTGCCACAGCTGGAGACTGCCTGACTGTAGGAGGGAGTGGTGCTCGCCCCCTTGCACCCCTACATGGTGTCCAATGCTTGATGTATTTATGTAAACCATAGCTCTTACCAGTTCCCCCAGATTTCCCGTCCCAAATTGGATCTCCTTGCAAATTAGAGATATCACTCTCTAGAAAGACTAAGGAATTCCATAGAGAGAACCCCACTCTACAAAATAATCATGTAAAGGTTGAAGATCAAGTGGATAAGACTCAAACTCAGTCCTCCCTTACTGTTGGGCCTACAAGAGAGAAGAAATTAGGCCAAATCAAAAAAGGAGTGGAAAGACAAAGAAGAAAATGCATGCTTCTATCCATAGGAAGGCAAACCATCTGAGATGCCTTGCGATGTTAGATAGGCCACTAAGTCCATTAATGAACTTCACATCAGTGACTAAGTTGCTTAGAGGGTGAGCAACACATTCAATAGGGAAGTGATGATGGGTACCGTCAATATGTATATCCTGAGGCCCATTATGGTATGCTTCAGCCCTTAAAACTCTCCTTTTCTTACATTAATTTGAATTTTGTAACCATAATATGCTTTGTAGGAAGACTAAATGGTGGTTTCCATATTTCATGGCCCAATGTGATTAATATGCAAACAAAAGAAGCATTTTTGGAGATATTTACTATGTAAGGGCTAATTGGAGACATCTAAAGGGAATATAGGGGGGCTTGTCCACTACATTAACTCTCCAACTCAGCTTGAGATCAAAGATTCATCACCAACAACTCAAATTCACTAGAAATCGAGGAAATTAAGTGCATGTGAAGATCCAAAGGAATCAGATCCACCAATTTCAAGATTTTGGAGGGAAGAAATCCTCCTTTCAAGGAAACTACCCTAAACTACATTTTGTATAAATAAACAAGCTTAAAGGGTCATTAGAATTCAAATTTTTTTTGGAGATAGGGGTATTTACTAAGAGCCTAGTGCTTGATACTGTTGTCTTCATATTTCGTATGATGTATGTGACTCTCATTTTCTGTCAATGAAAGGTTTACTGTTGGCCTGCATCTGAGTTAACTTTGGAGGGTTTAAACCCTTAGGTTTGGGCCAAACCCAAAGGCTCTAGTCCCTCTCCTATATTCTTTCCTATTCTTGTTCAAGTAATTGAATTTATTTCCTATTTTAGGAAGGAATTATATTACAAAAATTGTAGTTTCATGTTTGACCACTACCTCTATTGTGGGAAGCATGGCTAGAAGATCTACAACAACAAGCTAAAGACATGTGTTTATGATTTCTTGAAAAATTGTTAAGTTTTGGATTGAAACTTTTCTGCACGCTTGGTTTCTGCAACTTATAACTTAGTAGTATTGATTTTTCAATTAGAGTAGGTATATGTTAGAATAGATCTTATTGCTAACTTGTAGGGGTTTACACACTCATCCACGTCCACTTATGCCATTCCATCTTCCTCTTGGACACCTTATACTACTCTCAAACTCTGTCACTGAGATCACCCTTACAGGGCCAATGAAGGACACCGTGGGCATGAAATTTTGTGCAAGATAGGCCTCTAAGGGGTACTAGGCTTGGAAAAAGGGCTCCCACACCCTTCATTCACCTTCATCCACCTTCCTCCACTTTCAATACACCATCATTATCCTCAGAAAGCTCTCAGCCCCACTCTTGTAGCAAAATAGGGCCTCCTATAGAAATTCGTGTAGAAATCATCTAGCACTGCTTAAATCCAACCATATTTGCTCTAAACCTTGATTCTTGCATTTTGAAGTTAAATAATGACCCCCAAGATTTAATTTCATGATTAAGGAAGATTCCAAGACCACTCCAACCCCATATTTTCTTTACTGTAAACCTAGTACATCAAGTAGAATTCGACTTAGTATTTTTGAATTCCATAGTTTTGTTAAGGATTGAATTATTCCTTTTCAAGAAAGTTGAAATTAGATAAATGATTCATGCAAGTAGATTATTGATTTTATTAGTGTGAAAGTAGAGTAGTGTGGGTTACTTCTACAACTAGACTAGTCTATTCCTTTCATGCAATTACAATTAGCCTTTACATTTAATGAATGGAATTTTCATTTCTGTAGTTAGAATCATGTTCATTTCCTTGCAATCATGATATGATTTCATAAGAAATTCTCTTTGTAGTTAGCTGAAGGAGTGATATCTAAATACCTTGATCTGATCTAATGACTAAGGGTGACATGAGTAGAACTTAACCTACTGTGCATATAGCACTGTCACCTCTAACTTTGTACCATGGGGGCTTCACTAGGGGAGCAATACCATACCACATGGGTTCATATTGGGGGATATTTATTGAGGAAAAAATCACATAATATATTGGGTGATATATAGGGGTTAGAGGGTTTTTATATTGGCAGGTATAAAAAATGGAGCCCAAAGTTAATGAAAAAATATAAAGGGGTATAAAAAATGTTAATGAAAAAATGGATACCTCCAATATCTAGTGAAAGTAGGGGTTTTTAAATTAGGAAGGTGTATTGGGTTCGTATTGGTAGGGGTTAAATAATGTGTTTTTTAGAGGTATTTTCCAATATGTAGTCAAATTAAGCGTATTGTTTAATATGCCATGAACACACGTGATATGTATGGGGTTCATTAAGTGAAGCCCTCGTGCTTTGTATGAACCCCAGGTTGATAATTTAAGTTGAGATCCTTGGAAGTTGCAACATCATTGATGCAATACCAGGGCTCATCACTTATGCAAGGAAAGTTTGGTGAGATATGTTGTTTTTTGTTGGCTTGTGAATTTTGGGTTTTAACATGAAATTAGGTGTTTTGTTGTGAATTTTGGGGTCCTTATATGGAATTTTGTGTTTTTTTTTGTAAATTTGGGTTTCGGGCCAAATTTTGGTGTTTTTTTGCCAAGACATACCATTTTTGTTTTCTCAATCAACTTAGATATGAACAAAGTTATATGAGTCTAAAATCTATTGAATGTAGAGAATGGTGAAGACGATGAATATAAATTTTTAATTGGAGAAATATAATGGGAACAACAACTTTGAGTTTTAGAAGCTCAAAATGTGAGTTTTGTTGGTGCAAAAAAGCTTGCACAAGGCCTTGGATGGCAAGAGAAAGAAAACAATGGGTACCTCCAATTAAGACTAGGAAGATTTAGATGCAAGAGCCCTTGACATTATTTATTTATGTCTAGCATAGGTTTCCATTTTCAATATTATTTTAGGGGAAATAACTTCAAGGCTATAGAACAAAATGGAGGGACACTAGATGATGCAATCCTTGAGAATCTATATCTATTTGAGGAGACAACTATACAATCTACTCATAAAACAAGGTACCAAAAATGTTAATCATATAAATATATTTAATACACAAATATATCAGTTAACTAGTATGAATGTAAGGATTGATGAAAATGAGATTAACTAAGACAAATTACAGAAAAACACATATAAAAATCAGACACAATATATTGGCGGAAAAAGGCTGAAGCCTCACGTGTTCTCTCTCATTCATACATTACAAAAATAATTGAATATAGTGTTACAAATAAATAGATGAGAGACAGTGTTCTCAAGATAGTGCGTGCTATCTTAGACACCTTTGGTTGAGATAATTTCTCCTTTGGTTGAGATAATTTCTCACCAGACACACCAATATAGGAGTTAGCTAAACTAACTCCTATCTTAGAGGAACACCCCAAGAGTTAGGCACAAATTCCTAACTTGGAATGTTTAATTAATTTATTTATTTTGGATTTATTATTGTTTTATGAGAGAGTCTAACATTCCCCCCCTCAATGATAAATCCAAAAATAAGAACGAGAACCATCTTCCAAGTTCTCATGTTGATCCTCAAAAACATTGCCTGAAAAAAACCGCCAAAACTGGATGCTGGAAAAAACTCAAATCAGAAGAGAACATGAATCAGCTGCATGCTTGATTCATCTCTGAAGGACGCTTGACAACTCCATCATGTGCCAAGCCGCAAAAGGATCCAACTGTCCTTTGCTTGAAAATAGCATCCGGTGTCCACTGACACAATTTGATGAACGCCCACTGGCGTATTTGCTGATGATGATCGCCCACTGGCTGAAGATGTCGAAAAACAACTCAATGTTGCTTTTGCTATGATGAAAGTTGCTCACTGCTGCTTTGGCTGTCGATCGCCCACTGGCGAATTTGCTGATGCTCACTGCTGATGACAAATGCCCACTGGCTGATGAAGATGCCCACTGGCTACTTCGCTGATGTTGACGAGACTTTCAGTCTGACAACCACTTGTCAATTTCATTGACATTTTCCCCCCTTTGTCAGCTGAAAGGAGAGACAATCTTCTCCAAAATATATTTGAACTCCCCCCCTTCAGGTGTAGGAGAGTTTCACTGTTGTACTCCCTCATTCAACTGCATGAGAGTACCATCATCTGTTCACTGTTGGCTGCACTATGTGTGATTGTAGTCGGTTGTAGAACTCAAACAATTGTTTGACTGTGGATGACCATTCCCAAGGATCAATCCATTCATAATGTATCTTCAATCGGGCTGATTTTTGTTGGTTGCGACATTTTTCTGAGGCATGATTGTGCTTGCCACAATGACAACAAGGATGGAGATCAAAACATTGATCTTCCATATGACCGGCTCTTTGACAATGAGAGCATTTCAGTTGAACATGAACTTCAGGTTGCATGCAATTCTGTTTGTCTGCAATTTTCTCAGAACCTTTTGAGATGAGTTGTTCAAGAAATCCTGCACTCACAAACTTAATTGGCTTGGAATAATCTGGGATTTGTAAGTTGGTGTCATCAGTGACATATCCTAAGCCTCGTCTATTCTTGTTATTTTGAATTTCTTCCCAGGGCTTGATGAGGGGTTTGGAAGAAATTGGAATTTGATCATGAACAACTTTGACACTTGAAGTTGTTGGGATGAATGACTTATCATCTGGATGGTTCAAAGACTTGAAAGTATCACTCTTTTCTTGCAATTCATTCCTTTGAAGTTGGGACTCAAGTTGAAGAAACTCAATGGTTTCATGTGTTTGTTGTAGATGCCGTGAAATATCAGCAAGAGTTTCTTTGCTGATGTGCACCATGTCTTCATCACTGGAGATGATCAAACTGTGAAGAATGTTTAACAACTGAATATGTTGCGCCATCTGAACTTGCTCACTTGAACTCAGGCTCTCTTGTCGTAGATGTCGTGCTTTGAACTGTTTCACTTGATTTTGTTACTTGAATGACAGGCTCGCTTGCTATGGGACTTGAATGGCACGCTCGCTTGATTTGTTGCTTATTGTACTTGCTGAGAACACTTGTTAGAACTTTCTGGAATTCACGCTCGCTTGATGACGAACTCAACTTGCTTGATTGGTGTTAGAGTTGAACTTGTTTTGGTTGCTGTGATGGTTGTTTCAAGGAGTTAAAACTCATGGACTCACTTGATTGTGCTTTAAAGGAAGGGTGTCGAACACTGTCGAAAATGCACCCAAAAAAGCTTACAATGATTTCAATGATTCACTACAATGACTCAATTCAAGACTTGGGTGTCGGTTTCAACCGAGAATGCACCCTTACAATTCAATGTAATTTGAGTTTGATTACAAGTTCAACAATGTTGATGTAGACTGTGCGCTGAAACGTTGAAGTTTACAGATTCATTAACTTGAATGTAGTGATGTAGACTTTGCTTTGAAATGCTGGAGTTTGCAGATTCATGAACTTGATTATATTGAGTGAAATTGTTTGTTGAGGTAGAATGCCGATGTTGAAAACTTTGATGAGTTGTTGTATGTGTGGAGCTTAATTATCCTTCCTTGCAGCTATTTCATTACATGCGTTGTGCTTACTTGCATTGAACTTTATGTGTGTTAAATGAGATCATTTATGTGTCAAAACTAGACACAAATAGAAATAAAAAACATGAAGCCATAAAACACATGCGCCATCAAACACACATAGTGTACCTTAGATCCCCTTATTCAATTTCGGGCGGATCTAGGACACAATCACCACAAATAATATGTCTTTATTGAGTATTGAGATCATCAACCTTTCAGCTTTTACAACATTGCCATGAAAGCTTTCTCAAACAATGAGAATTTGACACTCACAAATTTGGAAGAAAATGCGTTCAAAAACCTGACTCAACCTCCTACATCAATCAACTCTCTTTTGAAAAATCTATCACTTCAAAGATTTCAAAAATTAAAGCAGCATTTCTCATCTCTCATCATACTCACCATTAATTCTCTTTTCGTCCCAAATATTATTCTCCACTAACTCTAACCCATTAAAGTTTATGAAAACATTAAGTGTTAAACTTCATTTTCACCCCACTCATTCTCTCACATAATGTGAAAATTAATTCACTTACAAGTAATTTCTTCCCCACATTCAGAGTTAAATGATATTTATGTTGTTTCCAATCACGCAATCTCCACATACAGCATGTAGAAATACTGTGACTTCCTCCAGAAGAGAATATCACTGATCGACAGAGGGCATGATCTCTTGTTCGCTGGTTCGCATCCGGCAAGTCGCTCAAATCAACAAGGAGCACAAGTCTTGATTTGGACCGTGACCAAGCCCACTACCAGATCTGCAAACATAAACCCAATCATTCTGACAACGGCATGAAACTTCACATTGTGAACTCAGTCCGACCAGATTTGGAATGATTTCCACCAAATTCTCTGATTGTGATGTCGAAGAAAAGTATTGTAATGCTCGGATGCAAGAGTTGTTAGACTGATGAGGCTTCCAAAGCTCGGTTCACAATATCCACCGCCAATTGCAGAAACAAGTGCTTACAAATCCTTCGAGCTTCTCTCCTCAACAAGATTCGAAGTTTTCAAATCCAGGCAGCGCCATGATAACAGAGATGTGTTCTTCATAAGCATTCATTCTATTTCAGCAACCTTCAGCACTGTCCGTGCCATGGATTATGAGCGTGACAAAGACTCTGGTTCGTCGTGGTTCACCAGTTTCCACATTAGTAGTTCCTTACAACAGCGGTAGCCAACAGAAAAATTTCAGAAGCCCGATTCTAAACCTAGCGAACAAACGTAATACAGTTCCACGAGCTGCAAAAACGCAGTTCGGCCATCACAACTCCTTTGCTGCATAAAAATACATGTGGTCATTGCAACTCCACACTCACCACAAGCACAAGAACTACAAATTATATTTCGGCTTGATCTCCACCATCAATGAGATATTCAACGCAGTTCAGGTTTCCACGCGTTTCTCCACGGCCAGATCTTCAACGCAGTTTTCCTACAGGTTTCGCAATACCTGCATATTTATTCTACAGTAATTCATCTCATTCTTGCAAGTCATTACTCATTCTTGCAGGTCATTACGACGCTCTCAAGTGCTGCGCTAATATCAACCACGTATAGGCAGTGATGTCAGTCAACTTTTTTTTACAATTCAATAATATAATAACGGTCAATGGCTCTGATACCACATGATGAAAATGAGATTAACTAAGACAAATTACAGAAAAACACATATAAAAATCAGACACAATATATTGGCGGAAAAAGGCTGAAGCCTCACGTATTCTCTCTCATTCATACATTACAAAAATAATTGAATATAGTGTTACAAATAAATAGATGAGAGACAGTGTTCTCAAGATAGTGCGTGCTATCTTAGACACCTTTGGTTGAGATAATTTCTCCTTTGGTTGAGATAATTTCTCACCAGACACACCAATATAGGAGTTAGCTAAACTAACTCCTATCTTAGAGGAACAACCCAAGAGTTAGGCACAAATTCCTAACTTGGAATATTTAATTAATTTATTTATTTTGGATTTATTATTGTTTTATGAGAGAGTCTAACAAGGATTGATGAGAAAGATAAGAAAATGATGATATTTTGTTTGTTACCTAAATATTGTGATTATATAATCACTTTAATTAGCTTCAATACATTAGAATCTCTTAACTATGATGTGATTGTTTGAGCATTTTTACCTAATCAGGTGCAAAGGAAATCCACTATAAAAACCTCTACACAAGAAGAAATGGTGGATATAGGTCAATCTAGAGAAAGAGGGGAGATGTTAAGTGGTATGTATTAATATATAAGCCAAATGGCAAGAAACATAAGTTCAAATGTTGGTACTATAAAAGGAATGAGCATCTCAAGAAAAAATGATGGAAGAGGCATGGGTCTAAGGAAGACTCCAAGATGGAAGCAAATCTTGTTCAATTAATTTTAGGTATGGTTGAGAAAGTTTTATCTATGTGTCATGACTCCTGATATCATGAACAATTCTTATTGGATTTTTGTGCTTCACACCATATGTGTCCATAAAGGAGTTGGTTTACCTCTTATCATGTTCTTGATGGTGGTATTGTTCTTATGGGAACAATTTGTCTGGTAAAACTATTGAGATTGGGAGCATTGAGATTAAAGTGTTCGATGATATGTAAGGATGTCAATGGATGTAAGATGTAATTGAACTTAAAATGAATTTAATTTCTTGGAGATCTTTGTATTTTAGAGTTTATAGGTTTATAGGTCAAGTTGGAGCACTAAAGGTGTCCAAGGACATCTAGGTGGTTATGAAGGCTAAATAGATAGGGAGTCTTTACAACATGGAATATAGCACAAAAGAAGAAGAAAAAGTCATCGCATTCGAGTGATGTATGGAACAACTAGAAGCATTTGTTTAAGAACCTAAGATAATTTTTGTTTTCTAGCTCAAAAGGTCATTATATGTCTTGAAACTGTGTCCAAGGCAATTTTATAGGAAGTTTGATTTCTTCATGGTGAACCAAAATCTTTCTAGAAGTGATTATGACCATTTCCTTCGATAATTTTAATGAAATATTCATTATATTGTTGCTATATATTGACAATATTCTTGTTTGAACCATGGTTTAGATTGATAAGTTAAAGGATTAGTTGACAAGATGAAGAATCTAGGAGAAACAAAAAAATTGGCATTGAAATAAACGAAGAAAAGAAAATGAAAAGAATTAGTTATCATAATAGAAGTATTTGGAATGTGAAACCTATAAATATTATTTTTGCTTCCATTTTAAGTTTTCTTCAAGGTTATATCCTAGTATTAGAGAGGAAAAAGGCTTATGTCTCTCTTGTACCAAGATAGTAGAATGTTTAAAGTATGCATTAAAATTTTTCACATATAGTTCATATTGTCAATAGATACATGGAAGATCCAACTACAAATATGTAGGTAGTAGTGAAATGTGTGATTCAGTTTTGTAGAGGCACACGTTTTCATTGTATCATCTTTAATGGAGCATGGGCAAATCTTGAGAAGGTTCTTACTCATGAAAGTTGCAAAAACATGTACTCCCCTAGCCTTACAAGAGAGATGATGCTTGAGATTGGGGAGAGATATCGAAAAATTATTGTGAAAGGGAGATTGTTGAGTGGTGACGACCACTACGGGACACTTTGATTCATTTGCTTTTGTCATCAAACAATCACATAGTTTGGATGCCCAAGTTCTCTAAAACATTTTCATATAACCATTGTATGGCCATATAATTCTATCATAATACAATGCCATGAATCTTGATCTCTTGCCCTAAGTTTTTTCTTGTGTATAATATGTTGTTCATTCTTGCCCTAAGTTTTTTCTTGTGTATAATATGTTGTTCACTCTGTTTATTTTATATTCACCTTTTTCCAAACTCAAAATTAATTTTTTATTATTTATTAATTTTTTATAAAATGTAGAATTAAAAATTTATAGTAAATAAATGATGCTAAATTTTTTTAAATTAAATATTGGAGTTGTCTATAATGCGACTTTTTGAGATTCCGGTGACGGAATCCGGCGGAAGAAATTGAGATGAAATCATGATTTGTTGCAGTTAAAATGGTTTTTTAACTGCATATTCGGATTCAGCACCCTGAAAAACCCCTGGGACGGTTTCATTGTGCAGAAATTAGCTATCAAACTTGGATTCCAATAAATTACTGCCGGATTTTCACCGGAAAAAATCGCCGGAAAGGCTTTCAAAAAGTCGCGTTAAAGACTACTCCTTAAATATTTCAGTAATTTTCTTAGCAATGATGACGAAAAACTTCTAATAAATCTTAATTATTTATTTTTATTTTTATAATAACCCATGCCTTTCATATTCACCGATAAAGATAACAATGGAAAAGAAAAGCAGTGAATGGAAAAACACTCTCAAACGAAATTTTTAGATTACAAAGAATCGTGTAATAGAGGCCAGAATGCTCACTTTACAGTCACAGGAATGGAGACCAAAAGATAGTGCGAATTTAACGATATACATAGCATTCGACATAGTATATTTTTGTGCGTATTTTCATAGTCAACGTTGCAGTCCAACATTTCATTGCTTGGCCTGGGATGGGCTAGCGACAACCGCTTTCATACTGGGTCAGTTTTTACTTAACAAAATACATATTATGATACTGGGTCGCGATCGTGAAATCAATATGGTCCTACATATTGGAGATAGGACTGGTAGTACTGTTACCTATTATGGGATTGTTAGCCGTGCCCAACGTCAAATAAATACAACTTTATTTAGTGCTGGAGAATTTAATTCTAACCATTTTTAAGGTGGCATAATCATTCATCTGAGTGTCAAAGTTAGTTGAGTTGACACCAATTTTTTTGAGTCTAGTTTAGACTCCCTATAGTTATTTATCACCGATGTCTCCATTGTAATTTGATTTGATTGAACTAATTCGTAATATTGAGACCATGATTTCTCTTTATTATTTGTCTTGGTATCAGAGATTTAGATTGCATAAGACTCCAGAAAGAGCAACGTGTTGTCAGAATTCATGAATAAAAAGCCGAGGAGAAAGTGCGAAAATAATTAAATTTTACACCTGTGAAGAAAGAAAAGTGTCAGTTTCAAACATGTGAAGAGACACATATGCAATTTTTGCACCCAGCAAAAAGAAGAGTGTGCAAAGCAGTTAAAAAATTACAAGATTGTGGAATATTTGAGATTGACACACCATGTAAATAGAAATAGTGTGCAAATGCGCAGACAAGCTCTACCACGAAGTGCGCAATCGATGAGGCCAAATATCATAAAAAGAATAGCGATTTTATTAGAGGTATTGTAAGTCATTTTACTTGGTCCACGTTTTTTTTCAACAGTCGAGCGGCTTCGCTCCTGAAATGCCTATTTGAAGTAATAAACAAATCTATTTGAGTACCGGGTGAAAGCTCGTTCCCCCCTAACGAAAGGTTTCTGTAAATGAAAACATAAAATGCGAAGGTTTAACCTGCTTGCTCAAAGTCAATATTGTGTAGTGTCGAGGTTCATAAAAATCTGAAGCCACCATTTCATACAAAAAATCAAAGGTATCAAACATGTGAAAAGTTTGTACAACGAAATTCGTTTGAAATATTATTTTTTGAAGGCCTTTTAAGAGACTTGGTTTATTAAAATGGATTAAGTTATTGAATGTACTAATGTAATTCTTAAAAGGTCTCAAAGAAGTTCATGTATTGTTTTTTTGAACCACACTTATTTTGATGATGAATCACACTTGTTGGTTTAAAACACGTCAACTAATGAATTTTATATGATTATCGCCAAAAACCTTCTCAAATAAAAATTGATATGGATCAAAAAAGCCTAAATTCAATAAAAGCTCATGTATTCTTTTTTTTTAGAAAAAGGCTTCCATAGATATTAAAAGGTGGTAGTATAGTTTTGAAAAGGTTGCATGTAACTTTTAAAAGGAGTATCATATTGTTTTTCAAGAAGCTCATGTATTGTTTTGTAAAAGAAAAGGGCCGTTTTTTTAAAGGATAAATATTTCTTAAAAAAAAATAGATAGTCAAATTTGTTTTCTGAAGAGGGTTAAAAAAAAAACAAACGGGTGTTATTTATATAAGTTGTGGGTATTGCAATATTTTTTGAAGAGGATGTGTGAAATATTTGTGAAAGTGTTGCTTTTGTAGAGAATTTGTAGAAGATGAGTAGCAAAGCAACCACCATAGAGGGGCAACCACAAGAAACTTCCATGTCTACAAATTCATTTACTTGTTGAGCCGCATTTTGTTAGCACTTAAAAAATAGCAAAAGCCAAGAGACTAAGAGGGTTGAAGCAACAACATGAGATGTTTGATTTTTTTTCAAAGATTTGGAAACGAAAAAATACTTTTGGTGTAAGGGGGAGTAATCTGATTGAAGATGAAGAATTTGGTGAATCCAACAATAGAGCTTTCTAATGAAAATTTGGTGAATCCATCAACAAAGCTTGCTGATGATGATTTGGTGAATCCAATAACAATGCTTGTTGATTAAAAAGAAGCTACCATTGGAGGAGCCAGTGTTATGTTGAATCTAGTAATTCAATTTCCGAATGTTAAATTTGAAGAAGCACACTTGGCTAGTGATGAATGGTTGTAGATGATGCAACAAAAACATCATATTGACATGATGTTATTCGGTGAGAGAAGCCCACTTCAGTCTAAAAACTAAGTGGAAGACAACCTGTTTACAGCAACACAAGTTAGTAAAGAAGTCGAAGAGACAGAGACAAAGACATAGAAGGAAGCACAACAGGAGAAAGCTCTCATTGCAAAGAAGAAGGAACAAAACCAATTTAGTTCTGTAAATATTTTTAGACTTACTATTGATTTCCAATTTGCAGGTAAACATGACAATTATGAAGAAGAGTTAAATTTCCTTCAAACATGGTTTGCAATACCATGTCTAAATGATCTCTGCATAGAAGTTGCAAAAACAAATGTTGAAGACAACATTGAGGATGAACAAATTAATGAAATTTTCAGGTATTGGAATCCTGAAGAGATGAAATTGTATTATGAACTTGTGTTGCAGCAAAAGATTGATGATGAAAAGAACACTATGAAAGATGACATATGACAAGTTGATTTTTGAAGAAGTCTAGTACATGCTTAGACAACCTATAACAATGGAAGACCTGCACCAACAAATTAAGAAACTGAAATTTGAAGGATACAACAAGAAGAAAAAGCTAAAATAATTTAGAGGCTATAGGTTTTGGAAGAAGAGAAAAAAAAAAAAAAATCTAGTTGAATCATTTTTTTTTAAATTATAAGCCTAGCTGAGACTAGACTAACAAGCATGTTAATTAATTTTTTATGTGGTTTAATTAAGGGGGAGTGTTGGAGAATATAATTCCAACCACCTTCTATGTGGCATAACCGTCCATCTAAGTGTCATAGTTAGTTGAGTTGAGTCCAGTTATGTTGAGTTGGATTCAGTCTAACTATAGTCATTTATTAATGATATCTCCAATGTAATCTTATTTAATTGGTTCGTAATATTAAGAAGAGCACTCTCTGCTCCATGATTTCTATTGAATCAAATTATAGACTTATAATTTGATTAACATAAATCATCAACCTAGGGCAGGTAAGCTTGCGAAATGCTACGCAAAATATATGCAAGCTTAACACTGTGAGTGTTGATTAATATAACTAGTCAATCATACAAAACTAATGCCTCTTTCTTGCATCAATCATTTAACAACAAAGGCCATGGAGTGGATTGAAACATCCCTCTACAACTCTTAGTATTGCTTATGTTGATTAGGAAAATATACAAAAATTAAACTTACAACAAACTCATAAATTCACTCAACATTATAAATCAAATCTTAATTAAATGAAATTGACACATTAACATGAAGCTCATTCATTCAATCATTTGCTGCGGATATATCAAAAAAAGTACATTAACCATAAGAAGTGACTATTATTACATAACAGAAATAAAATGCATAAACACTAAACTATGAGAGTTGTGAGCAAAGGGGGCCCTACCTTGCTCACAACCCCTTCAAATTAGAAGAGATTGCTCAATGAAATAGACAAAACATATAATATTGTACTAATATGAAAATATAACAATCGATTACAATCTGATATACAGTATTAGCTGAAACAACCCTAGTAACCCCTTACCATACATACTAGAACATAGTTTATACAAATAAAAAAGCCCATATGTGGCTCGATGTACGAAAATCTTCTAATCTAAGCCATTGGCTAATATTCATGTTTGAAAATATCAAATTTATCCATACTGAGTCTAATCCATGATTGGAGGCATGGATTAGATGAAATTCGTTACATGCTATATCTTTCCTTCATACAGCCAACAAGAGAAGGTTTACAAATCTGGGTGGTATCGTTGGCAGATCTGAAACGACCAATAGGACAACATACATATGTGATAGATTCCACACAAAACCCATGTTCTTGTTTGATTTATAAATTTGCGGAACATAGCTAACCGCCAATTTTGCTGCAATAAATCTGGGCAGTTGCAGGAAATCTGCATCTGCAAGAATTCTGGAGCATCTGTAGTAAATAGGATCGCATAAGCTATCTGCAGGAAATTCAGGCCTATTTCGAATCAAAACAAATCTGCACAAGAACTCTAGATTAGTTGGCATGATAATTAAATAAAGAACAAATAGTTGTAATGAACGCTGAAGCTTAAGGTAAAAGACACCTTTTCATGTTAATTTGCATACCTTCAGCATACAGAATCCTTTTGGCAAAAACCTAAGTATTATAATCAAAATAGGCATAATAGGGGTTAAAGATAGTTCAAAATGGGAGAGGTAAAGTCTAGAAAGGGTGTCAAAATTGGGCAAAACCAAGCCCCAACATCTCCCCCACACCTAGCTTCTTGCATGCCCCTTATGCAAGAAAAAATGTTGCATCTTCCACAAAAAGAAAAAGAAAAAGGAAATCATTCCTTGTCTTGAGCTGCAACTACTGTAGCCAACTAATCTGCTACCTCTGCCAACTGGTCCAACTGGTTACCACTAGATTCTACAGGAATTTGACCCTTGTATAATTCATTCTTCTTTTTTAGACGATCAATCTGAGCCTGCTTCTTTTTCATAATTCGGGCCGCTTTCTGAACCCACTCCTCATGTTATTTTTTTTATACGCAAGTTGTTCTCATTTTCCTTTCTCAATGCTCTTTCCGAAATGGTGAGCTCGGTGATGATTTCTTCCAATTCCTATAGAGACCGCCTCTTCTAGGGGGTTACTTCCCCTTCTTGATGTCCTTGGAGGGATTGAGGCAAACCAAGGTCCTCCTCTACTTGTTGTTCCCCTGCTGTGTCATTCCCACTTCCATGCAGCGGGGAGTCCTGTAAGGACATTGCTTCTTCACCGATGAACTCAGTTGACTCTATCTTCTCTTTACCTTTGGGTGGGTTGTGATGTTTCTCCTTCTTTTTGTCAGGTGTCTCGGGCAACACTTCTGCATCCACAATATCCTTTATAGCCAGTTGAACAACCTAGGTCCTGGTAAATCTCTTAGCAGAGGTGGAAGTGTCATTCTTCGACTTAGGCTTTTCGCCCACAGTCTCCCTTGTCACCACCACTTCTTCATCCTTTTCTTCTTCCTTCATCTGTAGCCCAAGGGTCCGAGGCTTCTTCTTCTTTGGTTTTTCTACAGGCTTCTTCTTGGTGGGCTCTGGAGAATCAAGGTCATCTTTTCCTTCCTTCTTTACCAGTGGCCCATGAGTCCATGGCTTCTTCTTCGATTTTTCTACTGGTTTTTCCTCTGTAGACTCTGAAGGGTTAGAGTCTTTATCTTCCTCTTTTTCCTTTATCTGTAGCCCATGTGTCCATGGATTTTTCTTTGGTTTTTCTGCTGGTGCTTCCTCCATGGAATCCGAGGAATCAGAGTCCTCATTCTCTGCAAAGTAATTTTTAGCCAGGAACTCCTCCCATGTCCACTTCTTGTCTTTCAAAACCTCCACTAGGATGATTTTCACCAGTCCATGGTGATAGAGGTTTTCCTCTAAATTGGCCCCCCTCTCCTTGGCAGTCGTCGACATATTCATCAGAGACATTCTCAAATAATACGACAAATTTAATGGATTATCATGAAAATGGGCGAGGAGACACATATGAAACAAAAATGCAAGCCCAAAGTGACCTTCACACGTTATATATTTCGGCAGGAAAAACAACAATTTTTTCTACTTACTTTTCAAGAAATCTTGTGAAATTCCCTTACTCATATCAGGGTACGAATGTTCTTTCTGGAGGAAAGACACGCACAAGCGCTTGATGAAACATTGGTTTTTAAACTAGAATTCTCCCAGCTGTGGAATTCTGCATGCTCACACCACCAAACCCTCGATCAACCTGAGCTAGACATCCCCAACTTGAGCCTTTTCGCCATTCAGATTGAGTGAGAAAGACTTCGTTACTTCCGAATTGTGGCCACTAAATTGTTGGAAAAATGGCACCACCCTACTTTTTCCAGTCTCGCCTTATTGCGAGGGTCATCTTCCAGTAACTCAGGCCCTTGCATCTTGAAGTAGAAGGGAGCATCCAATTTTGACATCGTGAAAAACGAGAAGACAAGACACATGCACTTATTCAGAAATATTGCGTTAAGATTTTGCAAAGGATTCGCACAACAAGAGAGGGATTAATATGGAGATTTATCAAAAAACAAGGGATTTTCGAGAGACAGGTCATGATCATTATTATCATCGTGAACCGCCCTGCGGAAAGATATGGAGAGTACATCCACTGGTCATGTCAGAATCATGGTAATCATGCGCGGAGCTGGAGTTATGATGCACCGGGTTAAAACTGCGTTCTTCTGCAAGGGTAACCATAGCCAAAAAATCATACAAATGTTACAAATTAAAGTGTTAATTACCCTTTACCTCAAGTTTTAATGTCATCGGCTGTACTTTACCATTCTTTCCTTCCAACGGTCTAGTCCTTGGATGATGTGTGCCTGTCCTTGAGATGATAACCCACTTAATAGTTAAATCAGATGTATGACCTCATAATTCATGACCTCGACTAGTAATTAAAATTTGTGAGTAGTTTAAATAATTTAAGCTACTGTTTTGTCTACGGTTTTTTTTCTTCAGAAAATCAGGGTGATGTTGCAACAAAACGAAACTGCGACTGTTGAGCCTTCTATAGGAAATGGAACAGTGACTGTTGAGCCTTCTACAGGAAATCATATCGTGACTCGTGGAGCTTCTCGAGGAAATCAGACCATCAGAAAACACTTCTCCCTCTTTTGTGTATAGTTCATTGCACATGAATAAAGGTGCTGATGTTGAATGTGAAATTACCTCATTACATTACCAGCCATTGAGGTCAATTTTTAACCAATGCAAGGCCCATCACCTTTGATGAGAGCGAGGACCAAGGGACCTTGATGGATCCTATCGGGTGTGAATTAATGAGCTGTTGTTGAACCCCCTATAGGATCTTGCAGTCAAGGAGCCATAGTAATTCCCCATTGTGGTTGGCAAGATAGCCTATCATTAAGGAATACAAGCTTCAAGGCATCATAAGACTCTGATATTACTCCTAGGTAACTTGCTAATGTCGATGGGCCAAGATTGTTGGAAGGAGGGCCTTAAGAAATCCCACATCAGTCCAACATGAGAAATCCAGGATTAATTGAAAACAAAATTTATTGAGAGGATCCTAAAGGACCTACTAACCTGTAATTTTAACGAGCCCAGGGCAATCCATGCTCGCCAGATTTCAATTTTACAGAGTCTGAAACACTTGGAAAAGAAGACTTTGTGGGGGCTCCTTTCCGTAGCTAGTCCATTAGGCCCAGAAAAAGGAATAAACCTATACCCAATAGAAATTCCTCTCACGGTTTATGGAGAACGAGGAGGAATATAGTGAGCTCATTGTGTTAGCAGGAAATTAGGAAGAGATAGTGGAAGGAATGACTCCTTGTCTCACCATCTCCAACTCTCTTTTCTTCACAATTTCTTCCACAAATTCCTCCTTGGATTGGGGTTTTTGATATAAGTTGAGTTTGTGCCCATTCACCAAGAAGGTAAAATTCCCATCATCAATGGTTTTAACTCAAACAGATACATTATCAAAAAATTTCTCAATTTCATAGGGGCCCAACCAATGTGTGTTAAATTTTCCCATAAAGTTCTTAAACTTTGAATCATACAACAATTCCCAGTCTCCCTCTTTGAACTGCTTCTTTTTAATTTATCAGTCATTCTATTTATCCTGTTGTTTTTTAATCAAGCCAATATGTTGAAAATCATCTTGCCTAATCTCATCCAAGTCATTGAGTTGCAAGATTCACTATTGCAAAGCTTCATCAAGGTTTATACCCAAATATGCTGCCATCTTAAAAGTCCTAATCTGAAATTCAATGGGCAATAAAACTTGCCTTCCATACACCAATTCATATGAAGAAAAGACAATGGTATTTCTCCATGTGATCCTGTAGGCCCATAATGCTTCAGGAAGTTGATGAACCAATCCTTCTTATGTAATTGAATTGTCTTGGTAAGGATTGTCTCCAACACCTTATTTGTTGATTACACCTCCCCATTGGCCTGTGGATGATAAGGGGTGGACTTCCGATGAGTAATCTGATATTTCTACAAAATTCCCTACATAATATTTGACACAAATTTAGTACCTTGATCAGTGACTATCTCCCTAGATATCCCAAATCTTACAAAAATATCAGAAAAAAGAAAATCTACCACTGCTTTCTCTGTTTCTCTAGGTAGTGTTCTTGCCTCCACCCACTTCGTAAAATAGTAAGTACAAACTAAAATATACTTCTTACCTTTGGAAATAGGGTTGATGGGACCTACACAATCAAGAGCCCACCTCTCAAAATGTTCTATGAGAACCTATGGCTACAAAGGCATCTCATGTGATTGTACAGGCTGTCCTATTCTCTAGCAGTTATCACACTTCCAGAAATATTCTCTTGCATCTTTAAAAAGACTTGGCCAATAGTAACCTAAGTGAAGGATCTTGTAAGTTGTCTGCTTGTTTGCAAAGTTTCCTCCACATGGTTCATCGTGACAGGCTCTCAAAATTTCATAGATCTCATCTTCCCTGACACACATGCGGATAATAAAATCAGGTCCAGTGAAAAAAATATCTCCCCTAATCCAAGAGTAATCAACACTTTTCCTAATAATTCTCTTTTTCTGATTAAATGAAAAGTAAGGAGGCAACTTTCCTGTAGTAAGGTAATTGGCCATGTCCGCAAACCAAGGTGTTTTAACTGAACAACAAACAAATTTTCATCGGGAAAGCTATCATTAACAGGAACATCCTTGCCTACATGGTCGAGTTTATATAATAAATCAGCTACATGATTTCCCTTTCCAGACCTATCCAATATTTTGATGTCAAATTCCTATGGAAACAAAAGCCACCTAGTAATCCTATCATTAGTAACTGGTTTATTCATGAGATATTGAATGTTAGAGTGATTGGTGTGTACAAATACTTCATAGCTCGTGATTTAATGTCTAAACTTATTAATAGCGTAAATCACAACAATGAATTTATTTTTCAGTTACCATGTAATTCATTTCTGCGGGAGTTAAATTTTTACTAACATAATAAATATCATGGGTTACAGGATCCTCCTTTTGACCTAGTACTGCTCGTATGGATGGATCAGAGGCATCAGTGGAAATACGAAAAGGTAATTTCCAATCTAGGCCTCTCATGACCAATGCTGAAGAAATTTTTTCCTTCAGCGTATCAAATGCATCTTGACACTCATCATCCCAACGAAATTCAACTTCTTTAGTCAATAATTAAATAATGGAGAGGCTACCCTTGTAAAATTTTCAAAAAACCTTCTATAGTAGCATGAATGTCCAAGGAAACTTCAGACTCCCTTTTGATTGGTGGTGGGGGAAACTTTGCAATAACTTCAATCTTTGCCAGATCAACGTTAATTCCTACAGCAGAAACATGATGACCCAAAACAATAACTTCATTCATAATCATAAAACTTTTTCATTACTTAATGAGAGATTAGCTTCTCTACATCTCTGCAAAAGTTTCTCAAGATTATGAAAGCCTCTTCAAAAGTGTCACCCATAACTATAAACTCATCCATATAAACCTTTACACAAGCATGCAAAAGATCAGAGAAAAATACCAAGGACCATCCGCTGGAATGTGGCTGGTGCGTTGCATAGACCAAATGGTAATACCCTATATGCATAGGTGCCCTAGGGACATGTGAATGTAGTCTTTACCTGGTCTTCTGGAGCTATCCTAATTTGATTGTACCCGCTGAACCCATATAGGAAGAATTTTTTTTTTTTTCCTGCTAAAGTGTCCAGTACTTGGTCTATAAAAGGCAAGCAAATGTGATCTTTCAAGGTAGACTTATTTAGTTCCTTGTAATCCACACACACTCACCATTTACCATTAGTTTTGGGGACAATAACCAATGGAGATACCCATTGGCTATCCGAGATAGGATACATGAACCCTACATTTAACAATTTCTACAATTCATCTTTCATAATTTCCCTTAAAGCAGGGTTCACCCTCCTTTGTGGTCGTCTCACAGGCCTAACTTTATCTTATATATAAATATGATGAATTCATATTTATGGGTGAATGCCTCTCATATCTGTGTATTCCCAAGAAAAAGTGTTTGAAATTTTTTTCAATGCTTGAATTAACTGTTTTTCTTGTTGAGGGGTTAAGGTAGAATCAATATTCAAAGTTTTTTCAGGAAAGATCTCAACTACCTTACTCCCCCATTCATTCATGGAATATCCAGGAAATGTGGATAATATGGATGAATGTAATTCTACTACTGTACTATGTTCATGAAAATCCTACAAATTAGTAATGAAATCTAAATTATGACTAGACTTCCCTTCTTCTTGTTGGAAAAAATCACGATTAGAAATACAACAATTTATCAAATTCTCTTATGTATTTTCTTTAAGGCTCATATCTTGGGCTATTGTCAAAACCGATCAGGTACATTCTAAATCATGTTATGAACCAACTCAGACAAATACAGAAAAGATAGATCACCGCCTTAGAATTCAGCCTCTTTGAGGGGGCAACCTCCTTTATATTACACAAAGGAACAATTCTTCGATGATACAAATGACAAGACCTCCTTTCTATATATAGGAGTTTAAGGGGTCGTAATATAATCAGAGCCAACATAACAATAATAATGTAAGGGCACAATAATAACAATAGTGGGCTTCTATGGGGCACAATAATAACAATATGGGGACTACATGGGCACAACAATATAATAAGGGGGTTGTACTAATAAGAATAAGGGGTTACACTAGTAGTATAGGGACCTAACATGCCCCTCTCCTTCAAAAAGTGTTGTCCTCAATGATTGAGTAGTTCTTGATGCTTCTGTATAAATTCTTCTCCTCCCATGTGGAATCTTCAGCGGGTAAGTTCTTCCACTTGATGAGATACTCTGAAATTGATCTATTTCATAGCTTTTGATTTCTCGGTTCTGCGACTGCTTCATGTTCCAATATGATTTTTCCTTCCTTGTCAAGTTCTCGCAATACTATTTGAATTGGGATCTTCTGCAACTTTTGAATGAGTTCCCACTCCTTTGGGCATATGGATATATGTAAGGCCTGATGTTTGGAGGAACACTTCGTGGAATCAAATGAATAGCATGATCATGATCATGAATAGGTGGGAGGACTTTGGGAGTCTCAAATACCTTGGAATGATTGTCCAAAACGTTTTGGAGATTTGGATAAATACATCATTTCGATGTGGGATCCTCTAGTGAACATAATTTTGCAATTACACCCCGTTGTTCTTTATTTAGAAGCTTTGCCATGCTGTTAGAGTTGATTAGCTTTCCAGGTTTTCCTTCGATACCCCTCAATTCAACTTCCTTTCCTTCCCAAAAAAATTTCAAGAAAAGTTCTTGAAAATTAAAAGCTATTGTACCCTAAGATTGTAGCCATTGTACTCCTAGTAAAGCACTAGCACCACCCATTGGAGTGGAAAGCATTAGGCTATTCAATACATATTCTCCCATGGATAGCTTGATATTATGGCACTTTCTAGAGAAATTTATGGTTCCTCCACTTGCAACCATCACTTGACACTTTGGTGCTGGATATAGGAAGCAATTCAATTCCTTGGCTATCTTACAATCAATAAAATTATGGGTACTACCCGAATCAATCAACACTCTTACCTTTTTCTTCTTGATATGTCCTTCTATCTTGATAGTTTAAGGCATGGTAGTTTCTCCCAATGCATTACAAGATATGATCGGATTGATTTCTTGAGACTCGATGTGATATTTCAATTCTTGAACATTTTTCTTCTTGATATGTCCTTCTATATTGATAGTTTGAGGAGTGGTAATTCTATCCAATGCATTACAAGATATGGTCGGATTCATTTCTTCTTTCTCCATGTGATATTTCACTTCTTGAACCTTTTTCTTCTTGATATGTCCTTCTATCTTGAGAGTCTTAGGAGTGGTAATTCTTTCCAATGCTTTACAAGATATGGTCAGATTCATTTCTTCTTTCTTTGGGGTTGGTTCCTGGTGTATATACTCTTCTTTTGATGCTTTTTGATCCTTTACTTCCTCCTCCCCACAATCAATGTAAAATAATTTCTTCTCAGCACACTTATGACCTTTAATGTATTTGTTATCACAATTGTAACAAAGCCCTTTTTCTCTTTTTTCTTTCAATTGTTGTGGTGTAACCCTTGTAGGTTAAGGAAGGCTAGGAAAAGCAACACTTCCATATTTATAGATGTGAGGGGTAGACTTCCTTGTTGCCATAATTTTTCTTTCCACTTTGTAACAAAGCCCTTTTCCTCTTTTTTCTTCCAATTGTTGTGGTGACGGTCTAAAGAAGGTGTTTCTCTTTGTATCCTCATAATGTGCTATCATTTCCTCTGTGAAAATTGACCACGGAAAAATTTTATTACGAGAACAAAGCCCTTTATACCATAAAAATTGATCTGGTTCTAAATATGAAGATGCAATACATACCTTTTTGTAATAGTGGTACACCATGTAGATCAAAATATTGCTCCATCTTAGTATCCAATTTACTAGATCCTTTCCGTCAAACTTCCTCATATCGCCTTTTCTTGATTTCAAGGGCTCGATCTTGAAATGATTGTAACTCTGTACTTTTAGATCCCAAAGTTTTGAAATTGTCTCCTGCAGTAGCCCTTTGAGTCCTCTTTCTAGCCCTACAAGTTTGATCATAATTTTATTCTCCAAGAAAGAGTTATGCCAAATCTCCTAAGATGACCTGATTATATAATGTTTCAGTAGAGAGAACTTGTACGACGTGCCACGTGTCATTGTTTCGATCTTTGGATCTAAAAACTATGCACATAAAACTAAAATATGTTCTGTTTCTGTAACTTCTAACGAAATTTCAATTTTTTGCTCAGAGAGAAAGTTATGACGATTTTCCCAAGGTGAGCTATTTGGAATGTAATTCGGGGGTCTACAAAAACCATAACTTACTCAGATTATATCTCTGAAAATATAGCGAGATAGAATCTAAAATTCAAACCAGAGGTTTAATGTGATTTTGTCTCGAATGGGTTTTTTGTTTAGCTTCTGAAACGTCGCAGAAAAAAAGTTGTTGCGAAAATGCCACAATGACCTGTTTGGAGCAGCGAAACCCTAGAATCCAAAGCTCTGATACCAAATGTTATGAACCAGCTCACACAAAGATAGAAAAGATAGATCAACACCTTATAATTCAGCCTCCTTGAGGGGGCAACCTCCTTTACATTACACAAATGAACAATTCTTCGATGATACAAATGACAAGACCTCCTTTCTATATATAGGAGTCTAAGGGGTCATAATATAATCAGAGCCGACATAACAATAATAATGTAAGGGCACAATAATAACAATAGTGGGCTTCTATGGGGCACAATAATAACAATATGGGGACTACATGGGCACAAAAATATAATAAGGGGGTTGTACTAATAAGAATAAGGGGTTACACTAGTAGTATAGGGACCTAACATGCCCCTCTCCTTCAAAAAGTGTTGTCCTCAACGCTTGAGTAGTTCTTGATGCTTCTGTATAAATTCTTGTCCTCCCATTTGGAATCTTCAGCAGGTAAGTTCTTCCACTTGATGAGATACTCTGAAATTGATCTATTTCGTAAGTTGGTTTTGTGTTGAGGATACTTCCAAGAATCTAATGAGATGACAATGTCTTCTAATACCACCTATGGCTTTACCTTAGACTTGTCTGCTAGCTCTAACATGGTAGGAGTAGGAAATAAGTCAAAGGTTCCTATTCTAGATAAGGTATCCATAGTCATGACATTAATGGCCGCACCCAAATCCATTAAAGTGTTTTTATGGGCAATCCATCGATAAAAATTTTTATAGGTTATCCATTGATAAAGGTGGTAACCATAGGGATTTTAGGGTCTGCATATTTTTCAGTAACAAATCTGGTAGACATTAAACTTGCAAGATTTCCACCTAGTTGAATTGTAGAGAGTTCTTTCTTTTGTCTTCCTGGTCTCTTAGTACATAGCTCCCTTACTGTTTTGGCATAGATCGAGATATCTTTAATTGCTTGTAGCAACGGGATCTTAATGCATACATTTCTCAGTTCAGACACAAGATCAAACTCGAGCTGTTTTAGTTTCATTTCCAACCTCTCTGGAAAAGGAGGCTAGATCATATGGGATGAGGAAGGTTCTTGTGGCTTTGAAGTAGGTTTTTCTGTTGGTTCATGTGTGGTTTCAACTTTAGGAATTTCTAGAGTATCTTCCTCTACAATCTCTTCAATTATTCCGAGCTGAGTCAACAATTTTTTGGATCTAAGCTGGATTTCTTGTAGCGACATAGGAAATTCCTGTAACACGGGAACATAAATTTCCTACAGCGACTGTGGTTCAATACAATAGGTAGGAAAGGTGGGATAAGTGACCAATCCAATTTTGTGAGCATATTGTATGGTTTTATTATTGGGGTTAGACACTGGCTGGGCATGAATTTGCATAGGTCGAGGTTGATTTGGTCGGGCAGGCAACTGTAGTTGTTGTTTTTTAGGTTGAATCATTTGTTGGTGTGTGGGCTACGGTGGATAAAAGATTTGAGAAGGAAAGTTATGTGTGGTAAGGTACTAAAAGTTCCCCTGCCAAGGCTTTTGTGGAGGCCAAGTCTATCAGGGAATTGGAATATTCCACATCTGATTTTGAGTCTAAGGAACTTGATAATGCAGCTGAGACATACATGTAGCATGTGGTTGCCATGGTCTTTGAGGTGCCATTGCATAAAGTGCACTGACAGTTCCTTGATCTGCTAGATATTCTGCTTTAATTTTAGGAAGTGAAGGGCATTGGTCAGTGGAATGCTTAGCTTCACAGATTTAGCACACCTCTATACTATTTGCAGGACATTCCCTCAAGGCGTGCTTCTTCCTGCATTTCGAATAGAACACAGCCAGGGCTTTCTCCACTTCCTCCTATTTTTCCTGTTTCTTATTAGCCTGCAAAACATCTAATTGAGAAGATAATGTGCTAAGAATATCAATTTTAAAATTTTAAAATAAATTACCCATTCAGCTCTGGTTACTCTAGTTCTAGCAACTAACTTGACAGACCTAGAAGAAGTATCTCTTGTTCCTCCTCCAACTTTAGAATTTCCTCTTGAATATCAATGACATATCTCAAATACCTCATCATATCCCAACTTCGATATGTCGCCTCCTCCCATTAAGTTCAAAATTTCCAGATATTCTGGTGTGATTGCTCTGAGAAAAAATGTTTTTTTACTATCCTTGCTTAGTTTATTCATCTTGGATCTCTGCAGATTATACTGAATTCTCTCCACCAAGTCCTCAAGGCACTCACCCTCCTTCTGAGACATGCCAAAAATTTCTTCTCTATGTCCCTTGTCTTGCAATAATCTTGATATTTCTTCAAGAATACCTTTTTTATTTCATCCCAAGTTGTAATGGAGTTTGAAGTCAACCCCATAAACCACTTGAGAGTTGCATCCTTCAATTTTGCAGGAAACAACTTCAGCTTCTGAGCATTGGAAGAATAATCATAGCTCCTGCATAACGCATCAAACTCGAACCAAAAGGCATCAGGATATTCACTAGGAATCCCATGAAAGTTAGGCAAGGTTGAGGGAAGAATATTCTTCATCTGAGTACCTCCACTAGCCTCCCTGAGAGGGAATTTGAATGTGACCAGTTCTTTGTCCTTCTCAGCATATCCACGTGTGTGACCAGTCCCCCCTTCATGAGCCATTCTGGACTAAAAGGAGGTGGGGCCTATGTAAACTATAGATTATGCGGAATCAATGGTTTCAAATTTTGGTTCTTGAATAGGATTGACGAGGAATTCCTTTTCAGGCTGACCACTGAGCAAAGATGTTTCCTTCCTTGTGAGAGGAGATTAAAAATGGTCAGCAACAGAAGATTTTCCTGCAGAAGCTACTACTGTAGAAGTAGGAGTGCATTCTGGGCTCTTTTCAGGGCCATAGACCTCATGTCCAGATTCTTCCTCCCTTGCTGCCTTATATCTTGCGAACTTCTTTTTCCATGCCAGTGTATTAGTAAATGAAGTGGCACTCACACCACCAAAAAAGACATTTTTAGATGCTGGACGTTATCATCTACTATGCAAACAATTTCAAAGAAAATTACCTACCAAAACATCAAGACACGGCTTTGGCGAATTTCTGACCTCCTCAGGTGCATAGGCTTTGCCCTTCGTCTTATCACTTCGACTCCTCCAATCCTGAAAATTCCAAACAATACATGTGATACAAAAAAACTTTAGTATTATCTCTTAGCACCTCCCCGGAAACAACACCAAAATGTTGAGTCAAATTATAGACTTATAATTTGATTAACATAAATCATCAACCCAGGGCAAGTAAGCTTGTGAGATGCTGTGCTAAAATATGCAGCCTTAACACTGTGCTTGCTAAATAATCTAACTTGTCAATCATACAAAATTAATGCCTCATTCCTACATCAATCATTTAACATCAAAGGCTATGGAGTGGATTGAAACATCCCTCTACAACTCTTAGTATTGTTGATGTTGATTAGGAAAAAATACAAAAACCAAACTTACAACAAACTCAAAAGTTAATTCAACATTATAAATCAAATCTTGATTAAATCAAATCCACACAATCACATGAAACTCATTCATTCAATCATTTGTTGCTGATATATCTGAAAGAGTACATTAGCCATAAGAACATATTATTATTACATAACAGAAATAAAATGCATAAACACTAAACTACGAGAGTTGTGAGCAAAGGGGGCCCTCCCTTACTCACAAACCCTTCAAATTAGAAGAGCTTGCTCAATGAAATAGACAGAACATATAATATTGTATTAATATGAAAAGATAACAGTCGAGTACAATATGATATACAGTATCAACTCAAACCATCCCAACAACCCCTTACCATATAAACTAGAGTAGAATTTATACAAATACAAAATCCCATATGTGGGTCGAAGTAAGCAAATATTTTAATCTAAGCCATTGGCTAATAGTCCTGTTTCAAAATATAAAATTTAGCCATACTGAAACTAATCCATGACGGGAAGCATGGATTAGACAAAATTTGTTACATGGTTGTAGCTTTCCTCCATACGGCCAATGAGAGAAGGTTTACAAATCTAGGTGGTATCGTTGGTAGATCTAGAATGGCCAATAGGACATCATCCATATGTGATAGATTCCACACAAAACCCATGTTCTCATTTGATTTAAAAATACGTGGAACATAGCTAACCGCCAATTTTGTTGGAGGAAATCTGCATCTACAGGAATTTTGGAGCGTCTGTAGGAAATAGGATCGCACAAGTTGTCTGCAGGAAATGTGGGCCTGTTTCAAATCAAAGAAAATCTACAGTACTGGTATCTAGGTTTGTATTTTCAAATTTATTTTAAATTTGATAATGGTTATTTCTTCTTCATGCATTTCACTTTAAGTTTTATGTATATTTATGGGCATCAAACTTTTTTGTTGTTATATACAAATTTTGCATAACAATTGGAAGGTATGCTTGAAATAATCATCTTTAGAAAATAAAGCATAGTGGTTCACTAATCTAGGTTTATAACACCAAAAATATATGGAGGATCAAGTGAATTTATTGTATTTTAAGTATATAAATAAATAAATGAATTTACCGATACCAAGATGTTATTTCATAATGGCATGATTATAATCTTTTCATGTTCATATACCTGCACCATTGTGGATTCATCATACAACAACTTGAACAGAGGAAAAACAACACTTTCATCTGTAAGGAAGGTTCGCATATTCTATGCAATGAAAGTCTTTAGACATTAGTAAAATGTAATAAAGATCCCAAATTCAACTGAGTGACTATAAATTAATTATATAGTGCATTTGAGGCATAGGAACAAACCTTAACAGACCGAGGTTTTTTTTTAATACAAGTGTAAGTCACTATGCACACACCCATAGATTCATGTACAAAAGAAACAACTATTGGTCCTTGTGACTATAAGTATGAAGCAATATGTTAGAAAAATTCTAAATATAAAAGAGAATAATTGATATAGTGAAATTTTTCAGAAGTTAAGAATAGCTAAAAATTTTACCAGAGAAAAAGGGTCAAAACACTAAACAAATTCAAAGATACAAGTATCCACATATATTATAGCTCATTATGTTTCCATATGTCCATACACAATATTGTTTTCACATTTGTGTATTTAAATAAGGAAGAGACATTTAACTATGCCCATCCCTTTGTATATTAGATTCAATGTGCCAAGTAGATTGATATAGGGTGAAGAAACAATAATAAAGCAATGGTAATTGTTATGAAAAGTTTTAAAATAAATGGAAAGACATAGAAGCTTTTTAGAAGTTAACCATTTCACTGTGCCATTTGATGCTATGATATACTGAGTCCAAAGGATGACTTTGCCCTTGTTCTTGAATAAGAAAATACAAGATGGTCTAATGGATAATAGGAATGGTGTTCTAATCTATTGTACTCAGATGTTAGGAAATTTTTCACTTAGCAAATTGACTCTATCTGCCTGTGTGAAGGAAATTTGGCTACCTTCTTCAACAAGAAGGTTGAAGCATTCTAAGCTTTATATTCCCAATCTAATAAAGTTTCTCATTTGGCAGATTGATAATTTCTCACGTTGGAAGGAAATTTCATATACCCCTCATCCATTGTCAAAGGTAGGTTGTATTGTTTTTGAGGAAAATAGATTCCTAAAATGCTTGGATTCAAACAAAGGCATAATTAGTCAATAGTTACTCATGCACAAGTACATAAATAGAAGCTTAAAGCAAGCTTACAAACCTCAAAGGATAAAAGAATCCTCCTATTGTATTCCAATCGAGACCCAAGCTTAGATAGAGATACTAATATGCCTTGTAGATTCTTAGGCTGCATGGAATCTTTGTGAAAAAGGTTACACAAATTTTCAACAACATTTACTGCATATGCTACCTTTTGAAGATATACATTATTTGCAACCAAATATGCCAATACACTAGGAGATTTTTCTCTAACTTGACGAGGTTTATCAAGCAGATTGACTAAAATAGGTAACATATCAGTCCTCGCCTCCCATTCTTGTGAATATCTAGAAGGACAAGCCCAACTTACATTTTCCAAGCACATCCAAGCAATAAATCTTGTGTCACGGGATTTATCCGTTACAAATTTGATGATTGTAGCTAGCTCACCACCCTGTTTCACACTAATCTCATAGAAATTTGAGTATTATTCTTGAAAATAGCTTGTAAAGAATCTAAACGAGCTTATCTTCTCTTTAGAGATCTTCCTAGCAGATCAACAAGGATTTCGAGAGCATCAACATTCAATAAGCCATGTTTTTGCATGTTGGTTTCACAAAAACGAAAGATAACACATGCTATAACTTCTGCCACATTTTCATTTGTACTACTACGAAGGATCAATAGTATATCCCTTTTTTTTACCTTGAAGCATATCTCTTTTTGGAGAAAGTGCTAACTGGAAAATAAATAAACCCATTACAATTAAGTTTTACTACATTACATTTGTAGGTCCTTGTTCACACTGATTTTGAAAGAACTTAGCATTAGAGTAGCATTCTATTTAATGAATTAGAGTCGTGCCACTGTAAAAGCATAGTAGTAAAAAAAATTCTTGTTTCGAGTTGAAAAATCCCTGATACCCTCTAATTGGGCATTATATTGGTGTCCCTTTCAAGGTAGGAGCCCAAAGATGAGGGCACAACTCATTACTATTTGACTATTACTGTCATGATTTCCATGACTAGAAGTGATAAACCATCAGGAACCTTTAAGTTATCAAGATCAATCACTCGTCAGGTATTTTAATTCTTTGATGTATTTAGAAAGGGATACTACTTTACTTCGTAGAAAGAATGTAGAACATAAATGCTAGCTGAAATGAGGAAAACTAATTTTGATTTCAAAGCACCAAAAATAGTTTGTTATCAACCTTGAGAACCTCCTCACTAAAGGAGATTGCAGATATATGTTTACTACATGCATAAATGTAAAATTGTATGGGGCACTTTCTGGCAAAAAATACAATGAGTTCAGAGTACATCACAAGTTGTATGTGCTTCTCTAGCCTAGTGGGTTAGCTTGGGTGGTTGAGTGTTGTCAATTACAAGCATGAGGTCATGGGGTCAAGTCCCATGGCTGGTTGCCACTGTGGATACTATGGATTTCACTCAATGTTCTCATTCGGTTGGGTTACCAAAACTGAAACTAGCTATTTTACTCTACCCACTATCCTCAAGAAGAGGGGAAGTGCCTGGTGTGTTTCCATGGGATGTGCATTCCATCATAAAAAAAAACCTTGTATGTGCTTTTTCCTATGGTAGAATAATGGCATCATAACATAGAAATTTTCAAGCTCTAGACAATGATAGACCACTCTACTACACAAAAGTATGGTTAATGCTTCATAATTAACAACACCAATGCAAAAAGTACCAATCCAAGTGCGTAAATAACCACTTTGAAACTTTACTATGGTTTTGTTATCAACAACCACTTTTTTGGAACAAGGAATGTAATTTTCAATATGAATATCTAAGTTATCAAATAAGAAAAGTTGTGTTTTCCACATGAGATAAACCAATTGACAAGAATATTGGTTGCAACTTTCTTGGAATGTGTAATCTCATAATCTCAATCCATAAGATTCATTATAGAGGAAAAGGAAATCAGAAGAGATTGTGAAAGGGTGCAGTACATACATTAACTTGGAAGATTGTGACAAACTAATATGGTATTATTTGTATCTGTTATTTCTTAAACTAGTCTAATGAAAAATCACTATCTTAGTAGATAAATTGAAGTCAAAATCCCAAGGTATCTGGAATTCGATACTAAGTAGATTTATCTATTAATGATGATAACTGCATTGGTTTTCTGCTAATCTTGTAACCCTTGCATTTTACCATTCTTTACTGTCATTTTTCTGAAAGGTTAACCATGAAGTTATTACACTATAATTAGTGTCTTAAATCCTAAAGGCTCAATAGTATAAGTTACCTTCAAAAAAAAACTTGGCATGCTTTGTTTAATTTTTGTTTGTTTACTAAAACAAAAAAGATCTTTCAACAGGATTGGAGAGTGAAATTGGAATTTTTAAGTCTCTGATAGCTTGTTTGGGACAATATCTCTGCAAATTTACCTGGCCTTTTGTCTTTCTTGAGAGTTTACATGGCCTGTAATGCTCTACAAAATACTTGGAAAATGTTGGTATTATTTAGTTGTTCTCTCTTGTTTTATTTAGATGGTATGAATCATTTCATTGACATGCTTAGCTAGGAGAGATTTTAAAGAATGTTTTTTCATCCTATCTCCTTCTTTTATCTAATGAAACTAGGTCAGAGTTTGTGTTCCTGACACTATTTTTCCCTCTGATCAGTGCATCAAGTGCATTGTCCAATTGAGTATCAGAATTTTCGTGCACCTTGGAGGACATCCTTGTAAAAGAAAAAACAATGGATTTTTCAGATCCCTTGTTTCGTCACTATAAAAGAACTACAATAGAAAATTAGATATACAAACAACCAACTACGGAAATTAGTAAAGGGAAAAGGAAAAATGTGGAGCGGTCGAGTTTGTTAAAAGAAAATAAGGGATGATTGTCCCAAAGCATCAAATAATGGTAAGTCTCTTTTGGGGTGGGATCCATAATCCTCTTCACTAAATATGCTAAGTGCATAGTTCAAGGATTATTCACTTCAATTACTAGTCATGTGTCCTTAAAAGTCGAAAGATCATTGGAACCTCTAGCCAT